>OZ023186.1:20381523-20712835 GCA_963995505.1 Hypericum androsaemum
GGCTTGTTCCAACGTAGCCAATGATGCTTGATTTGGACTTCTTCCTTTCTTCCTCTTGGTTGTTACTTCTCTCCGTCCCTTTTCGAGTGTTGCATCTGTGATTAAATCAATAGCAGGGTCAGTCCCCTGGTTCTTTTGGCTTTTGCTTCACCCTATCCAAGGACTGCTGCATGCTTCTTATGTAGCTTCATGAGTACAAGCCGTACTGTCAAGGATAGTTTCGTTTCGATGTAACCAAAGCTCCCAGATCACCGCTGCGAAGATCACCTTAATATTGGTTAATTTATTCATCTCTAGCATAATTTTCTTTGTTGATTTAGTTTATTTTGTATTAATTTCAGAAAATCAAGTCCGAATTTGGAGAAGTCATAAACTATAAAGTTGTAGATATATGTCTTACCTTCGCCTAACAACTTGAATCACCTCAATTAGACTTTGGAGTAAGAAGTTGTAGATGTCCAACCAAAACCTGTCGACCGCTTCTCAACGTCGTTGGACATGCCAATTTTTTTTTGAGGGGTAAACAAACCATATCATTAATATAATCAAAGCTAGTACTGTAGCGTTATAAATCATCAAACACATACTGCATGATCAACGAAGCACACCTAAACAAGTAATCTATCCACCTAGCATGGCATTCAGCCGTCCAAAATACATCCCTGCAACTCGTGATGCTCCCCAAATACTAAAGTATCAGGTTGCAGCTGCAAGCCTCATTTAAACTTACTCCAAAAAACCTGCCCCACTGGGATAAAAATTGAAGCAGAAAAAGGAGTGCACTACGATAACACTACTAAAATATGAACATCACGAATCGACCCCTGATACACCCCAAGCCCATGCTAGACAACCCATCCAAATAAGCATCAACCCACTCCCTCCTTAGAGGCGTCGCGAATAAAAGCACTTGAAAGAGAAGCTGGAATCGAATCAAAAGATCAACAATTCAACCCCCCCACCCCGCCCGCATCTTAGCCAGCCTATGAGCCACCTCGTTCACCTCTCAAACATGGGGATGCCAATTTATCGAACATGAGAATGTCATTTTTTTTAATAACCGGGCATGCCATTTGACAAATACCTTCCAGCTACTTGTAACTTGGTCGACTATTGACTTCAAACGTATTTTCAAATTCTTAATCTCCGCATTTGGAGAAATCATAAACTACAAAGTTGTAGATGTACTCTCAGCTTCGGACGTCAATTTGAATAAGCTCAATTGGTCTCCGGAGTAAGAAGTTGTGGTTTCTCAACCGAAACTTGTCATCGTAACTCGATCGACTATTAACTTCAAACGTATTTTAGATATTATTACACTCCGAATTTGGAGAAGTCATAAACTACAAAGTTGTAGATACATGTCTCAATTTTTCCCAGCAACTTGAATCACCTCAATCAGAATTTGGAGTAAGAAGTTGTGGCTCTCCAATCGAAATCTATAGACCGGCATCGATGTCCCTCGTCGGTTGCTCTGCGTCGGTCGTTTGCTTTGAGAGAGAGAAGGGAGAATGAAAACAGAGAGAGAGGAGAGAGACAGAGAGAAGAAAATGGAAGGAAAAGAGAAAAAGATAAATGACAAAAATACCCCTACAAATTATTACCGTCAGATCTTTGACGCGCGTCTAGTCATCAAGATCAACGAACTATATTAGAACCCATACGAAATGAGAACTTTTTATCTCTCTCCGTGCTCAATCTAAAGCCGAGTTTTCATCTCTAAGCTCGTCTAAACTCTTCCGACACTTAATTCCATCTGTCTCTCTCTCTAGAACTAGCTGGCTCGCTACGAGAGCGAAGCGGGAATTTCCTCTTTCAAATCCAGCAGAGTTCTTGTCATTAAATTCAAATTTGGATAGACCTCATACAGCATCGGGGAGGATGACTTCGCCACCTTAACCTCAAAGTTATACGACCTTTCTAGTGTAAGATATTTACAAAGTGTGATAAAATAATATTTAACATTATTATATTCTCAAGCGATCAAATTTGATATACTATAATAACTCTCTTATAATTCAATTTAAGTGATTGTTGGTATGTTAAATTTTAAACCATGTAAATTTTTTTCCAGATTTCTACTGAATTCATATGTTAAAGTCGACAAAAATTTCAACATGCCGACGTAATTGTATACTGCTATCCTCAATATATCAGCAATTTTTTTTTCTTTCTTTTGTACAGGTGAGATCGGATTAAATTAAATCACCCACACAAGCTCCTGATTGCATATTTTCTCTTGCTTCCTTTGAGCAAAAATAAAATTATATCTCTGCACTGGCCCGCACCCAATCGCAATCCAAAACAACCCCTGCTCCTCCTCTTCCTCTTCGCGCCTATAAATACACCCTTGCCCAAATTCAAAATCTACTTGCCAAATAGATATCTCGAAAACCAAAAAGGGAAGGAAGCGGGAATTCATCTCCAAGCTCGTCTAAACTCTGCTCCAACAGGTAAATCTCTCTTTCTCTCTCTAGAACTAGCTAGCGACGGTCTAGAAACTACGATCTCTTAATTACGAGCATCGTCTTCCTTAGTTCCGCGGCTCATCTCTCTCTCTCTCTCTCTAGAACTAGCTAGCTAGCTACCAGATCATCGTCCTCCTAGGACCGTATCGCTAGTACTGGTGTTCCGCGGCATCTCTCTCTCTCTCGAACTAGCTAGCTAGCTAGCTAACTAAGAGATCGTACCTCCTAGAACCGTATCGCTCGTACTAGTGTTCTGCGATGTCGTTTCCGCGGTGAATCGAGATTAAATATCGCTAGTACTGGCTCCTCGACTGGATTTCTCCTTTTGTTGTTTTATTCTTTTCATTGCCGGATGCTTTACTGTTAATGTTTTGCCTGATTAATTGCTGCTTACGTGCCTACATTCTTACTTGCAAGCCAGCTCATCGTCATTCGAGTCAACCTGGTTGACTCGTCGAACCGGCAAAAGGAACGAATTCATTGTGTTTTTGTATGTGATGGAGCCTTTTGCTATTCCATGAATTGTGTCCTCTCCTTTCGAACGGGAGTTGCATTTCAGTCTATTGTTTAGTGTTTCTGCTGATTAGTTTTTCTTTCTTTTGGTGGAAAACAGGAACAACAATGAAGAAACTCTTCTTTTTCGGATCTTCCTCGAACAACCGGAACAACAATGTTAGGTCTCCACCATTGCTGGAGAGTGCCATCAACAAGCCGGGGTTGAGATCGAAGAGTGGACGATTTCAGTTATGTTGTGGAGAATCAGTTGAGAATGAATTTGGTCATCAATCTCCGCGTAGACTTGCACAGAATGTTATTGAGAAACTCATGCTCGACCCAAATTTTTCTATCACTACTGAAGATATCTACGGTGGTTCGGTGGATGGATGCTATGATGCAACAAGTTTAGACATTCCTTCACAGACAAGGCTCCCTTCTGATGAAACAATTAATGATCACAACTCAAACCTCTCCCATATGCTGACTGAGTGTGAATTTCAGGTAGGTAACAGCCCCCCCTGGCTGCAAGTGCTGCTAGATGTTGTTTGGTTTGATAATTTTGAGGTATTAATAAAAAAGTTTTGTTTGTTGGACAGATTCACCAGCTACAGAGCGAACTCCAAGATCTTGCCGAGGAAAGAGATCAGATGCGTGAGAAGGTAATGCAGTACGAGGAAGAGAACATGCTATTGCATTCACAAGTGAACATGCTCAAGGAGAAGATGGAGGCACTTGAAGAAGATGTGCTTTTCAAGGATGGACAGCCATTTTCGATGAGAGAGGCCATTCTATCTGAGAGATACCATCAATGAGAGAGGCCATTCTTGTTCAAATGAGCTGGGAGATCTGGTGCTTTTGATTGAGACGGTGTTAAGTGTAAATAAGGTTGTCATCAGTTAAGACTTGCTGAAGCTGATATATCATAAGCATGAACTTGTCATCGTACCATCAATTAAGATTCTGAGCTTCTTATTATCTACTTTAGGTTGAAATATTGTTACTTCTTTTCTGGGTTGTTCATAATCATCGTCACTGTAGCATTTGCTTGTTTGGTCCTGTTGATGGGTTGGAGTTGGTTTTACTTCTCAAGAGTTGGTAATTAGTTGGATGAATTGGGTTGAGAGGGTGGTCTCTTAATTCTACCCCTTCCTTTTGGATTCATTTCATTGGGTGTCCAGAAGCAACCATTAATCCTCACAGGGTACCCTTGTTGTGCTAAATCTGGCATTTCTATTGGCATCTTGAGTTGCTTATATTGGGTTTAAGATGTGTTTGGACAACATTATTAAGGAAGTGAAGTTCATGATAGGCATTTGCTACATGTAACCTTAAACACCACATGAGATACATGTCCCAAAATTTATTTCAATTGCAGAGGGACGACGCCAACGCCATTGCTGCCGTTCTGGCCGCCTTCAATTCGTCCTCTCGCTGTGTTTTTGGTTTTGGTTTTTCCAGTAGTTTTTGTGCATTAAACTGATTTATAGTTTTGGTTCCGAAGGCATGAGTGAGGACTATGTGTGAAGTGCAGCTCCTTTTTCTTGATGGTTGGATCGCCGATGCTTATTGATGACGAGTTCTGTTGACGATCTGATTTATAATTGCTTTCTACTTGTTTCTATTTTCTTTGGAACTCCATGAATGTTTACCTGGATCAGTTTGAAGTTTAAATCAGATCCGTCGAATGGTACGTGCTTACTTCAGAAGTCCAAAGATTACACTGATCTCATGCTTTTTAGTTTGGTTGCTAGCTCTTGCTTGTTTGATTGATTGTTCTTGCATGTTTGATTAATTGATGATAGGCGATTGTTGATTGTTGATAGGTAAAGTTTCGTCAGCCAGAAGATCATAGACTGATTGATTGTTCGTGGAAGACACCCCACTCCGAAGAACATGAAAAATGGATACCTTGATTGCTCGTTTCTCAGGAGATGAGATCCTAAGATCAATCAGTCTAGCTAATCACTACAACGAACAAATGTGTTCTCTTCAGAAAAATTAATGGTCCATCTAGAAGATCTCGACTTCAATTATAAGGGCAAAACTCTCGTCAGCCAACGTCTAAATATTTCTTTTACTAATTGTACTAAGCAGAATTACAAATAGTGACGTCGTAAATTTCAAGAAGGTACATGGTTCAAATCCTGCCATGGTAAAAATATTTATTTTAAAAAACCCGAATTACAAATAATATATGTATGCATGTGACAATTTGTAATAAACGAATCCGAGAACTTGAGAATGAGCCGTAATCATTTTTCCGCGGAAGCTAACAAATTTGTAGAGATGATAGCAGAAAATTGCTCATTTGACAATTAAAAATCCTGGCCCAATGTGTTGGGCCAAACTACCGAAACTGGGCCTGAAATGGAGTGGGAATAATTATAATACCACCTTATATTATATGGAAAATAATAGGTGGCCTTTTTAAAACGAGGGCCAATGTATTGAAAAAAAAAACAAATAGTATATGACAATGTTTCATAATTCCCACACAGCCCTTTGAATTTTTTGAAATGATTCGGCAGATTGATGAGCTAACATTGAGATAGGTGACAACTTTTAGCCTCACTTTTATCTGCTTGTTCAAGAAGTAAAAAGAAGAAAATTGGTCGTATTATTTCCGAGTCTTGAGATCCGTCTGCTGGCTTTCTACTGCCACCAGTCTAAACTTGGGTTAATTCGGGACTTTACTGCTCCTCTTCTGCCCTTGCATGATTGAAGTAGTCGCAAATATTTTGCATTTAAAATCTGAACTCTAGACAAGTCGCAAATATTAACCCCACCCCACCACCCTCAAAAAGACAATTTATATTCAACCCAATCGCTATGTCAATAATTTAATATATTTAACATTTATAAATAATTTTATCACATTTATAATTAATTATTTGAGACACGCGGTGATTTCACTGTAATTTACCACAGTTATTATCGTTAACGTGCTGACCTCAACACGCGGTAATTTCAGGTACTTGAGACAGGCGGCCATGCCTTTCAGTCTGTGTTTCGGGGCCTTAAGAATAAGCCCATATAAGGATTTTCATTGGGCCAGAACCCAGTATAATTCAAGCCCAACGGAAGAAGTTGGGCCCCAACTCAATGGCCGTACGTGAAGGAGAATAAGTAGGTGTGACGGTAAACCCACTGAAGCGTTATAGTGGGCCCAACACCCCAAATTGTTCAATTACTTGGTGGGTCTTTTTTTTTTGGAATCACTTGACACGTGAGGGACATTGTTTATACATCAAGTGAGAATGTTTAGATCATTAATTTTCTAAACAAAAAAAAATCATATTATGTATATCGAGTTATAGTTGTGAATAGATTATCGTCAAACTTTCCCGGTAAGGTTTAGTCTTTGGGCGGTGGTGATGTATTTTATGACCTACACCTTTCATATCTCTCTCTCGTACGTGTTGCAGATGACCAAATCCCTGGGACAATTACATTGTATTGGGATAAAAATGTGAGAACGTCAAAAAGGAACTCGTGACGGCCCAGAGTGCTCGTCCCAAGGTCGATCTAACGCCGAAAGTAACAAGGTTGGCCGAAGCCGAGACTAACTTAAAAGAGGGACATCACACACAAAGTAACAAGGAGTACCTCTTCGGCTTTTAAGTTTAGGTTAGTTAGTCTCGGCTTCGGCCAACCTTGTTACTTTCGGTGTTACTTAAGTTTAGGTACTTTGTGTATGATTTGTGTGTGATGTCCCTCTGCCTTGCCCCGAGCCTTGCTTATATAGAGAACAAGAGTGACCCATCCTCCCTCCTTAGTTGTGTTGTAGTCGGACTTAAAGCCAAGCCTTATCCCTATCTGATCCAGGCCTTCTGCCAGAGCTTATCCGATTTTCTCGCACTCCCATCCTTTACAGAGTCCATCCCTATCTCCTGAGAGCTATTGTTATCTCACGAGAGTTTGAGTACATCTGGCCTCTTTTAAGGTCTTTCCTCAGGTATTTCCTTCACTTCATGCAGAGACCTTCAAAGGTATTGAATGTCGCCGAGTCTCACTACTTGGACCTGGAACCTTTTGCGCCAACCATAGCTAAGTCTTAGTACTTGGACCCAAGACTTTTCCACACTTGTAATAGCTAACTCCATCAACCCGAGTCAATTTACCCGACTTCACGAGCTTAATCCCCTCCTTAAAGTCGCTAAATCACTGACCCGAGAAGACCCAACATCGCTGACCCCTGAGGGTTTTATTGCATCACTCACCAGTCTGGTTTGACCGGTCTGGCACTGACCACTATGGGTCAGCACCCGGGTTTGCGTGGTTCAATACTGACTGCTATGGGTCAGCGCCCATTATTATCGAATCGGACCAGTTTGGCGTTGACCACCACCAGTCAGAATTCTTGGCGCTAACCGTGACTACCCGAATCTGACTTTGCCTTATTGTAACTTTCCAACTCCAAGTACTTGGACTTAGCCTTGTTACAACTTTCCAAAGGTACTCAACTCCAAGTACTTGGACCTAGCTTTGTTGCAACTTTCTAAAGGTACCAAACTCCAAGTACTTGGACCTAGCTTCGTTTTAACTCTCCAAAGGCGCTGATTCCAAGTACCTGGACCCAACCTCGTTTTAACTCTCCATAGGCACTAACTCCAAGTACTTAGACCCAACTTTCGTAGGTGCTAAATTTTGACACTCGGTGCCCTTATTGCACCAAAGGCACTCCAAGCACCCAAGGTACTCCAAATACCCCAAGCACTCCAAACACTCAAGGTACTCCAAATACCCCAAGCACCCAAGGTACTCTAAACAACCAAGGTACTTGACGGTCTTTCGAACTCGATATTGAGATATATTTCTACGCTTCAACACCTCTCTCAGACGTTTGCATCCCGATCGACTTTCAATTTTAAATGAGTTTTGACATCTTTGTACTTTGAATTTGAAGAACTTATACACTATAAATTTGTAGATGACCGTCTTGGCTTTGCTCAGCAATTTGAACCACCTCAATCGGACTTCGGAGTAAAAAGTTATGATGTTCTTACCAAGACCCGTTGACAATTGCCCAAATTACTGACCGAAGCTGGTCGAACCGGGTCTGGCACAGAACCAAAACTGGTCGGACCGACCCTGGTGCTGACCATTATGGGTCAGCTTCTCTGTCGCTGACCGAAACTAGATGAGCGATTTTAGCTTCAACCTGCTTTTCGACCTTGTTCCTCTTTGAATTAGCGAAATACATGAACCGAAAAGTTGTAGGCCTATCTCTTACCCTTCCATAACTTCAAGAATTACCTCAATCCAAGACTCGGGCACCAAGACATGGTCGATTTACTAACGATGGGTGTAGGTACTCTAAGATAGCTCCTACAAGCCAACAAGCGTCCGACCTCTCCAAGTGAGTGACCTGACTTGAGCAAGGCCTCCTAACAAGTGTATGACCTGACCTGAGGGAGTTTCAACTCACTTGAAGCTGAGGGTACCCAAACCGACTTGAGGTCAGAGGTACCCAGGTCGCCTTACAGTGAGGGTACCTAAGATGATTCAAGGCTGAGAGTGCCCAAGCTGATTCAAGGCTGAGGGCACCCAAGCCGACTTGAGCGTACCCAGTCAAAGAAAGTTGACGTCCAAGTCCAGGCACTTCAATGATGGCCCTATTCGACCCCGAGTTCCCAACACGATATTTTTTGCACTTCAACACTTTGTCTATTTATTTTCAACATTATTCTTTTTTGATCAACAACCAAACTCACCCCTGATAGGCCAATCCTTTTTGTCCACTTTCCACTTCACTTCTCTTAGGAGGGCATAGTAGACATTTCAGAACGAGTTAAAAAATAGGGTCAGGTCAACACACAGACTAGGAAAACCAATTGATATAGACAAAAACGGCGACTAACCAAATTATAAAGCCAATGTAACTGTAAAAAATAATTATTATAAAACCAATGTCCCTTAGGACTGATTTGGCAGGTTGAGAATATATGCTTAAATAGAGTTACTAACAAGCAATTTGTTTTGATTCTAAATATAAAAAAGCAATTTGTTTTAAGTCAACGAAGAGATTTGGAACCAATTATAGAAACTGATGATAGCGTTGTTCTACCATAACCAAATCTTGGAAATTAGTCCTTAGGTACGCACCAGTGTTACATATTTGTTAAAAGAGTTTTGTCACCTTTTAAATCTCTAACCGGCTCGTTCTTGGATATAGACAGATGACGTTGTTTTGAGGCTCGGAGTCGAAAGTGGCTCGGAGAACTGTGCCAAATTATTGAAACCACATGATTCAAAAAGTCATTTATAAAGTATATGTTCATATCTCAAAATCTCACAAATCACAAGGTGTAAAAATAAAGTTTTTCTTAAAAGACTAAAAAATTTCGAATTCAAAAATTTTAAAATATAACATTGTTAAATATTTTTGGAAATGTTGTGCTACCATTCTGATTTGAATATAGATTTACGCTCACTTGCTTCTAACAATTCTGGGTTTTTCTTCTTGACGGAAAATATCAGTTTAAGACATTGCATTGGGACATCGTGACACACTTTTCACCGAAAATGATTGGGTCCTGGGTTATAAAATTTTAGTATCTTACCGACCTTTATCCGTTGGTTCTCTCACATTTTTACGAAGACGTCTTGGATTTGAAGATGAAAAAGGTTATAACATTAGAACAAAGGGGAAACGGACAGGTAAGCCATTCTATTATCATGAATACGATATATTGCACAAATCTAATACACAAGCTATTTTATTAACGGATAGTTTTTCCTAATCAAAAAATTTAGAAAAAAATCGTATCGTATGCTCGATTTCTCTTAATTAACAAAGAAAAATGGACTTTATATATTATAAATTGGTTGATATTAAAAAATATTTCCTCTACTTATTATTTGAAAAATATTTAAAAAATAAAAAAATCTGGTCTGACTAGCGGCAGACCAGTCAGACCAGAAAACGGACAAAATCCAGCCCATACCAAAATCCGAATTTTACAACAATGCCAAAAAGAGAAGAGAGGAGAAGAAAAGAAAAGCAATTGAGCTACCCCAAAAGTTGCAATAAGAAAAGGTCTTTCCTCCGGGTTCTTGTCTGGTCCCATGCCTCACCTGGTTAATTACTTCCCTTAAATGCCCTTCAAATCCCAACACAAAAACCTAGAACTACCGCTCCTTCCCCACATAAACAACACATCTCTCTCTCTAGACTGATTCCCTGACATGAATTCTCTCTCTCTAATCAACTTTCGAATTTTCAAACTCTCTCTACCCCCTCCTCTCTCCTATCTCTCTCTCTCTCTCTCTCTCTAGAATTGCATTCCCCTTGTTAACCATTTCCAATCCCCAAAAGACAATCTAGGAAGAAAGCTTCCTTCTCCCTTTTTCCTTTTCTTAGCTTAAGAAAAGCTATCAAATGACATCCCTCTCCTACACTTGTAGATTCTTGACCTAAAGTTTGCAACTTTCCATGTGGGTATTATTCTTCACGTGGAACACTAAAAGGGTACCCTCGACTTTCTGAAATTCGTGTAAGATCAAGAAGAACAAGAATAGAAAATTATAAAGTTCCCATCTTTGGGCCTCCAAGTGAAAAGTTGATGTTAAGGTCGCTGAAGTTTGACCTTTCTGGTGGACAGAGCACGGCTTGCAATTTGGATTTTCTTTAGGGTAACCTGCGTGAGGTATATTGCCATTTGAGTGAAATGTGACAGCTTTGACAGCTGTTGTTATCTTGTAACAGATTGCTTTTGATAGGCTTCTGTTATTAGGTGACCTCCTGAAGTTTTGGTTTGGTTTAAATCTTATTCCTTCCTGTTACTAAGTAATGGATTTTATCCTCTAGATATTACTACAATGCTTTACACAGGTGTGTGTTTTGGAAAGCGACTCAGAACAACATAAGTATAATTATGGTTACAAAGGAACGAAGGAGAAGTATGGACTCTCCTAAAGTGATGGATAGAGTTGTCATTTGAGTGAAATGTGACAGTTTTGTCAGCTATTTTTGTCTTGTAACCATTTGCTTTTGATAGGCTCCTTTTGTTTGTTAAACTCCTGAAGTTTTTGTTTGGTTTAAATCTTATTCCTTTTTGTTACTAAGTAATGGATTTTATCCTCTGGATGTTGCTGCAATGCTTTACATAGGTGTGTCTTTTGGGAAGCGACTCAGAATAAGAGATGTATAATTATGGTTGCAAAGGAACAAAGGAGTAGTATGGACTCTCCTAAAGTGGTGGATAGAGTTGTCATTTGAGTGAAATGTGACAGCTTTGCCAGCTATTGTTGTCTTGTAATAGTTTGCTTCTGATAGGATCCTTTTGTTGGGTGAACTCCTGAAGTTTTGGTTTGGTTTAAATCTTATTCCTTCCTGTTACTAAGTAATGGATTTTATCCTCTGGATGTTGCTGCAATGCTTTACACAAGTGTGTCTTTTGGGAAGCGACTCAGAATAAGAGAAGCAAAATTATGATTGGAAAGGAACAAAGGAGTAGTAAGGAATCTCCTAAAGTAGTGGATAGAGTTTCCATTTGAGTGAAATATGACAGCTTTGTCAGCTGTTATTATCTTGTAACAGTTTGCTTTTGATAGGCTCATTTTGTTGGGTGAACTCCTAAAATTTTGGTTTGGTTTAAATCTTATTCCTTTGTGTTACTAAGTAATGGATTTTATCCTCTGGATGTTGCTGCAATGCTTTACACAGATGTGCCTTTTGGGAAGCAACTCAGAACAACAGATGTATAATTATGGTTGCAAAAGAATGAAGGAGTAGTATGAACTCTCCTAAAGTGGTGGATAGAGTTACCATTTGAGTGAAATGTGACAGCTTTGTCAGCTATTGTTGTCTTGTAATAGTTTGCTTTACATAGGCTCCTTTTGTTAGGTGAACTCCTGAAGTTTTGGTTTGGTTTAAATCCTATTCCTTCCAGTTACTAAGTAATGGATTTTATCTGCTGGATGTTGCTGTAATGCTTTACACATGTGTGTCTTTTGGAAGTGAATCAGAACAAAAGATGAATAATTATGGTTGCAAAGGAAAGAAGGAGTAGTATGGACTCACCTAAAATGGTGGATAGAGTTTTCATTTGAGTGAAATGTGCAGATTTGTCAGCTGTTGTTGTCTTGTAATAGTTTGCTTTTGATAGGCTCCTTTTGTTAGGTGAACTCCTGAAGTTGTGGTTTGGTTTAAATCTTATTCATTCATGTTACTAAGTAATAGATTTTATCCTCTGGATGTTGCTGCAGTGCTTTACATAGGTATGTCTTTTGGGAAGCGACCCAGAACAAGAGATGTATAATTATGGTTGTAAAGAAACGAAGGAGTAGTATGGACTCTCCTAGAGTGGTGGATAGAATTGCCATTTGAGCAAAATATGATAGCTTTGTCAGCTGTTGTTGTCTTGTAAAAGTTTGCTTTTGATAGGCTCCTTTTGTTGGCTGAATTCCTAAAATTTTGGTTTGGTTTAAATCTTATTCCTTCCTGTTACTAAGTAATAGATTTTATCCTCTACATGTTGCTGCAAAGTTTTACACATGTGTGTCTTTTGGGAAGCAACTCAGAAAAAAGGGATGTACAATTATGGTTGCAAAAGAATGAAGGAGTAGTATGGACTCTCCTAAAGTAGTGGATAGAGTTGCCATTTGAGTGAAATGTGACAGCTTTGTCAGCTTTTGTTGTCTTGTAACAATTTGCTTTTGATAGGATCCTTTTGATGGGTGAACTTCTGAAGTTTTGGTTTGGTTTAAATCTTATTCCTTCCTGTTACTAAGTAATGGATTTTATCCTTTGGATGTTGCTGTAATGCTTTATACAGGTGTGTCTTTTGGGAAGCAACTCAGAATAAGAGATGTATAATTATTGTTGCAAAACAACGAAGGATTAGTTTGGACTCTCCTAAAGTGGTGGATATAGTTGCCATTTGAGTAAAATGTGACAGTTTTGTCAGCTGTTGTTGTCTTGTAATAGTTTACTTTTGATAGGCTCCTTTTGTTGAGTGAACTCCAGAACTTTTGGTTTGGTTTAAATCTTATTCCTTCATGTTACTAAGTAATGGATTTTATCCTCTGGATGTTGTTTCAATGCTTTACACAGGTGTGTCTTTTGGGAAGCGACTCAGTTGAAGAGATGTACAATTATGGTTACAAAAGAACGAAGGATTAGTATGGACTCTCCTAAAGTGGTGGATAGAGTTGCGATTTGAGTGAAATGTGATAGCTTTGTCAGCTGATGTTATCTTGAAATAGTTTACTTTTGATAGGCTCCTTTTGTTTGGTGAACTCCTGAACTTTTGCTTTGGTTTAAATCTTATTACTTCCTGTTACTAAGTAATGGATTTTATCATCTGGATGTTGCTGCAATGCTTTACACAGGTGTGTCTTTTGGGAAGCGACTTAGAACAAGAGATGTATAATTATGGTTGCAAAGGAACCAAGGAGTAGTATAGACTCTCCTAAAATGGTGGATGTAGTTGCTATTTGAGTAAAATGTGACAGTTTTGTTAGCTGTTGTTATCCTGTAACAGTTTGCTTTTGATAGGCTCCTTTTGTTGGGTGAACTCTGGAACTTTTGGTTTGGTTTAAATCTTATTTCTTCCTGTTACTAAGTAATGGATTTTACACACTGGATGTTACTGCAATACTTTACACAGGTAAATTTTTTGGGAAGTGACTCAGAACAAGAGATGTATAATTATGGTTGTAAAGGAACAAAGGAGTAGTATGGACTCTTCTAAAGTGGTGGATAGAATTGTCATTTAAGTAAAATGTGACAGCTTTGTCAGCTGTTGTTGTCTTGTAACAGTTTGCTTTTGATAGGCTCCTTTTGTTGTGTGAACTCCTGAAGTTTTGGTTTGGTTTAAATCTTATTCCTTCCTGTTAATAAGTAATGGATTTTATCTTCTGGATGTTGCTGCAATGCTTTACACATGTGTGTCATTTGGTAAGCGACTCAGAACAAGAGATGTACAATTATGGTTGCAAAAGAACGAATGAGTAGTATGGACTCATTACACAGCTGTATCTTTTGAGAAGCGACTCAAAACAAGGGATGTATAATTATGGTTGCAAAGAAATGAAGGAGTAGCATGGACTCTCCTAAAGTGGTGGATAGAATTTCTATTTGAGCAAAATGTGACAGCTTTGTCAGCTTTTGTTGTCTTGTAACAGTTTTTTTATAGGCTCTTCAAAGGAACGAAGGAGTAGTATGTACTCTCCTAAAGTGGTGGATAAAGTTGCCATTTGAACGAAATGTTACAGCTTTGTCAGTTGTTGTTGTTTTTGTCTTGTAACAGTTTATTTTTAATAGGCTCCTTTTGTTGGCTAAACTCTTTAAGTTTTGGTTTGGTTTAAATCTTATTCCTTCCTGTTACTAAGTAATGGATTTCATCCTCTGGATGTTGTTGCAATGCTTTACACAGGTGTGTCTTTTGGGAAGTGACTGAGAACAAGAGATGTATAATTATGGTTGCAAAGGAATGAAGGAGTAGTATGGACTCTACTAAAGTTGTGGATAGAGTTGTCATTTGAGAGAAGTGTGACAGCTTTTTCAGCTGTTGTTGTCTTGTAACCGTTTGTTTTTGGTAGGCTCCTTTTATTGGGTGAACTCCTGATATTTTGGTTTGGTTTAAATCATATTCCTTTCTGTTGCTAAGTAATTGATTTTATCCTCTGGATGTTCCCGCAGTGCTTTACACAGGTATTTCTTTTGGAAAGTGACTCAGAACAAGAGATGTATAATATTGTAAAGGAACAAAGGAGTAGTTTGGACTCTCCTAAAGTGGTGGATAGAGTTGCCATTTGAGTGAAATGTGATAGCTTTGTCAGCTGTTGTTGTCTTTTAACAGTATGCTTTTGATAGGCTCCTTTTATTGGGTGAACTCCTGATATTTTGGTTTGGTCTAAATCTTATTTCTTCCTGTTGCTAAGTAATGGATTTTATCCTCTGGATGTTGCTGCAATGCTTTACACAGGTGTATCTTTTGGGAAGCGACTCAAAATAAGAGATGTATAATTATGGTTGCAAAGCAACGAAGGAGTAGTGTGGACTCTCCTAAAGTGGTGGATAGAGTTGCCATTTAAGTGAAATGTGATAGCTTTGTCACTGTTATTGTCTTGGAACAGTTTTCTTTTGATAGGCTTCTTTTGTTGGGTGAACTCCTGAAGTTTTGATTTGGTTTAAATCTTATTCCTTCCTGTTGCTAAGTAATGGATTTTATCCTCTGGATGTTACTACAATGCTTTACACAGGTATGTCTTATGGAAAATGACTCAGAACAAGAGATGTATAATTATGGTGGCAAAGAAACGAATGAGTAGTATGGACTCTCCTAAAGTGGTGGATAAAGTTGTCATTTGAGTGAAATGTGATAGCTTTGTAAGCTATTGTCTTCTTATAATAGTTTTCTTTTGATAGGCTCCTTTTGTTGGATGAACTCCTGAAGTTTTGGTTTGTTTTAAATCTTATTTCTTCCTGTTGCTAAGTAATGGATTTTATCCTCTGGATGTTGATGCAATGATTTATACAGGTGTGACTTTTGGAAAGTGATTTAGAACAAGAGATGTATAATTATGGTTTCAAAGGAATGAAGGAGTAGTTTGGACTCTCCTAAAGTGGTGGATAGAGTTGTCATTTGAGTGAAATGTGACAGCTTTGTCACTGTTGTTGTCTTGTAACCGTTTTCTTTTGATAGGCTCTTTTTGTTGGATAAACTCCTGAAGTTTTGGTTTGGTTTAAATCTTATTCCTTCCTATTGCTAAGTAATGGATTTTATCCTCTGGATGTTGCTGCAATGCTTTACACAGGTGTGTTTTATGGGAAGCGACTCAGAACAAGAGATGTATAATTATGGTTGCAAAGGAACGAAGGAGTAGTGCGGACTCTCCTAAAATGGTGGATAGAGTCTTCATTTGAGTGAAATGTGACAGCTTTGTCAGCCATTGTTGTCTTGTAACAAATCTCTTAAGACAGAGCCGGAGAAATTGAAACAGTAGGTATCTGATCTGAGAGAAAAAGTGCCTGAGGCTGAACCCCTAGTAGCAAATTTGCACGGGAAACTCCGTAAAGTGAAATCTGATCTTGAAGAAGCAGTTGCTGAGGAATCTAAAGCATGGGGCGCATCAGAAGAAATGATCTCGGCTCTCCATCAGCTTTCTCTGGAAGCGAAGAATGTTTGTCAAGAGGCAGAAGAGTTGGAAAATGAAGCAGATCCACCAGAATTTCCCTTGAGGAAGCCGAGAAGAAGCTAAAGGTTGCTTAGGAGGAAGTTGAAGAAGCAAAGTTGGCGGAGGCTAGTGCTCTTGATCATATTAAGAAATTATCTGAAAGAATTAATGTTGCACGTGCCTCAACTTCTGATTCTGGTGCCAAGATAAGAATCTCAAAGGACGAGTTTCATGCTTTGAGTTACAAACTTGAGGAATCAGATTCCCTGGCAGAAATGAAAGTGGCAGCTGCCTTTGGCCCAGATTGAAGCAATTAAGGCTAGTGAGAATGAAGCTGTAAAGAGGTTAAAGGCAATGCAGAAAGAGGTCAAGGATTTGACAAGCGCAACAACAGAAGCTCTGAAGAGAGTAGAGATTGTTGAAGCAGCTAAGAGGGCAGTTGATGGCAAACTCTGAAGGTGGCGCGAGCGGGAGCAGAAAAAGGCAGCTGAAACTGCATCCTGTATTCTGGCAGAAACAGAGGTGTCATCTCCACGTAATCATGAGATTGTAAATCAAAATCTGACCCCAATTTGGAAGTCAGAAAAGGCAAAGACATCCATTCACAAGAAGCAACTTCTGCCTAGTCGTAGGTGGTATCTTCCACTAGAAGAAGATCAAATCGAAGGTGGATCTCCTTCAAATAAACAGTGTATATTAGTAAACTGAAGGAGATGTGGTTTTTGTATATGGGAGATGCTACTATATTAACTAGCAAACACGCACGCGCGATGCAAATGCCATTCTGTTTTAAAACCCGCAAAACATATCATTCCTTGATTTTTTTTAAAATTATATATGAATAAGATACTCTCTTACATATTTAATTATAATATTTTCTTTTTTGATTTACCTAGGATGCCATAAAAACTTCTTTCTATACGATATTTTTTGTAAATGTTCTAACTTTATCAGCAACATCACCTCTCTTGACTAACACCTCAGTCTGCTCCACTGCCAAGCAACGCCAGCATCTCGGGCGTGGACTTCAGCCCGCCACTCATTGCCATAGTTTCGTTGTCATGGCGGCCTTCTTACTGGTCACCTACTTTCACCTCCTCTCCCGCCATCTCATCCTCCTCATCCATCTGTTTCGTCGGTGGTGGCACCAGTATCGGTGCCGCAAGTTCTAGCTGCCATCCTACTCCACTACGTTCTCCAACCTGGATTTGCCTCCCCTCCTGTTTTACTATTCTTCCCCTGACGGGGCCGATGGCTTCCAAGTGTACTCCCCTTACGGGCTCAATGATTTTGTCATCAAGACGATCCCTCTCTCCCTCTACAGATCACCATCAAACGATGCCGTTCTGCGTGATTGTACCGTGTGCTTGCTGCAGTTCGAATAGAACGACTATATGAGGACTCTCTCAGCCTACTCCCACCCCTTCCACGTGGACTGCAATGACATCTGGCTCCGCCCCACTCAAACTGTCCCCTCTATTGAGCCAGAATATTCCTCCCCTTTCTACCCCTTCATGTCCGGCATGATCCGTCCATTCCTCGTCAGCACCATTCTCATTTTTCTCCTCGACCAGGCCAACAACATCACAATTTAACTGAAATAGTAGTTTTGACACATCCACGGTGTGATACCAAACCACCTAAAAAGTAAAAATTTTATTATAGTAAGATTATAAAATAATAAATTTTAAATATCAAATATACCAAATTATATTGTATTAGAATCACATTAAAAATTTGCATTGATGATATATACTCTACCAATAAGATCTTATTGACCCCTAAAACAATACAGTACAAATAATGTTGCAAATTGCTTGTTACAATCACAAAAAATAAAACGAATTCAAATTTTTTTTATAGGAGAAATAAATTCTAATTAGTAGTCCGTAATTTATTATAAAGGAGAGAGGTAGAAAATCCTCCATTAGCCATCGGGAAGAGTCAAGAACTTCCCTCAACAGAAAAAGAAACCGCGTTTTGTTTAGGCTTTTTTAAACCCCATGACACCAAGAAAAAATAAAGAGAAAAAAGTCCAATTTACGGCAAAACGGTAACGGCGCCGTCTCATGCCTACAACTCCGCCTTCTAGCGGTTGTTCCGACTGTGGTCGCAGTACGGGAACTGATGGACCCATTGGTGTTCAGCTTGTTCAAGGCACCAGAATACAGTGACGGCGAGGAATGTCCGACGGTGGCGGCGGCTTATCGTCCCGCCGTTCGGTCGAGGAGGCGTATTGTCCTGCCCTTCGGTCGAGGAAGCCTTGGGATGATCCTGTAGCGGCGGCTAGGCAGTTGTTGGTGTGCGACCTGTCGCTGGCGTCGGGAGTTGGTCGCCGGCATCGGGGGAAGATGAATCCCGTTGGGGAAAAAAATTAGGATTCTCTACTCCTATTTTTTAATTCTAGTGTCGGGGGAGAGAGGAGAGAAGTTTTTTTGGGAGAATTTTTTTTTTCTTTAGGAGTAGTTTAGACATTTCTACTATGCCGGATAAAAAAGGAGGTTTACATTATTATAGTAAGATGTTAGCGGTTTTATCTTGATTCTGGAAAGATTTATAGGCACACTACCATTACCAGTTTCTGCTGTAATTGCGTTAAGGAGTTGGGATTTTTGGTTTCGTTTCCTAAATGGAAGGGAGTGCTTGTTTTTGTGAAATGTAGGAACTCAAATGCTCGTGGTAATCATCACGGTTCTGGTCCTCAGATTTGTAGATTTCACAAAGTATTGATTCTAAATGAAGGGAGGCGAAGATTGCCTTTCTTGTGGTGGATTGCTTAGCTTGTATGAGTTGGCAAGTTGGTCAAGTAGGTGGTGCAATGGATTCAATCAGAGTTTGTTGTCCTTTCGGATTTTTGTTTTATGGATACCATGTCAGTTGTAGATATAATAGAGGCTGCATGAGGAGTGCACTTTTATGGGTTTCACATGGATGGTTTGGACCCTAGGATTAATGGGATTGAGAAAGCGATGACTTCTCCCAACACGGGACAATAAGGGAGATTATCATGCACCCAACACGGGACTATGCTATAGTGTATTAACCACGAAAAGCCAAGCATCTTATATGCCTTGTGGCTCAATCACACGCAAGGAAACCTAAACTGAATAATTATGGCAAGCACAAAACAATAATCTCAAACCCAAACCTCTCATAAAATAGTGATCTCGAACAGGAGTAATCCATAAACAGGCACACCGCCAGCACGCTCACAGAGCATTAAAATAACATCCTCATGTCTGAATTATTCAAGACAAGGTCAATCTAACTAAACTAAAGCCGTCTGTTAGCTAATGTAGGAGCAACATGAGCCGGATAAAAAATCCCATGTATGCCATACTACCCGGCGAGATTCCGAAGGCGTTCAATGTTTCGATCAACGAGGTTGGCGGGAAACACGTTCCAGTGGTCGTAGTCGCGGAAGAAGCGAACAGCTGCGAGGAGACTGGTAGACCTTACGACCATAAACGACTGTGTAGATTCGAGAATATGAGCTCTGAGATGATGTATCGTTTGAGGAGGTTCTCCTTCACCATTTGAATACCAGGTTGGTAAACACAAGGAAAGAAAACAAATGGCGACGATCTAGACAAAGCAGTTCTCCTCATACCTCCGAGAAAACTCAACGATGAGATGATTCGTTACCGAACTGGCATAGCCAGTCATATTTCTAGGAAAATTTTGGGTATGAGGAGAAAATTAGGGTTTAGTGGGAAGTCTGTGGTTTAGTGCATATATATAGGGGAAAAATTACGGCAAGGCGGGCAAAACAATGTTAGTAAGAGCTAGTTTTGGTTTGGGCCGGTTAGCCCGTGGTTTGAAAGAGGCTCGGACAATTAAAAAAATCCGGGCTGGACCATTTGTTAGAAGCCCGGCACAGACAATTTAAAAATTGTTTGGGCCATGCCACAACAGACCACAAAAGCACGTAGTCTAGTTGAAAATGGTTTGGGCCATGCCATAACAGACCACAACAGGCCACAACAGGCCGGGAAGGTGAGACGGAGAGATAATTTATAGGAGGGCGACATCGTGTGCCGGAGGAGGAGGAGGCCGGGTAGGAGAAACATTATCTGCCTGATGGCTTTTATATGAGGGCAACATCGTGTGCCGGAGTAGGAGGAGGCCGGGTAGGAGAGACATATATGCCCGATGGCTTTTACAGGAGGGCGACATCGCGTGCCGGAGGACGAGGATGGGCTTTTATAAGTGGATTCAGATAAATGGATCTCCGGGAGCCAAGTGTGTTTCTTACCCTATTTCTTTGGATTTGTAAAAATAAGAAACAAATGTATTTGTTATGAGAGAGAAAAAAATATGAAATCATCTCTAACAAAGATTATTTATGAATCAATTGAACAGAATACAAGCAAAGATTATTTATTTGTTATTTCGTGGGCTTTAAGTTTGTAAAAATCAGAATCAAATAAATTTGTAATGAAAGAAAAAAGAGAAATCTAAAATTATCTATAACAAAGAAAAAATTGAATATTAAAAAATGAATATGTGAAAAAAATTAAAGGGAACAACAAAGACAAGTAAAGATCATTTATTAGTTATTTTGTTGGCTTGAGGTTTGAAAAAATCAGCAATAAATGAATTTGTAATGAAAGAAAAAGAGAAATCTAAAATTATGTGTAACAAAGAAAAAAATTGAAGTCTAAAAAAATGAATCTATGAAAAAAATTAAGGACACAACAAAAACAAAAGACAAGTAAAGATTATTTATTAGTTATTTTGTTGGCTTGCGGTTTGAAAAAAATCAGAAATAAATGAATTTGGAATGAAAGAAAAGGAGAAATCAAAATTATATGTAACAAAGAAAAAAATTGAAGACTAAAAAAATGAAACTATGAACAAAATGAAAGGGCACAACAAAATACAAGTAAATATTATTTATTTGTTATTTCGTTGGCTCGGGGTTTGTAAAAATATTTGTTAGCATTATTACATTAAGCAGATACATACCTGAGAACAAATGCAAATTAAAAGAGAAAAAAAACAAATCCATCTAACAACGAGAATTCACATAAGCACGCTATGCAAATAGAAATATTTTATTGGCTTGAGGTTTGTAAAAATGAGAAAACAATGTATTTATAATGAAATAAAAAGGAGAAATCTAAAATTATATGTAACACAGAAACAAACATAGCGTTAATGACTCTTTAGGAAATAGATTCCCCTTAGTGTCTCCGCTAGCGATCCGACTCCAATAAAAATACCAGCGCAAGATTAAAAATATTTGTTAGCAGTATTACCTTAAACATATATCTACCTAAAAACAAATACAAATTTAGAGAGAAAAGAAAACCAATCCATCAAACATCGAGAAATCACATAAGCGCGCTATGCAAATAACAATATTTCGTTGGCTTGGGATTTGTAAAAATTAGAAAACAATGTATTTGTAATGAAATAAAAAGGAGAAATCTAAAATTATCTCTAACAAAGAAAAAATGATCAATTAATAAAAAATAAAGGGTAAGATAGAAGGCAAATAAAGATTATATATTTGTTATTTTGCGGGCTTGGGTTTAACAATAAGAAACAAATGAATTTGTAATGAAGTGAATGGCATCGGACACGGGAACAGACGTGACAAAGAGCAATGGTTGAGTTGAGAATCCTGCTTCGAAGATGGCGCTTTACCCATACTCCTTGTCTTTTGTTGTACCCTTTATTTTATGTTGATAGATTCATTTTGGTAGTCTCCAATTTTTTTCTTTGTTAAAGATAATTTTAGATTTCCCTTTTTCTTTTTATTACAAATTCATTTGTTTCTGACTTGTACAAACCTCAAGACGAAATAACAAATAAATAATCTTTACCTGACATTTGTCGCACCCTTTATTTTTTGTTCATTGATTATTTTTTCTTTGTTATAGATAATTTTATATTTCTCTTTTTTCTTTCATTGCAGTTACATTTTTTCTGATTTTTACAAACCCGGAGCCAACAAAATAATAAATAAATAGTCTTTACTTGTCTTTTTTTGCACCCTCTATTTTTTCATATATTCTCATCAATTTTTTCTTTGCTACAAATAAATTTAAATTTTCTCTTTTTTCTTCCATTACACATACATTTGTTTCTTAAGCCCATGAAGTAACAATTAAGTAATCTTTACTTGTCTCATGTCGTACCATTTATTTTGTTTTCATTGATTCATTTTTTTCTTTCTTACATATAATTTATATTTCTCTTTTTTCTTTTATTACAAATACATTTGTTCCTGATTTTTACAAACCCTAAGCCAACAAAATAACAAATAAACAATCTTTACTTGTCTTTTGTTCTACCCTTCATTTTTTTTCATAGATTCATTTTTTTATTCTTCAATTTTTTACTTTGTTGTACTCTTTTTTCTATCATTTAACAAATGTATTTGTTATTTGTTTTTAAATTTTGTCAATCCCAAGCTCACAAAATAACAAATAAAAAATCGTGGGCTTGAGGTATAACAGTTTGACAAGTAAGATTATTTATCTATTTTCGTGGGCTTGGCAAAAATTATAAACAAATGTATTTGTAAAGAAAAAAGAGAAATCTTAAATTTATCTGTAACAAAGAAAAAATGAATCAATGAACAAAATAGTAAAGGGTACCACAGAAGACAAGTAAGGGTTATGTATTTATTATTTTGTGGGCTTGTGTTTTGTAAACATTAGAAACAAATGAATTTGTAATGCAAAAAAAGTAATAAAAAATTATCTGTAACAAAGAAAATATTTAAGATTAAAAAATAATCTATGAATATAGGATGAGATATAACAATTTGAAACAACCTGGATATCTCTGATAGAAAATCGATGAGGACTGCACCGTATGAGTAACCACCAGCCCCACAGTGCACCAATATCTCTGATAGAAAATCAGAGGCATCCCGTCTGGTCCCGTAGCCTTTGTTGGATGCATCTGATTTAGGACCTTAACAATCTCATCCCTTATATAAGGCCTTAAAAGGGAACTGTTCATCTCATAAGTTACTCGGGGGCGGACCTTCGAAGTAATGTCAGTCAACTGTAAACAAGTTGTAGAAGAGAAAGTGAGTTATAAAAAAACCTAAAGACATCTAGGATTTCAGACTCTTCCTGAACCATTGCTTCATTTTGAATCTTACTAATATAGTTCCTATTATACCTAACCCTTGCTCGAGAGACGGTTGATCATCACACCCATATGACTTCCTCTCATAGCCCTCATCAATGGGTGAGCTTGCAATGGTTTCCATTTGACGTACTTTTCTAACGACATTTCCAAAAACTTGCGTGTTCCATTGACTAAGGCCCTCTGCGCATACCATAGTGCGAGTAGATAAATTTGTTCCTAGCAAAGAACCGTCCCACCCTTTTTTAATCTGGTTGGCCAACTCCGTGTGTCGTATCCACATTGCCTCAAACATGAAGCATTTCTTAAGTAGCTATAACTCCGTCCTGCGCACACAATAGGAGAGTGGTCTGAACCCATTCTCGCTAATGCCTCCACCTTTGTCGCAGAGAACATCTCCATCCAATCCTCAAAAACTAGGTATCTGTCTAGCTTGCACGGTACATATGCCACATCCTCCTGTCCATTAGACCAGGTGTATTCCAAACCACTTTGATCCAATGTGTGCAAGTGATTCTAGGACCGGTGTTTCTCAACCATCGTCGGCTAACCATAAAGACCAGTAAATCTCCAAGGCCTCGCATCCTCCACAATGTCATCTACGTGGTGTATAGAATAAGATTGTGAAACCATTGAGATATTCCTTTTCCAAATTAACATTAAACCCACACTATTAAATCTACCAACATCATTATACGAAACAAGGATTCCATTCTCATATCCCAACTTCTATTTAAGTCTCTGAGAGGAACAACAATTAGGACTTACAAGATTTTTCTAAATTGCTAAGCTGACGAACTGATCGTGGTGACCCCAAACCACGACACTTACAACATACTATATTCGTGGCGATAGGTGGGACTGCTCCACAGCCTACGCCCGGTCTGAAGAATACCCAGATCCCTCAAAAGAACACATAACACATTTACTAATGGGGGAATCACTGAACCGTCCTCTATTCCTTTCTTCTTCCCCAAAGAATTCAGAATACCATCACCCATCACCTCATCGTCTTTTGTTATAAGTTCATGGGTTCTTCGCTTCCACCCCCTGACATGTATTCCTCAGGGTATATTCTCTCCCACTTCGATCATCTGGACTATTTTTGCATTCCAATTGGGCTCATCTCTACCCTCCAAATTGGTTAGTATCTTGTAACGCCCATCCTTTTCAATAACATGTTCAATAGGTTTGGCTGCAAGTTTGGTGGTGGTTGAAGGGAAAGCTTTAGGCTGAGATGTAAGTGTAGGGGATAGCTTAGTGAGTTCAGGCAGGGTTATAGGCTGGGATGTAGGCTTAGTGGATGGTTTGGTGATGACGGGGAAGGGATATTGTGATACCTCATTGATGATCTGTTCTATCTGAAATGCTTAAGTGATTTAATTGGTACTATCCATACCAACAAGGTACACCTTCTTTTTCGACACACATCCTGAGAGAACTCCAAGGTTAAACGCATTTGGCCGGAGTAGGATCAGGATGGGTGACCACCTGGGAAGTTTTTGGGATGCGTGTGAGTGAGGACAAAACAAGCTGGAAAAGTGGAGACAGTCGGTTCGATCACGGGGCGTTACATTTGGTATCAGAGCACAAACAATTTTGAGACTATTATGTGTTATGTCTGGCGAGCCAAGGATGTCGCATATATTAAGGAGGGGTGAATGTGATACCCCCGTTAATGATTTGTTATGTCTGAAATACTTAAGTGATTTGATTGGTACTATCCATACCAATAAGGTGCACCTTCTTTTTTGGCACACATCTTGAGAGGTTAAACATGTTTGGCCAAAAATAGGATCAGGATGGGTGACCTCCTAGAAAATTTTTGGGATGCGTGTGAGTGAGGATAAAATACACTAAAAAAGACCCGTGTTGGTCTATGGAGACAGTCAATCAGATCATGGGGCATTACGTATATGTGTTGGCTTTGGTGATTCAGTGGTAAGTGTTGGAGCTGGGTTGTGCGATTCCAGGGGAGTAGGATTAGGAGAGCGGAGAGGGTGAGGGACGTAGAGGGATTTGTGTTTGGGATGGGGTAAAGGCTAAAGGAGAAGTGGTTGTGGGAAGGCTTGGTGTTAAGGCTGAGGGATTAGGTAGGTTAAGCTCCATTAGTGTTGTTCCACGATTCAGTGCTCCAAGGGAGTCTCCAAATTAGTTCGACCATGTATATCCACCTCCTAAACAGCAAATTGGAGGTTCAGTATCATACCGTCTGTCACCGACACCACAGGGACAACAACCTTCTCAACCCCCGAATGGCTTAGCTCGCGACCTTGGGTGCCACTTCTTTCCCGCCCCATCTGGGAAGGAGTTAATTATCTAAGTTGGCTTACGTGAGGATGCCTTCAACCACTCCCCGTAAGGCAGAGGTGAAAGTGGACACTATCATCCTCTGAGGCCAACTTGCAACTTAGTTCCATAAGTCCCAAACATCCGCAATGAAAACAAAAGGATGGGAGCCTTTCATACTTGAATGACACCGACACACCGTAGTACCACCACGAAACTGAATCTTCCTCTACTTGACTAAGGCATTGCAAACATCTAGCAAGACCCAAAATCTGAGATATTTACCACCAGATTCCATAATTCCCCACGGTTCGGGCTGTGACTTCATTAAAACCCCCAAAAGGGAGGTCGTACACCCTCACCCAAAAAGGCACCATAAACAACTCAATGGCAGAAAGTTGTTGCATAGTTTGCAACTCTGATAGTATGAAGACTTGCCAGTCAAAATGCCACGGCTGTTCTTGGAGAACACAGTCCATATCCCAACGATCCCCAAAACGGAAGGTTGGTTGCAATCTCAGTTGCTTCCATGCCTCAATGAGATTTCCAAATATTCTTCATCATGGTGAGATACGCCTTCGAGTTAATTAACTTTTCTGTCTATATCGTTCCAACCAGAGAAGAACCTCGCCCATACTCCTCCTCATCCAATTCACACGGCAAGTCTACGATCTCCTCACCGACTCCTGCATCACCCACTCCAGATGTATCCAAAAGAGAAGACGAGCTCATCGCTATGACCCAAAAGTACTCAGATTTCCTGTAAAAAAGAAGACAGAAAACGGAAAACTCGACGGAACCCTAGGACCATAAAAAGAAGACATGGAACTATAAAACTTGACTCAGAAACCTACCCAAAAGATCTTAAGAAGGAAAACGACAAAGATCACACTATACTTGCAATAATTACCCCCTAAGACGTAAATGGAAATTGTCATTTACCTAGTCTATTGTCCATTTGGTAGTTGGCGTGGCACTAGTAGTTAGTAATGTTATGTTGGTTAAGTGATCATGTGTTAGTGGCTAGGGAAATGCAGTAGTGATGTTATGCATATTAGTAGTGGTTGTGTAGTGGGTTGGTGGACAGTAACCTCCCTAAGAGAGGTATATTATGTTCCTGCAATGTTGGTTTGGAGTATGCATATGAATATCAATTCAACTATCTTTTATCTCCCTATTATTCTTCTATCTCCCTACTACTCTTCTTCCTCCCTATCTAACTCTTTTCTTTTATTCTATTTCTCAATTCTATCCTTTCTCGTACTCTTTTCTATTACGTATCGTGACAAGTGGTATCAGAGCCATTGATTCCCAAAATTATTGGTGGATAATCTTGAAAAGAACATGGAACACAAGCGAGGTGGGTGGTCATCATAATGTTATGGGAATGAGGTAACTCTGTTTCTGTCTCAAAGGGGTTTGCCCTGTCTTCCTTCCTTTTCAGGTGTTAGGCCGAGGGCTTAGATTGAGGTCTGTGAAGAATTTTTCTCGGTTAATCCAAGCATGGAGATTTTTAGGGACAGTATGGTGGAGGATTTGTTTGTGGGTGAGGCGAAAGAGTGGTATTCGTCGTGGAATTTGGACAATGAAGAGGTTGATTGGAATAAATTTGTTAAGGCATTGTGTACGTGTTTCGAGAATGTTGAATTGGGAACCTTGTTCTAGATGCGGAAGTGGAAACATATATGTTCCCTTCTGTTGAAGTTCCTGGTAGTGTGGGTGGTATAGTTGTTTCTGATGAAGAGGAGAGTCCTGTTGTTGAGAAGTCTTGTGGAATTAACAGTGAATTCAATAAAGAATCTGAAAATTCTATGAAGATAGATGGGGTTGCAAATGATTTCAACAATGGAAATGAGCAAATTTTTGTATTGGAAGAGGCTCTTTATATTGGTGGGAAATCTGTTGACGCCAAGATTGATGTTTCGTTCTTACCACAGAGGTTCCAAAAGCTATTTTGGCAAGTTTGGTCTCGATGGCGGTTGAAGGAAGTTGAAATTAGAGACAGGGGGAGTAAGAACATTGTGTTACCTAGTTCTACAGATTTGACAACCTCTGCAAGTCTGCATATTTTTGGATTTCTGAAGGAGCCCGTAACTAACCAGACAGCTCTTGTTACTGCTGTTGTTAAGACAATAACCGAAGTTGCCTTGACGCATGTGATGCCAGCGATATTTATGACCGTATAATTGTTGAGGTTGCATTAGTTACAGAGGGTTCGTTGAAGTTTGATTATATTCTAGAGCAGCTTAAGTTTTCCTGTAACTTCCTCTTGAATTTGGGTGCTAGAGTGAAATTGGTCAGCGACGAGGCTTCTGATTCACAAGTTAGAGTTGATTTATTGGAACTACACATACAAAACCTTGATTCAGTAATTGCTTCACGCCTTTGGACCTATACCTTTGCAGAGGTGGAATTTGGTAGACTTCAAACTACTTCGATTGGAAGTTTGCTTGTTTGTGAACAAGTCACTTATCTGAACCAGAATAGCTACTGTCAATCTATTCAAGGGCTGTTACTGTCAATTGGATTGAATTGGATGGTGAGAGATATGAAATTGAAGATGGACCTTCTTATCCAGAAAAGAACAGAGGTGGAGGCTTCCTTCGAAGATGGTTTTGGGTCCAATTTGATGTCTTGGAAGTTGTCAACTTGTTTCAGGCAAACTTGTGTAATCTTGCATAATATAATGAGTTATTTTGGAAGCTGTCACATGCTAGTTGTTCCTGATTACAAGGACACAATGAAGGCGTTACATGTTGCTTCTCGAACTTGGTCTCAGATTGGTATCAAGGTGAATTTTTTAGATTCCAAGTGGGCACTTTCTCAAGGATTCATGAACTGTTTCCGGGTCATATACGGGCTCTATTTAATATTTTTGATGTGCTTTGAACCTTGTGGACAAAGTTCTTTCGAGAGGGGAGTAATGTCATGTACCTAGTCTATTGTCCATTTGGTAGTTGGCGTGGCACTAGTAGTTAGTAATGTTATGTTGGTTAAGTGATCATGTGTTAGTGGCTAGGGAAATGCAGTAGTGATGTTATGCATATTAGTAGTGGTTGTGTAGTGGGTTGGTGGACAGTAACCTCCCTAAGAGAGGTATATTATGTTCCTGCGATGTTGGTTTGGAGTATGCATATGAATATCAATTCAACTATCTTTTATCTCCCTATTATTCTTCTATCTCCTTACTACTCTTCTTCTTCCCTATCTAACTCTTTTCTTCTATTCTATTCCTCAATTCTATTCTCCCTCATACTCTTTTCTATCACGTATCGTGACAGAAATACTAAATGACTTTTTATGACTCTAGGGAGACTTAAACCTACGAGAATCTTAATAAATACCCTAAGCGACTGACGCAAACGATCACACTGACGAAGCCGAATTAAAGATAACCAACAAACACAGGGGCAATGATTTCATGCACACAATATTCTCTAATAATTGTTATGGTGGAATATCTGTGAAATTGATATAACCTTTGATAGAAAAGAGTTAAGGTGGGAGAAGAATTGAGGTTGAGAATGGAAGAAATAGAGGTCAGGAAGGTAATTAGGAACGTGACAGAAATTTTGTGGAAACCTTAATCCCAGGGAAGATCTCCATTGAAGAGGAAAACCCTAACGCTGGGACGTGAGGATTGTTGATTGTTATCCTGAAAGGCCTTCTTAGATCTCCTCAAAAAATGTGATGCGGATGAAATTAATAATAGAGCATGATAGTAAATTTGTGGTTGCTTATCAAATAGTAAATTTTTTATCCTAACGTCAAAAATTAAAAACTTCGATATAGTAATCTGTAAAAACATAAAGCCACATAATAGTAAGATGGACTTTTTGATGTTAAAATATATAGAACTACAAATACTAAAATAAAAATTGACCATTTAAATTCAGAATTTTGTAGGAAACACCTCAAGGAAAGAAAACGAAAATATGAAGACATCGTAGACGTGATTCTAAAAAAGCTAAATCTTGTCAATATCATCATCCTCGAACTCAAATTAATCATCACCGACACCATCATCCTCCTCATCACCAATACCCTCATTGAGACGGGTGTTCTCAGGAAGCTGTCCATATGCCTTGAGAAGCCTAGCCTCATCGGGCGTGTACTTCCAGCGAACATCAGCTTTGTAATCCTGGTAGTCGCGGAGGCCAACAAGTATCATGTCACTGGCCGCAATCCACACCTTGTTGTGCATCTTCCCACGGATATGGCAAAGGCACTTGGAGCCGTCAATGCACATGGCCTCGCAGCGTCCATTACCAAGCATACGGAGCACCTGCGAGTACTCCTCCCCATCTTTCTTGTATTTCAGCTCACGCTTCTCATCATCATCACCCTCTTTCTTGTAATTCGAGAGGCAGAGACAGGAATGACGGTTTCAAAGACGGGTTTCCATTCTCTAATTTAGACTTCTAGGGCTCCGAATCTATATTCAGGTGCATAATAGGTACAATGTGAGAGTCTGATATATTATCAGATGTCCATAAACAATCACTATTTTTTAAAGCCAATGTGTCTGTCTTTCACATTTGCAACTTCAGTCTACATTCTCATCAACTACAGAAGACATTCCAGGCTTTTGATAGAACATGACAGCAGGTTTTAGCGTTTCTTGTCAAGTCCGACTTCATCACGAGCCATAATACAAGAAATGTAGTGATTACAGGGACCTCTAAATATCAAGGAAAGTGATTCTTCTTTCTGAAGTATCAGCTAGATACGCGCAATGTTACGATATGAACTTTGTCAATTTTTAGATGATGTTAAGAATTATCTGAAGTTTGTTAACTGAATCTTTTTAGAAATGTAGAAAAACTTATATGATCTTTATTCCTAAACTAAAACAAGTGATGTTGGACAATCGATAAATGAAAATGAGGGGCAGGGAGGATGAAACAGTGTGGGCTGTTTCAGTTTCAAGAGATGGGCTCCATCCTCCTGTCTGTTCCCCATATTTTTTTATTTTACCTTTATAACTATCTATATTAAATTGATTCATCTAAATTTACAACTTTTCGATATCCGTATATTTGCAATATTCAAATTTGATTTAAAAAAATAGTTCAAGTAGTTAATATCTTTTTTCCGGTCGAGAAATCATAGTTTGCAATAAGCCTTCAGATTTTGAGCATGATTTATTGAAACTAGATAGAAAATATTTTTGGAGTAATAAGAGTAAACACTATGTATTTTTTGTAATGAAGACCTGGAGAGGGTCGAACCCTCAGCCTCGTGACATTATGAAGGGTCTCGAATATCATGCAAGTGGCTCCTCCTATATATTTCTTTTTGGTTAAGATCTAAACTCAAGTAAACTCTCCTTATTTAAATTTTATATGAGTAAAAAAAAATGTATATGCTAATTAAGATATAATTGGTTCTACTTGTAAGAAACTGATTAAATTTTACGAATATAAATAATATCATTAAGTAATTTGTCCCTCCTAGATAGAAGCCCACGACCAAGATAAATAAGTTTAATTTCCTAAAGTGAACTTAGTAAAAGAAATCTATTTCTTAAAATGGAGGAGATTTCTGGATAACTCAGTATGACATGTAACGAAATTGGCAATCAAATCAAATATTCAGAGTAATTTTAGAGATACTAGTTATGCTATTTACGAAACGTAACAAAATTTATGTTATAAAGGAAAGAATCCTGCCATATATATAATTTGGATTTGATATGCCTAACGAAAAAAGTGGATTTTTTTTCCTGTGAATAAAATGGATTTGTTATGGTTGCTTAGAGCTCCATATGTCAGTAATTAGTACTTCTCCACTAGGAAACAAACTCTTTTTCACTTTTTTTTATATCTATTTCGACCTAGAAAAAATTAGAAAAAAACTATTTTTTCCTCTTAGTATAGAAGATGATTTACGCTGATTAAAATATTTTAGCGAGTGAATCAAACTCTGATTGATCAATTAGTGGGCCACGTAGAAAAAAAAAAGAGAGATTGAACTATATAAAAACCAGTTTATACTTTAAATTTGGTAATGAAAAAAAGGCAAATCAGTTTATAATTAATTTGACTTTGTTTTTGTCTGTAGTCGTGAAGTTATAAATCCCTTCGATTGCCTTCTCCCGAAAGTAAACTAAAGATCTACTCGAGCCGGTCCCAATTTCCCAAACCTAGTCAAAATTATATGCTATATAAGCAAACAAAAACAAAACCCTAATACGCCCAACCCAATTGTATACCAATCATATTCGGCTTCAAGAGAAGAGAGAAGAGGAGTCACCGAACCGGTAAAACCATCCCCTTCTAAGCTCTCGCGTCTTCATCGACTGCCTGAACTTTTTTATGTGGTTCTTTTTCTTTTCGATTTATTGAGAAACCTGTACTATGTGTAAATTACGATGAAGATTATGCCTTTGAGTGCGGGTTTTGATTCGTTTCTCGTCGTGTTTGGCTTTGTTTCTTTGTTCGAGTTCGATGGATTTTTTGTTGAATTTCGGTGTATTGTATTTGTGGTAGGGCAAAGAGGGAGCAAACATGCCGAAGAACGAGGCCGACGATGACAAGGGAGAGCTGATATTCCGGGGAGATGGACAAGAGTATGCACAGGTGCTGCGTATGCTTGGAAATGAGCGGTGCGAGGCAATGTGCATGGACGGGACCAAGCGCCTCTGCCAGATCCGAGCTACGATGCGCAACAAGGTGCGGATTGCTGCAGGGGACATCATTCTCGTTGGCCTCCGCGATTACCAGGATGACAAGGATGATGTCATCCTCAAATATATGCCTGGCCAAGCTAGACTTCTGAAGGCCTACGGAGAACTTCCCGACAACACGCCTCTTAATGAGGGCACTGCTGGTGGGATGGATGAAGAGGGTGATGGATATGGCGATGGTTATATCGAGTTAGAGGACGAAGATATTGAAAGATATAAGGGTTGTGGACTGGCTTTTTTTTGTTACTTTTTTCGTTGCTTTTTTTGTTGCGTTTAGGCTGTACTGGGGAAGATTTCTTATCTAAATGGAACACTTGATTGATTAGCCACGATTTATTATAATTACCATTATCATTAGTTGCTAGTTGGGTCTTGTAATAATAATTTGATGATAATTTTAGAGAAGTATGCTACAACTGTTGGACAGAGAATAAGAGGCTGGATTTCGTGTTGCTTGAGGACAGCATCCTCCTCGGTTCGCAGTACTCAGATGATACCATCTTTTTTTTTTCCGAGGCATCTTTGGATAGTGTCTCTAATTTAAGGAGAGTCCTCATGCCATTCTCTCTTGTCTCGGGCTTGGACATAAATTTTGAAAAGAGTCTGATGGTCGGAGTCAACGTGGATGACGATTGGTTGGATCAGGTCACTGCGGACTGGGGTTGCAGGAAGCAAAAGACACCATTCATATATCTTGGTCTTCCTGTCGGAGCTGCCACTTCCTATGGAACCTGTTTTAGAGACCATTGACTCTCGATCGGACTCTTGGAAGAGTTCTATTCTGTCTTTTGGAGGGATACTCACTTTAGTCAAGTCGGTGCTTTCCAGCTTGCCGCTATACTATCTATCGCTATTCAGAGCACCGGCTGATGTACTACTAACCCCATTGAAGGACTTATCGGTGTTACTCTTTTTCCTATTGTGGTTTTTCTCACGATGGGTTATTTAACAATATCCATGGCCGTTTCCTCAAAGTTTTAGGACATAGGTGTTATGTCGGGGGTACAAAACTGAACTGCTATATGTATTAGTTTGCAGCTTGCCATCCTCGTGCCGGCTGCCTCTCGGATGTGATTTCTTGTGGAGTAATGAAATATATTTTACCTCTAAAAAAAATTTAATGTTTTTACTTTTTTTGACAAGATTAGCAAGACGGAGTGGTGGGGTCGTGGTAGAGATGTATAGTATATGTAACTAGACAAGATTAATAAGTAGTGTACAAGAATAGATCTCATTTATTCTTGCAATTGCAACTCTTGAATTAGTCGATTGGTCTCAAGTGGGGCTTTGTTATCGTTGGACTGGACGGCAATATCGGCCCAAAAATGACGTTACGGCCCCAACGAGGGACCATGCATACCTGCCCGGATCTGCTTTATAAATCTAATTAATTTGGTCTGTAGTTTTATTCTCCAAATTGTTATTTATAAGTACGGTTTTTTTAAATTTCGGTATTCGAAATTGAGAATTACTACACATTACAGCACTTTAACACCTTGACATTGCATTTCTTTTCTCCCCTGTATTGGGGATTTAGGAATTCATGCCGTTCTATATGGTCATTGATTGATATTGGTGATGAATATTTTTGTTGGGAAAACCTAATATGGCTGAGCTTTTCCTTGATTTGTCTAAGTTTTTGGTCTTGATTTGTGTTCCGAAAGATATGACTGTAGTGTATACCTAGAGAATAGAATTGGGATGGGTTTAATAATTTTTCTGTGATTCCTGCATATTAAATGATAAATTGTTGATAATGTTTTCTACCAAAAAAAAATAATTAATATTTTTAAATTTAGGAGAAAGAAAAGAAGGAATCATGTAGAGTCATAATAAATTGAAAACCGGATAAATTTTTAACAATTGGTTATATCAATTGTGAGGAAACCATGGTAAATTTTTTGAACACTTTCTACTCCCCTGAGTTTTTGGAAAGGAGGCAAGAAGTACGTGGCAGGGAAAATAATTCATTGAAGTAAGGTATTTCATTTGGAACCCTTACTCTCTTTTTCGAACTGAAAAAAGTTAAAACGAGGCAAAGACCATGTAACATGAAAAATTATTTTACTAAATGGGAAAATTAACGTATATTTTTTTTGTCACCTTCAAAAGTAGCCAGAGCGTCTATTGAAAACAGCTAAACTTGAGGCCTCTCATCCTGTGGCCCAGAATGAATTGGGCCACAGTTAGGACAAAAAGTGGTAAGCAGGCCCATCAATGTAGGCCCAGTATTAAAACGATATATGCTTGATCGGTCTCCTCTTTATGACCTTCAATATTGTTTGGCAAGTAAAATTTTATTTCCACCAAATATATAAATTACATATATGCACATTCCTGGGTGTTGAATTCCCTTGAATATATGCGAGGTTGGAGCTATGGAGCTGATCAAATATTTTCACCTTCCATGTGGTTTGATTCAAATTCAAACCTTGTACTTAAGTTAGAATAATGTTTCACAAATTCAGAAAAATCCTAAATTATTTCTAATGACTTAGCATTTTTCGTCATAAAAAAATAACCAGTATATAATGTAGACTAATAAAAAGTTAACCACCTCATACATAGGTTAGATTTTATATTATCTATATTTAATCCAAAACCTTAATGTAATGAGTTCATAGATTTCTAACACTTATAACCTAGTTCACCACTCTTGTACTAAGTAATGTAGTATTCTCAACAAGTTCCTCTCAAATGAGACCTATGAGGTCGAAGATTGCACGGATTTTGATTTCACCAACGTGCAAGAAATTGGGACCGTGCGAGCACAATAATAGGCGTAGGATCAATTCACTCTGATAGCAAATTAGAATCTCAATATTCAACCCAAAATTAGACAAGTAACGTCTAAACTGGTGTCATCTCCAAAAGTAGCCAAAGCAACAATTTCTAACGGCTTAACTTGAAGAAGTCAACTGCAACCTAATGGTTGATTAGGATATCATTTAGTTGTATACAGCTTCTGTATAAAAAGTATCCATCATGTGTCAAAAGTGTAAAATTACTCTTAAATAAAAACGCCATAGGGATAGCAGAAAGCATCTTTAGGGTATCCAACAAGTGAAGATAACATGTAGTAGTATAAATATTAGATATCAAGTGCTTTCAAACCAAAATTTAGTGCGTGGCAGGTGAATTCGACCAGAAAGGGAAATTGCCCCCTAAATCTTAATCTAGCCACATGAACTATGGCCACTCTTAAGATATAAAAGCTACGAAAAACCATGCTAAATCTGAACCTCACGTCATATAAAACTTTGGGGCAGATGCCCATTGGACAAGTCAAAACTGTTAGATGCAGTAAGGGATTTCGTAATCAAATCTGATGAAACAGAGAAAATGCCAAGGATTTACTCAGAGTCCAAAACATGAGGGTAGGGGATAAAACAGCGTGGCAGGTCACAGTCCAAAAAATGAGGGGAGGGAATAACAACGTACAAGGATTCAGGGAGGAGCAAAAATCTAGATCTACCAACGTAACTAAGAGAGATTGGGGATCACCAACTAACAGGGAAACAATAAACAAGAATTCAGCGAGGGGCAAAAATCTACATCTACCAACATAACTAGAGAGACTGAGGATCATCAACTAACAGGGAAACACTAAACAAGAATTCAGGGAGGGGCAAAAATCTACATCTACCAAAGCTCAACGTGAGCCTAAATGTAACTAGAGAGATTGAGGATCAACACCTAACAAGGAAACACTAAACAAGAATTCAGTACCAAAGCTCAACGTGTGCATAAATGTAAGTATCATTTCCTCACAGGGGAACACTAAACAAGATTGATTTTGTCCAAGGGATATAATCGGAATTTTAACTCCAGATAAAATGACACATAATCGCCATTGTTCAGAATTGTTATCTGAAAGAAAACATTTTAGACACATTTGTTTCAAAAATACACATTTTAGATTGGAGAACACACTTCTAATCCTCCTAACTTTCAACTCTTTTAGGGCTCTTCAAGAACACCCTGAAGAAAACATCCGCAATTGTCCCTAACAAAAGCCTTAAATACAGCAACAGGCACAGCTAAGACAGTCCCAATGAACCCCGAATTGAGATGGGTCTGCTGTATCCCCCTCTTAAGAGGTATAAAACACAGGACAGTCCACTGGAGAGACCTCAAGTACTGTTGCAACAAAGAACAAAGAAAAAGGAGGCGAAGCAGGGCAATAGAATCTGATGGTGATAATACCTAATTGGTAATCGTCAATTGAATCTTATATTAAGGATAACCTACCTAATGAAAAACCATACTAAATGCAACCCTAGTGAAACAAGACAAAATTGATTGTGGCAGAAAGGGCTATAGTGTAGGCCTCAAGCATCGAGAAAGCTACCATCTAATCCAATTTCAACATTCAACCCTGACCAACTACTATCTATGTGATTTATCTCCTGATCATGGAGCGCACCATCTAACTAAGCATAGGAAACCCGATCTGGGAAATCTGTGACTGACGCACACTGAGGACATTGAAACTTGATAACGAAAGGGCTAAACTCATGTTGCAAGGTCCTAGGAATCAGATTAAACGAGGGGATGAGAAGTCAGCTTCTTGCCTTGGAGCAAACACTAAACCTCCAAAGATGCCAAATCGCACATCCAATTACAAAGTGCAGCGGAATTAGCCCCAATCAAAACCAGTTTAAGGAGCAGCAATAATATCCAGAAAATAAGGAATAGTCCAGAAAATAAAACCAGTTTAAGGAGCAGCAATAATATCCAGAAAATAAGGAGCAGCAATAATATCCAGGAATGGTTCTCTCCGCATCCAGAGGCTCAGCCACGGGATATTAAAAACACGAACAGGTTCTACGAATAATATCCAGATCCTAAATCCAGGATATTAACAAAAGCAAGACATGGCAGCTATAGGTTCAGGCTCAAAATGTAACCACCACATGTCATGTATGTCTCAGATCAGATCTGAGGAGGAGGGTAGAAAACGCCCCTGTAACGGTAACCCACGCGAAGCGCAGCGGCCCTGGCACGGAGGCGGTTAATGTTGCGAGTTGTCAGCGTGGACAGAAAAACGATGACCACCTCCCAGCCATCCTCGTCGATCAGGTAGTTGGCAGCCTCGAGCACATGGAGGGACGTGATGATGACGAGAGGGACGGTTGACCGGAGAATACGGTACCTGAGGGGGATCAACTGGATAGGCGCCTCACCATGGTGATACCTGCGAGAAAATGTCCGGAGCAGGCGGTTAGTCTCCGCAGAGCTGGTTCGTGGCATCTTTGGGTTCTGGGATTTCTGTTGGGGGGTGGGATTAGGGTTTTAGGAGGGAACATATATATATATATATAGGATTAAAGAACAGTTAAAAAATGGGCTAGGGCTGTTAAAAAGTTGGATGTACGCACTACACATGGGCTTGGACAGGCCAGGCCCAAAATAATTAGAAAAGGCCTGCGAAGCCCATAGAATGAAGAGGAAGGGGGAAGCCCACTCGTAACAAAAAAAATTAACATGGAAATAAATTAAGAAAGGGTACAATGGTCTTTTTAATAAACAAGATTTGAAGATTTACCTGTTTTCGAGAAGCAGGAGAAACAGAGAGCCGGAGGAGACATCAAGGGTGTGCCGGAGGAGGTCGGGAAGGTGGGGCAGTCGGAGAGACGGGTGTACTTTTTTAAGTGACTGATGGCGTTTTTTTTATAGGAGAGCAGCGGTCGTGGTGAAGGTGGGGCAGTCGGAGAGACAGATCTATTAGGTTTTAAAGTGTCTGATGGGTTTTTTTCTTAGAGGAGGGCAGGAGAGAGAACGAGTAGAGAAGGATGTGGAAGAAGAATAATAAGGCAGAGGCAGACGTCCACGTCCTCGAGACTGTTCTTCAAAGCCGGCCCTTCCTCTACACCATCGAACCACCGCGTACCGTTGCCTGTAGCCATCGTAGATCTACTGCTCGCTCTCATCGGAGAGCTCCGACAACTCCAAGACTGGTCCTTCGCTCACCGCAGCCTTGAGTCTGACCACCGCAGCCAGTCTTCAAAGTCGGCTCTTCCTCTACACCATCGATCCACCGTGTGCCGTTGCCTGTAGCCATCGTAGATCTACTGCTCGCTCACCGGAGATCCGGTCCTCGAAGGGTAAGGTCTCTCCACCGCGTGCCGTTGCCTGTAGCCACTGGCCGCGCCAAACCACCGAAGAGTAAGATCTCATCATCGCTGCTGGTCGGAGAGACGGATCGATTAGGTTTTCATGTGCTTTTTTTTTTAAGAGGAGGGCAGGAGAGAAAACGAGAAGAGAAGGATGTGGAGGGCAGAAAAATCAATTAGGTTTAGTGTGTTTTTATAGTAGGCAAGGGTAAGAATGACAATTTACACGACCACCGACCGCATTTATTACCTAAAGCCTGGGCCGAATCTAATGAACTGTTTGGTTTTTTTTTTTCCGAAAACTTTGGCCGTTGGATCCAGCCGACGGCTCTGATTTCCCGATGTTTTTTATTTCCCTTAATTTATTATTTTAGAAGGATTTACAGGCCGCTTGAGAATTATACAGCTGTCATCTTAATTACCCCTAGTTTTTGAGGGGTAATTAATTACCCCTAGTTAGTGGGTGGGAATATGCATTGTTTTCGAGACGACGGTCAGACCGCGAATCGGAAGGGTTAGCGGGTCAAAAAACACTGTCAGAACGTCAACCTTACGAACCGAAGATTTTCCGGTCGGATCGGACGGTTGACTGGAAAAGTGACCCGGAAAATCCCGGTTCGTTAGGTTTTGGGCAAAAAAGTGAAAAATCGAGCCTAAACTTACCGAATTTTGCCATTTTCTTTCTGATTTTCAACCCTAAAATTTAAAAAACTTCCCCGAAACATGTATTTAATTCTATTTGTGCATGTATTTCATTAATTTTGGAGATGTTAGTGTAATTACATATACGACTATACATATATAATTTTTTTAAAATATTTTTTATTTTAAAAAAAGTCAGGTCCGACCAGTGGTTCAACCGGTCGGACCGATTGACCCGGAGTTCAGACGAAAATTCGGGTTGAGCTCCGGGTCGTTTTTTAAAACAATGGGAATATGTTTCTATTATAAACTAATTTTCTTTATAAAAAAAGTAAATCCACTAATTAAGTTTTTTTTGTTTAACCATTAGTATCCGGCCCACTGAGCCGAGTAATCCAATTTGAATCGGGTAGGACCTTTGAAAGGTGGCAAAGCTCTCCCAACAAGTATTTAACACTGCTGCGTACCCAATGAATCGAACCCGAGACTTAGTTAAACTAGAACAACTCTCTCACCAGTTGATCTAAATACCTGTTAGTAATCTACTAATTAAGTAACCCCCGTTAAAATTCAACATCGTCAACTCCATACTGCCTTTTTATATATATACTGATTTCATTTGGAAAAATCTAAGTTAGAGAAATGTATATATTAATTGTGGTGGCTGGGCAGAATTATACAGTTGTCATCATCTTTCGTTGGCAAGTCTAGGTAGTCGGCGACGGTAGGAATACGTCTCTCGTATCAGTTAAATTGAATATTATCAAAATAAAACATTTCAATTAAATTTGTGATGTTCTGGCAACAATAATTTTTTTCACAACTTGAATAAAGTGGTCCAATTGTGTGTCTAATATTTACCCCACGACTTAAAATTGTAGTCTGTACTTTCACGTTAAATTCTACAAATATATATATACTAAATTATCAATAAAAAGAGAGAATAAGAACGAAAGATCTATTTTAAATAAATATCAAATACAATATAAATTTAATCAACACTTTTTTTTGCATATAAAATGAAAAATGGCCCAAATTTAATATACAGGGTTAATTATATTTTTTAGACATGTTGAAAGATTATGTGATCTTTCTTCCCAAATTAAAACAAGTGATGTTGGACGATCAACAAATGGGAAAGAGGGGTAGGGAGGACGATAACGGTACGGGCTGTTTTTAGTTCCAAGGGATGGTCTCCATCCCCCTGTTTCTTCTGTTCCCCGCATTTTATCATTTTACATTTTTAATGATCTATATTAAATTGATTAATCTAAAATTAAATGATGATGCAAATTCATCCTTCAACTTTTGGATATCCGTATGTTTTCAATACTTAATTTGATATATTTTTTACCAATTAGTTTTAGTGGAAAATATCTTTTTTTCTCCGTCGAGAAATCATATTTTTCAATAAGTTTTCATATTTTAAAAATTATATAAAAATATTCTTTTTAGAAATTGTTGGACCTAAAGGCCTAATCAAGCAATTATTATTATGTCTGGTTGGGCCCAGGCCCATCAGGCCCAAATTTTGGGTGGAATGGGCCGGTCAACCCGAGTAGACCGGCCCGGGGCCACACAAGCGCCACGTCATCATGATGTAGCACTGACGCAGTTGTCGCCAGAATTGGCGGCACACATGGCAAAGCTAGGGGTAGCTTTGCCACGTGTTATGACACATGGCAGACATGCGGCCCGAAGTGCCACGTGGCATGTCACATGGCGGACATGCGGTCCGGAGTGCCACGTGGCATGCCACATGGCAGACATGCGGTCCGGAGTGCCACGTGGCATGCCACATAGCGGACATGCGGCCCAGTAGTACCACGTGGTGTGCCACGTGGCGCGTTCTGATTGGCCGGACTTTCCTATAAAAAGAAAAATCTGGCTGAACCAAAACTGAAGTTTTCCCACAACCACTCAATAAGAAAGAAAAAACTCTGGAATAGTCACTAAGTTTTGATCAGATTTTCAATAGAGGAAATCTCGTAAAAATCAATTACAAATCCGTTATAACGTGATCGTAATTCGACTGGCATGAAGACATTGTGGACTTGAACCTGTGGACCTCTTGCTTCAACAAGTAAGTGATTTATTATTAACGAATTAGTTTGTAATTAATCAGATTTAACATATAATTACTTGTTAATTACGCATTAAATCTAGCAATTGGTATCAGAGCATGGTTGAAACCATGTTTTGATGATGATATGATATTTTAATTCAAATAATTATGTGATTTTTTGGGTTAAAAATTGTGTTAATTGTGATTTTATTGAAAATTACAATATGTTGGACTTTAATATAATTAATTTAGAACCAGCGGGAATAATTGAATTTTGCCTAACCAAGCGGACAAACTCGTGCACGCGCGAAACTTTAAGGTACCAATATGAAATTTGACCACTTACGTGGTACCTACGTGTCATGGACTTCGGTGTAATTTTTCAAAAGCTTGGGAATTTATTTGAAATTTGCCCAAGAAATCCCCAAATCGCAGAAAACCCTAATTGGGCGATTTGGGGGCAATTTTTCCCAAATCGATTTCCGTCGATTTAGTCAAAAATCTGACGATTTTGATGTCATAGATCGACGATAGTCAATTCTCCGGCATGTCCTTGACGTTCTGATACCACTTTCGTGGATCGACGTCGCCGGAAAACGAAGATCGAAGCCGACGACGGCGGAGACGCGCCGAAGGGAGAAGACGGCGCCGACAACGATTCCGGCCACGAGAGCCCAGTACCGACGAGCTCGCGAGACCATAGCGAGTCAATTGCAGGTGGTCTCGGCCGTCAGTTCGCCGTCGTTCGGCCGTGGTCGTGGGCGGAGCTTCGGACGCCTTCGGCATCGCGCGGGAGAAGAGAGAGAAAGGGAAGGAAAAATATGCGAGGGACAAAATCGTAATTTCACGATTTTTTTTCTCGAAAATATTTATACCCGGGTCAAGAAAATAAAAAAAAACTGGTCGAATTATCCTGGTTTTTTGTTCGACTCAACCCGATTTATGGTCAATTTTGACTTAAAAATATTGGGTTTTCTCTTTTAATTGGATAAAATCAATTTTTATTCAATTAAAATCTAATAAATTGATAAAAAATTGAGAAATTTTTGTCAATTAGGTTTATTAAAATTATAACGATATTTTTAATAAATGACATATATATTTGGGAATGAGTTCTGATATATGTTAAATTTAACTAAAATTACATGAATTGGTCCATAGTATGATCATCAAAAGATTGAAAAATGAGTTTTTCAATCCTATTTTGGGAGAATATGAGAATTAACCCGAAATTGACTTGCAATTGATATAAGATTTGATGCTACTGGAGAGAGGTATCTAAACTTTTGTGCGACGAAACTTCGACAAAAGGTTCTGAAGCGTTGTTTACCGCTGCGAGTGCCTATGGATGACATGTATGTCATCATTGAGCATATCGAGGCTGTTCACCGGGAGATGCAAGACTGCATCTGGGCCGGAGGTTATAATTATGGAGAGGAGTGGCCCTCCATGTTTCGAGACCTCCTAGTGACGCTGAAGATCCAAGAAGATATGTGTGTGTTCTCGGAGCCCGAGATCAATACCCATAGAGATGCCCTCTATGGTCCGATCCATTATCTCGAGGAAAGGGGTCTTCTCAGAGAAATGATACCTTCTCCTGTTCTGGAGCTGCGAAGCGGTTTGATCTTGAACTGCTACATCGCTAAGGAGTACCATTACAATTTTCCTCCGCTCCTGGTCATCTGGATTATGGATTATGTGTGTCTTCTCAGAGCCCGAGATCAATACCCATAGAGATGCCCTCTATGGTCCGATCCACTATCTCGAGGAGAGGGGTCTTCTTAGAGAAATGATACCTTCTCCTGTTCTGGAGCTGCAAAGCGGTTTGATCTTGAACTGCTACCTCGCTAAGGAGTACCATTACAATTTTCCTCCGCTCCTGGTCATCTGGATTATGGATTCGATTCCAGTTCCGGTGGTGAACTTGGAAATTTTCACCGAATCGTCCTCGCACCCGGTCCCCATAGGATCATCCTCGGACCTGGATCCAGATATGTATCTGGATTCTCCTACCGGATCGCCTGGACACCCGATCCCCATGTGATTACATGTTATGTTTAACTGTCCCCATATACATTTGTTGTTTTTGGGAGAATTTTGTACAATAGGTTGAGACCTTGTCTGAGTTTTTTATATGCGTGTAAATTCAGAATGTACAAATGTATATGTGATGCATGTAATTAAACAAAGATGTTTGTTTAGTTGCTTCCACTTGAGTTTACTATCGATGAACTTTAAACGGTTGAAGTTTAAAATTAATACCTGAATGGTGAGGGGAAGCATGCCCGTGACCCACTTCGATTTTGAGGTTAATCAAGGACTTTGTATCGTTAAAAGTTATGAGTGTTTAGTAAATTGAATCATATTGCCAAATCAAATTTCTAATATGTTCTCAGATTAAAAATTCCCTATAGAAATGTCAGTTGCTTCTAGATCTATCATAGCTGAGTTAAACCGTGAGTTAAAACTCAACGGTGAAAACTATGAGAATTGGAGCATGAAAATCCAATATGTGCTTGAGGAACAAAAAGTTCTGGAGCACATACATGTGATAATGGATGAGCCTGAAGAAGGCACAACTGCTGAAGATAAGCGAGACAAAGAAGCTTATGTTATTTGGAAGAAAAAGAACTCTACTGCTCGGTTGATTTTGTTGAGTTCGATGATGGATGATCTCACCCGACAATTTCGCGTGTATGACAATGTGAAAGAGTTATGGGACGCTCTCAAACAAAAATTCGGAAAGCTTTCAGTGTCAAAGCTGCGTGCTTTGACCATAAGGTTTGACACTTTTAAGAAGCGTCCGGAGGTTACCATGAGGAAATACTTAAGAGTGATGTCTAATATGATCAGTGAACTAGCAGAGGCTGGTCACATACTTAGCAACGAGCAGCAGATTTAAGCTGTCATCCGTTCCCTACCACCAAGTTGGGAACAGATGAAGATGAATCTTACCCATTCCGACCATTTAGTAACATTTGATGATGTTGCCAGACACCTTGAGCTGGAGGAAGATCGCCTCCTAGCTATGAAATCTCACCCTGAAGCTCATTTGACTCGTTCAACTGGGAGTGGTGGGAAAAATAAGAAAGGCAAAGGGAAGAGTAAGAGTAAGGAAACTCCAAAGGTTGAAAACCTAGGAACCAAGTTAGATGGCTCCAAGGCTAAAAAGAAAAAGCAGTTTAACATTTCAAAAGTTAAATATTTTAACTGTCAATAGAAGGGATATTTTGTAAAAGATTGCAAGATGCCCAAGCAGGTACACCTAAACTCAAGTGTGAGTAAGTTGTATGTATCCTCTTGTACCCTTCTAACTGAGTCATATTCTATGTGGGTGATTGATTCAGGAGCGACAGACCATATAGCTAGAGACCGTTGTTTGTTCATTGTATACAGGCGGTTGTCGGCTGGAGCAAAAACTATTTTTGTCGGTAACAACTCGTGCGTGGATGTGAAAGGCCTGGGCACTTGTAAATTGCACCTTCGTGGTTATCGTGCCCTTCTTTTATACGACGTGTTGTTTGCTACAGACATTCGAAGGAACCTGATCTCAGTCTCGGCCCTAATGTGTCTATTTTGGCCTTGGATATATATCGGAAGGTTTTTTGATTCTAGATATTGATCCTTGTGAAAGTTTTTCCTTAGTCACTAGTTCAAACTCATCAGAAGATGATATTAAACTATGGCATTCTAGACTTGGCCATATTGGTAAGGATCGTTTAAACCGTCTAGCTAAGGCAGGACTACTGAGAAATGTAGAGAAATCTATATTACCCAGATGCGTATCCTGTCTAGAAGGAAAAAGTACAAGAAAACCTTTCGGTACTGGGGCTAGAGCTGAATTTCTATTACAATTAGTCCATTCTGACATCTGTGGTCCAATGAACGTGAGGGCAAGGCATGAAGCATATTACTTCATCACATTCATTGACGACTATACTAGATATGGTCTGATATACCTGATTTCTCACAAGTCTGAAGCCTTAAACTGCTTCATGACGTACATGAGTTTTGTTGAGAATCAGAAGGACAGAAAGATAAAGTCCTTACGAACTGATCGTGGCTGTGAATATCTTTCTGATGAGTTCAAAGCTCTATGCATTGAAACAAGGATTGAACATCAGTTGTCCATTCCCTATACACCCCAACAAAATGGGGTTGCGGAAAGAAAGAATAGAACTCTTCTTAATATGGTTAGATCAATGATGGCAGAGGCAAGTTTGCCTATATCATTCTATGGAGATGCGCTCCTGACTACCGCATACGTTCTAAACCATGTTCCCTCCAAGTCTGTTACAGCCACTCCTTATGAAATGTGGACAGATCAGAATCCCGATTTATCCTATTTTAAGCCATGGGGTGTGTGTGCTATGTCCGTTCTACCTCAAGTACTTTTGGTAAACTAGGAACGAGAGGTAGAAAAAGTATCTTTATAAGGTACCCAGAGGTATCTAAAGGGTACGTGTTCGTGGGTGAACTGGACAATGGACATGTAACACAATTTGAATCACGCGATGCCACATTTTTTGAGAATGAATTTCCAAAGTTAGGGGAGGTTAGTAATGACCTTACTCTTTATGAGACAGATGAACCAGAATCATTTGGATCACATCTTCTGAGTGGGAGAATTGAGGAGGAAGATAGAGATTTTTTAACTCAAAATAATCCGGAAGGTTGTGATCTGAATCTTGAAAGGGAGGTAATTCCTTATTCCAGTGGGAGTACGATATTTCTACCCAGTGGGAGTGCGATTCCTGGATATGATGAATATATGAGAGATGTTTATCAAAACCGAGAATACCGTAGGTCTAGCAGAACTAGCATACCACGCCGACGTTTTGACATCGAAGGCGAGGCTAATGCGTTCTTGGTATCACCAAAGAAATTTGGTAGTCCAAGTAAAATTCTTCTGGCCATCATGCACGATGGAGATGAGCCAAAGAATGTATCTGGAGCTTTGTCATCTTCAAAACGAAATAAATGGATAAATGCAATGGAAGAAGAAATGTCTTCTATGATCAAAAACCAGGTTTGGAATCTGGTTGACCTACCTAGGGGGCGTAGGGCAATTGGGAATAAGTGGATTCTCAAAATCAAGCGCAATACAGATAGCAATATCGAAAGATACAAAGCGCGTTTGGTTGTCCAAGGGTTCAAACAACAGGCTGGGATAGACTACGAGGAGACTTTTGTACATGTTGTTAGATTTATGTCAATTAGGGTCATTTTAACTATGGTTGCTAACGTGAATCTAGAATTACATCAAATAGATGTAAAGACTATTTTTCTCCACGGAGAATTGGATGAAGAAATCTACATGATTTAGCCTGAGAGCTACATTCAAAAAGGCTAGGAACACAAAGTTTACAAATTAAATAGATCAATTTATGGCCTTAAGCAGTCGTCTAGACAGTAGTATATTCGCTTTCATAATACGATCATGGCGCGTGATTTTATAATGATAGACGAAGATCACTGCGTGTATGTTAAGCGATCAGGAAAGAAATTTGTTATCATCACTTTGTATGTTGATGACATACTTTTAGCTGGAAATGACATGGAATTTCTTGTCAAAATCAAAGATTGGTTATCTTCCAACTTTGAAATGAAAGACATGGGTGAAGCAGATTACATACTCGGAGTTAAGATTTGGAGGAATTGTTCGAAAAGGATAGTGTCTCTTTCACAAGAGACATACATTCGCAATGTAGTAGAACGTTTCAATTGTGATCACAGTAACCCAAAGTACGTCCCATTAGTTAAAGGTCATAATTTGTGTAAGGAAATGTGCCCAAAAATAGCTAAACAACATGGGGATATGGAGAAGATTCCTTACGCCAACGCAGTTAGATGCCTAATGTACGCAATGTTGTGTACCAGACCTGATATTTACTATGCTATTGGGATAGCAAGCAGATATCAGTCTGATCCAGGCAGTGCTCACTGGAAGGCTGTCAAAGGGATGTTAAAATATTTGAACACTACTGCAGAATACTCCTTGTGCTATCAAAGGCGTGACGTGATACTGAGTGGCTACACTGATGCTGATTGGGGAGGTGACGTGGCAAGAAAAAGTCTACATCTGAATTCGTTTTCTTATTGGGCGGGGGTGCTATCTCATGAAGCAGTAAGAAGTAAACATGTGTATCCCTATCAACAATGGAAGCAGAATATGTAGCTTCAGCTCATGCTGCACAAGAAGTGGTATGGTTGAAGAGATTCTTAAACCATCTCTCCCTGATCAACTCGAAGGAGCCCGTGAGTCTATTCTGCGACAACCAGGTAGCTATAGCCTATGCTAAGGATCCTAAATTCTGTAGGAGGGCTAAGCATATAGATATTAAATTTTACTTTGTAAGAAGTTTAGTAAAATATAAAGAACTGTGTATGAAACACATATCTACGCAAGATATAGTCGCAGATCTAATGACTAAAGCATTACCTCGAAAAGTGTTTGAGAAACATGTTAAGTCACTGGATTTATGACAGTTTCATTTGTAATCCAAGTAGTTGGAATAAAAGAGTTTTATTTTGCAATATGAGTTATTTATGAAACATGTCGGACAGAGAAGTAGCCCACTCACACGGGTGTTTACCTCAGTGGGAGTCAAGAAGTTGATTCCTAGATGAGATGAGGCAGTTATTGGACATTCATGAGTGCATGTTCTATAACAGAATGCCGTCTTGCTCAAGAGCAAGTTTCCTTATGGGATGCAGGAATGAGTTGCTGCATTTGGATTTTCTACAATCCATATGATAAGATATAAGTAGAACTTATCATACTGTTTGTCCTATTAGCCTAGAGTTAAGCTAAGGTTGATACTCTAGTATGGTGTTAAATGACATGTGTTCCTTTAAAAAGAAATGCACACTATAACACGTGATAAGTGTCATGCGTGCTAATCGACTACTGGATGGGATGAAAATGTTGAGTGATTTCACAATCCCTGGTGTGAGACCAATTTTTGAGAACTGTGATTTCCAAAACCTACCCTTAAGATCCTAAACGTATTCTGGAAGTATGATCCAGTGCTGCTAGCTTGGAAAGTTCATGAAAAGGTTATGGCATAGCGATTCGACCTGGCAGGGCTGACCAGAAAAGTAGGCTGACCAGAAAAGTAGGCTGTATCATTATGAAAAGAATATAGTTAAGGGAGAAGGAACTATGTTCATCACATTCTGAGTTTCGTGGTTCAGGTGCACCAATTGTATTAAAAAGTACAATAATGAACCCGAATATAATTGTTTAAAATCACTAATGTGAACAATGGAATGTGACATGAGTCCTGGGGTGTAATAGCATGCATTATACAAGAAGGTTGTTGAGATGCTACTATTCAGGTAGCCTGAGTGTCTGTGCTCTTAAATTTGGCTTAACATACTCGACGTATGCTGGTCGCACGAAATCCTTTAAAAAAATCTGATAGCTGTTGATCAAGGTCAATAATAATTTAGTGGGAGATGTTGGACCTAAAGGCCCAATCAGGCAATTATTATTGTGCATGATTGGGCCCAGGCCCATAAGGCCCAAATTTTGGGTGGAATGGGCCGGTTAACCAGAGTTGACCAGCCCGGGGCCACGCAAGTACCACGTCAGCATGACGTGGCGCTGATGCAGTTGTTGCCAGAGTTGGCGGCACACGTGGCACGCTGACGACGAGGGTCCTTAAGACTATATATTTCTTGACGACGTGGTATTAAATCCAGCAGTAATAATAGTAGAAACTATATATTTCTTATTTTGAAGGATCCTTGAGAGGGTATGAACACTCGACGAGGGTCTCGAATATAATGCAAGTGGTTCCTCCTAATATGTTTCTTTTTTATTAAGATCTAAACTCGAGTAAACTCTCCTTTCAAAATTTTAATGTATCTGTGTATTTTTAAAGTTTGAATTCGAATTTCTTTATTTTCTAATTAAGATATAATAAGAGTTGGATCTAATAATAAAAAAAATATTTTAAATCTTAGGAATATAAAAATATCTACCCTTAGAAAAAATGAATACAAAAATATCATTGAGATTTCTACCTGTTGATAAATATAGTCCGACAATGAAGATAATTTAGTTTCATTCTCTTAAGTGAAATTCGTCACACAAAAAAATCAAAACAATCTATTTCTTAAAATGGCGTAGGAGTTACTATATGATATATAGGCAACCAAATAAAATATTAAATATGTGAGTAATTGTAGGGATGCTAATTATGTTATTTAGGAAATGTAACGAAATTTTGAAGGATCCGGTAGTAGGTTTCACCTCTTTAATTTTTGGGATAATTACTCTCAGACCTTGATATTTGACATATTTCCTTCTCAACACCCTGTCTTCTGCAATTGATTAAAAACTCATAGATATTTAATTTTATTATACTCTCAGGACTCTCGCTGACGTCAACGATCAAAATATTATTATTTTATTTTTGAAATGACCATTATACCCCTAAGTCATCTTCTCCAATCCATCTCTTCCGTGGAACCGGATTTGGTCCTGGAGGACCACTCTAGCACCGTGCTGGAGGATTTTTATTGAAGGACACGCGGGAACTTTTTTGTAAAAATGCAGAAACACTGGGAAACAAAATGAAAAAAGTCCACAACCATTGAATAGTAACTAGGTAAACCATTGAATCATAACTGGGTAAACTATTGAATCGTAATTGAGTAAACCATTGAATCGTAACTGGATAACTGAAATGGTCCCGACTTATCCGGGACGGGATAAAACGGACCATTGAATCATAACTAAATAGACCATTGAATCATAACTAAATCAACGTCTTTTCACTTCCACCTAACCTAGAACCTAGGATAGTTAGAGGTTTAGGATCAAGCCCAGCCTCAGCTATATTTTTCTTTTTTGTTCTTAATGTTCTTGGTTGTGTTCTTGATTTTTGTTAGTTTGATCTTATTTTTGGATTAGTTTTTGGTTGTTAGTTGTTATTAGTCAAAGGTTGAAGGATGTACATATTTTTATTTTTTTAAGGGTATTTTGGTCATTTTTATGATCAAAAATGAAAAAAAGAGTCGATGACGTCAGCCAGGGACCCGAGAGTCTATTATCATCAAAACTTAGGGACGGGACAATCATTTTTCAAAAGTCAGGGACTCTAGGAGGAGGGTGACCAAAGTACAGGGACGTGAGGGTAATTTGCCCTAAAATCAAACCTTGAGACATTTTTAATCGATTGTCAAAAGAGGGGGAGGGGGAAAGGCGAATATGCCAAATACCAGGGGTCTGAGAGTAATTATCCCTTAATTTTTTCACATCCAACATAATTTAATTTAGGATAAATTATCCTCAGATCCCTGGTTTATAATTTTATTACTTGCAGGTCCGTTGCTTTCTGAAATAGTGTATGAGGTCCATGCTTTAAAAAAAAAATTGGTCTGAGGTCCTTAGTCACCGGATCGAAGATTTTTAAGAAGATCTATTAGGTGACTAGGGACCTCAGACCAATATTTTCCTAAAAAGTAGAGATCTCATACACTAATTTTGAAAGTTAGAGACTTGCAAGTAATAAACTATAAACTAAGTATCTGAGGGTAATTTGCCCTTTAATTTATTTCCCAATTCCCCTTCCCACGAGTCTACTAGTCTAGTCTACCGTTTATTAATGTTTTTCCGCCGCCTTTTGCTTATTTGACGGTTACAAATTAAGAAAAAAATACAATATTTTTTAAAGGGCCCAACAATATTAATTTTGAGGGCTTGTATTCGTACCACCACCGCAAAATTTACTGATACTTCCATCAGCAAGAGGACGGATTGAGTGGAGACTAATAAAAAGTTGTCCATAGGTGGGGATTAGATTTAGAGCCCTTAGATTCGATTTAAAAAAAAAATTTACATCCAATGGTCAATAACCAATCAGGGAGATTTTTGACTTTTTAAACAAAAAACTAGGTTAAACCAACAATCTCTCTTCCTCTCCCACCCTCTCTTTCAGTAATTAAAAAATCTCTCCCTCTCTCTCCTCTCTCTCTCTCTCTCTCTCTCTCTCTCTCTCTCTCTCTCCCCCCCAACCAAAGAAACCACCCACCTCCGGAGAAATCCAGGAAATGGATCCCATGGTGTTGGTGACGGATCTGCTGGCCGAGTCCCGTCCGCTGCTGCCCGACGTCACCCTGCCGTCGAGGAGAGAGAGAGCTCTACAGAAGAAGAAGGAGCTGTCAAGGAGAGAGAGAGAGAGCTCGGGGAGAGAGCCCACGAACCCGCACCATGCCTAGAGGAGACGTGCTCGCCGTCGCTCATCCATCGCCTGGAGTACCGCCGTCGCTTGCTGTCTGTGAAGAAGAAGAAGAAGAAACGACGGAAGGAGAATACAGTACTGATATTGGTTTTCTACGGTAGTGATAATGGTTTTCTACAGTAGTGATATTGGTTTTCGCGACCTCTTTTGTTTGGTTTGAGTCTGTAATGATATTGGTTTTAGTTTGTATGATATTGGTTTCAATCACTGATGATATTGGTTTAACTATGTATTAATATTGGTTTTCAGATGTAATGATATTGGTTTGAGTACGTACTGATATTGGTTTTTGTCTATACTGATATTGGTTTTACTCTGTACTGATATTGGTTTCAATCGCTAATAATATTGGCTTGAGTATGTATTGATATTGGTTTGAGTACATCTTGTTATTGATTTGATTACCTATTGATATTGGTTTTAGTACGTATTGACATTGGTTTTAGTCTGTACTGATATTGGTTTTCAGATGTAATGATATTGGTTTGAGTACGTACTGATATTGGTTTGAGTACGTACTGATATTGGTTTGAGCACGTACTGATATTGGTTTGAAGTACGTAATGATATTGGTTTGAGTACGTACTGATATTGGTTTGAGTACGTACTGATATTGGTTTGAGTACGTACTGATATTGGTTTTCTATTGTATTTTCGTTCTTTGGTTTTTTGAGTTTATTTAAAAAATAATAATCTGGTAGGTGGTAGAATTTTTGAATTTGACAATAATTTAATGAGAGAGAGAAAGAATCCCTTCCTCTTTTAACGTGAGATTGGTTTATTTATTTTTTTTACCTTTTTAGTCTTTCCATTAAAAGTGTGCGAGTTAATTTTCCATCTCCCCTTTTGTTTTTATTAGCTTTCCAATTTTACCCTTAATTATTTTGTTAATACCTAGATTGCCTCAATCTTCCTTTTAGTCCCCAAATTTGGGGATTAGCCTTGTCCCCATAGAATGTGCCCCTCATCAGCAACACATTAGATTCTATTATTTTAACCGGAAACAAACACCATTAAATTCTACTAAAATATAATAAACTTTGTGTAATATTATTAAATACAAACTCCAAATACACTAAGTATTATTTATAGTCGAAAATAACTATTTCATCAAACTATTCTATCAAAACTCGATAATTTTTTAAATAAAAAAGCACACAAACCAATTAGGAAATATCAACGATTTATTAAGTGGGCTCCCTTTCCAACTATATCCTTTAATTCATCAGAGGTCCGGTAAGTAAATTTTCAAAAGTAAAATTTCAAAATCTCTCTCTTTTGCCATTATTGCCATGGAAAAAAGCCACACTTTATATTCAAAGGTATTCTCCCGTTGTCACTCGGATTTGGATTCAGCGGGGACTACATAAAAGTCGTCCCCATGGTATGGACTAAATTTAGACCATTAGATTTGATCAAATTCTTTTTTTATAGATCTGATGGTCAGATCGACCATAATCCCATGGAATCCATAGCCAACCTTATCCTCGGCGCAAGGATGGTGAACCGGAAGCTTCTCTATCACCGCTTCCTCGTCTTCGGCCGATAACCGCTCCCCATCCCCGTACCCGTTGGAGTGGAGAATATCCTTGACGAGGGAGATAGTGGGGCCCACGTCCTCCAGAATCTGCTCCTCTTTGTCCCTCCATTGCCGATACTCAGGATCGTCCCCCAGCATGATCCTCCTCGGCTCCTCCGCCGCCGGGGCGCCCAGACCGAAGAAGGAAACGCCTTCGTCGAGCTGAGCCGAGTTGGAGAACGGGCGAGGGAGCTGGCGGATGAATCCCGCCGCGTACGAGGTGCGGTGGCGGTTGAGCCGCAACCCCCCGACGAGCGCGATGCTCCTCAGGAGCTCAGCCGCGGCCATCCCTTCGCTAGAAGAGAAACCGTTGGTTGTTTTACCTTCCCGAGCTGTTTGGATGGGTCGTCTCTATCTATGTCCTTTGAATTTTGCGGATCGTGGTGTGCTTATTCGTCATCGTTTAGGGTTTTCGTTATATTAGGGGCAATATCTTCTTTCGAATAAAAAAATTCATAGATGAATGATACCAATATTAAAGTAGAATGATACCAATATCCTAGAACGATGATACCAATATTCAAGAAGAATGAAACCAATACATTCAAATGGTATACCTTTTCACTTATAATGGGATACCAATATTGGAGAAGATGAAAACTAATATCACGGTGGAATGAAACCAATATCATAGTAGAATAAAACCAATATTCGAGAAGATGGAAACCAATATCATAGTAGAATGAAACCAATAGCATAGAAGATGGAAACCAATATCATAGTAGAATGAAACCAATAGCATAGAAGATGGAAACCAATATCATAGTAAAATGAAACCAATATCATAGTAGAATGAAACCAATAACATAGAAGATGGAAACCAATATCATAGTAGAATGAAACCAATATCATAGTAGAATGAAACCAATAGCATAGAAGATGGAAACCAATATCCGAGAAAATGGAAACCAATATTTTCATACTTGTATTTCCATAAATTGTATTATTTTGCTGATATTTTTTTTAATTATTTTAATTATTCTATTTCCAATATTGCTCATATCCCCTTCAGTGGAGATTACCTATGTCCCCACTGAATTTGAACCCTTGTCACACACACTCCTGACTTGTGCCATTGATCACCGTTGGATCGAAGCAACGGCTGGGATTAAACAATCCTCTGCCACCTTTATTTGAATTGGCTAGACTTCTTTTTTAATATTATAAAGGATGGGTCCTGATATTTAATTATTTATAAGACCATCCACAACGCCACCCAGCCTGTCAGAAAAATTAAAAAAAGGTAAAGTATTAATTTGGGCCAGAGCGTCGGCCGCTCTTGAGCGGCATTTTTTTTGTTTTTATCTAATTTAGTTATAATTGGTATAATATTATTCGGTAAAAGTATGAAAATTCATATTTCTAAATTTCTTATAAATTGAGCCTAATATTTTTAAAGGGCATACAATTTATTTTTTAATTTTCTATGAAAATTTGTATAACAAATACATGTTTATGGATGAAAGAGAAATTAATTATTTAATTCGTGATCTATGTTGGGATGGATTGTTGTTGTGAGTATCAAATATTTAATTGGGTTGAATTTGATATAGATGAGTGAAAAATTAAGAGATAATTACTGAGAGGACCCTAGGGTATAGTCAAATAGATTCTAAGGACCCTGTAGTTTCCTTACTAATTGCTGAGCCCATGTAGTTTGGTTATTATTATACTTTCGGGTCCCTGGCTGATGTCAGTATTCAAAATTTTCAAGTAAATGACTCAAATATCTTTGCAAAAAAATTTAAAAAAATTAATTACTGTGACTGACCACTTCGACACCATCTCCTCCGTCTTCAACCTGACTTTCGCCTCCACTGACCCTCTTATATGCCAAATAATCGAAATCAATCGAAACCAATGAAGTAATCGAAATCAATAACATCTTTCACTCCTCGTTTGTCTTCGTCAAATAATTACTCTTGATTTTTTAATTAATTAAAGGAGAAAAAGCATAGGAAGGGAGATGAGAAATCCACAAGCTTCCTTTAGATCTAACGACAACGGACTTCCGTTGAGTTTGGTTGTCGTCGCTTGTCGACATCTTCGTGGGGTGAGTTTGGTTGCCTCGATTCAGAAGTCCTCTCGCGGACCGTGAATGGGAACAACGATGAGAACCACGGTGCTTGTTCCCCTTTCCTCCTCAACGGCCTGGGTTTTCCCGTTCCTTACTGTACCGAGAACGATGCCGAATCGAGGCAAGATGGCACCTACCGTCGCCGGCGTCAACGGTGGAGGGAGGGGAGAAACTCAGAGCCCCGTCGTCGTCTGGGCATTAGAGGACGAAGCGATTTGCCTGTTAAACGATTTGCCTTCCACTCTCGATTTGTTGTTCGACTTGGTGGCGTGAGATTGAGAAGTGGATGGTAGTGGCCGGAGACTTGTTGTTCGACATTGTTGGTCGGAAAAATGGCCGGAGAAGATGACCGGCGATTTTAGTTGACCGAAGCAAGAGCATATCGGTCATTTCAGATATAAAATAAGAAAAAAAAATCAGCTAAGGACCCGAAAGTATAATAATAACCAAATTACAGGGGCTCAGCAATTAGTAGGGAAACTATAGGTATCGGTCATTTCCGACATTGTTGGTCGAAAAAATGGCCGGAGAAGATGACCGGCGATTTTAGTTGACCGGAGCAAGGGCATATCGGTCATTTCAGATATAAAATAAGAAAAAAAATCAGCTAGGGACCCGAAAGTATAATAATAACCAAATTACAGGGGCTCAGCAATTAGTAGGGAAACTATAGGGTCCTCAGAGTCTATTTGACTATACCCTGAGGTCCTCTCAGTAATTATCCCAAAAATTAATTATTTATTCTGTGGCCTAGGTTAGGATGGGTTGTTGTTGTGGGTAGCCTAAGACCACCCGCAGCAGAGAACCAAGTCTCGCGCGGGTGGATTTTTTAATATTAAAAAAACAAATGAAATGGAAAAGGAGAGCGAGCAGCCGATCGATGTGCTTGGCCGATCACCGCTCGCGAGCGAAAAATTGGCCATTTGGCCCTTTTTTTTGTTCTTTACTTATTTGTCTGATTAGTTCTACTTGGCATAATATTATTCGTTAAAAATAGATATTTTGGGATAATATTTTCGTGGTTATCTAAAAAGACCTTATCTTTAGCAAAACTAAAAAAATTATGAAAATTATTAATTTTCAAATCTCTATAAATAGAGTCCAATGTTAACATATTTTCATACACCATCTAAAATTCTCTCTTCTTTCACTCCATAATCTCTTCTTTTAAATTTCCTATGTTATATTATTTCTACTATGGATCCAAATGATCCTAATTTTCTAAATTATCAATCTTTCCCAAATTCTATTTTTCTAACACCAACCCCCACAAAATATGCCACAACATTTGTCCTTCGATGGGGCTAGGGAGAAAAAAACTAAAAAGTCTGCACCAAGTAGTTGGAGTGTCAAAGAAGACATTTCCCTAATGTCAGCTTTCTCCTACTGTAGCCAAGACATCATTATTGGAAAAAATCAGAAGAGTGCCTCGCTATGGTCCCGAGTGAGTGCTTTGTACCATAATGCTCAAGCAGAAAATTCGAGAGAGATCCATGAAAGAAACGTGCCTTCAATTAAAGGTCATTATACACGACTTATTGCCAATGGAGCAAAGTGGGTTGCTGCATACCGAGAAGCACTGAAACAGAAATGGAGCAGCATGAGCAACGCTAAGACCGAAGCTCAAACACTTTATGAAGGGAATAGTGGCAAAAAATTTGTTAACCTTGTTGTTTTTAATGAAGTTATGTGTAAATGTCCCAAATGGCAAATTGAAGAAGGAGATCACGGTTTAGCATATTTGGCTCCTGATGTCGAGGAGGAGGATATAGAAAGTAGTGGGAGCTCGAAGAGGTCAAAGACTACCAAAGAAAGGGATTATTCAATCCAATCTAACTTAGAAAATCCAAGCACAATATCTTCAAGAATTTTCCGTCCTATGGGTAGAGATGCTGCCACAAAAAGGAAAGGAAAAGGAAAGGCCTCTAATGATGTTGCAGCAAAAATTCGTGCGTTGGGAATAACCAGAGATAATGAAAATAAAATTTTGAAGAAGAGAATGGAGCTGGAGCAATAAAGCGAGCAACAAATAATCAAGCGAGATGAAAAAAAGGAGGCCATGAAGAATATGGAGTTGGATAAAATCATGTTGACTGCTTTAATTTCGAAACAGCACTTATCCCCAGAAGATGAAGAGATGAAGCACTGTCTAATGTCTCGAGTGTTTGGAAACTAATTAGTAATTTGTTATTTCATGTAATTTGTTCTTCCATTCATATAATTTATCTTTCATTTCATGTAATTTGTCTCGTACCCATTGTCTTGTCATTTCACCTTTGTCATCCAGCCCACGCTTATAATTATGACAATTTGTCTCGTACCTATTGTCTTGTCACTTCACCTTTGTCATCTAGCCCACGCCTATAATTACGGTAATTTGTCTCGTACTTATTATCTTGTCACTTCACCTTTGTCATCTAACCCACACCTGTAACTATGGTAATTTATCTCGTAGCTATTGTCTTGTCATTTCACCATTGTTATCCAACCAACGCCTATAATTCTATATATATTGGTGACCATAACAAACTTAAATATACTGAAAAGCCTTTCAATATTATTCAATAGAATCAAATCTCATCACAAATGTCTCTCAGTAAAAATACATCAGATTCAGATTCAAGTTCTAATGCTTCATTCACCAGAGAATTTGATGAATGGAAAGCACGAAGAAGTGAACAAAATTGACAAATTGATCACTTACTCGAGGATGCATTCGTAGTCAATCCTAGCCTAACCCAGGGAGTTCCACCACCTTCAAGGCGAAGGTGATATGTCAACAGGGAACGAAGAGTTGATGAGGAGCGCTTGCTGAATGACTATTTTTTGAAGAGGCCAACGTATTCACCTGAGGTCTTCCGGAGAAGGTTTCGCATGCAAAGAATATTATTCCATTGCATCGTGGAGGCGGTTAGTGCCAATGACCAATATTTTCAACAAAGAACAAATGTTGCAGGTACCCTTGGTCTGACAGCCTCGCAGAAATGTACTGGAGCTATAGGGGTGTTAGTTTATGGGACATCAACTGATGTCTTTGATGAATACTTGAGAATGGGTGCATCTACAACATGGGAAGCTCTCATGAAGTTCGTAGAAGGTGTAATTTCCTGCTTCGGGAATGAGTACCCGAGAAGGCCCAATGCACAGGATTTGGCAAGACTTATGTACGTCAGGGAACAACGTGGATTCCCAGGCATGATAGATAGTATTGACTGTATGCACTGGGAATGGAAAAATTGTCCTAATGCATGGGCTTGGCAATATGCAGGAAGGAGCGAAAAGTCTACAATTATTCTGGAAGAAGTTGCATCATATGACTTATGGATATGACATGCTTTCTTTGGAACACCTGGTACTCTCAATGATATTAATGTACTGCATCGATCTCCAGTTTTTAGTAATGTCTTGGAAGGCCGAGCACCAAAAGTGAGTTACGTTGTCAATGGTCGACAAAATGATATGGCATATTATCTCACTGATGGGATATATCCTACATGGGCTGCATTTGTCAAATCAATTACATCTCCGATAATCCTAAAACACAAGTTATTCGCTCAACATCAAGAGGCTGCTAGAAAAGATATGAAGCGAGCTTTTGGAGTTCTACAGGCTCGTTTTGCATTCATTCGACATCCATGTCTTCTTTGGGACAAGGAGTTAATTGGGAGAATTATGAAGGCTTGCATCATACTGTACAATATGATAGTGGAGGACGAACGAGATGCATATCTCCGTTATTATGATCTGGCCAAATTCTGTAATGAAGAGGACAATGAAGAACCTTTTCAGTTCTCTACTGAACGCATCAGAAATCCATCCACCTACATGACTGCTAGGGAACAACTTCGCAATAGAGAAGCTCATAACACTCTGAAAAGTAATTTAATTGAGCACATTTGGCAAAAATTTGGGAACGATAATTAATTATGTAATTTAAAATTTTTGTATTTGTAATTTGAAATTTTTGTATTCGTAATTTATCATTTCCAACTTCTATTTGTACCTCGAGTATTTCTATCTAATTTAGTATTCCAAAAAATGATAGTAGATAATATGTGGATGAGAGAGAAATTAATTATTTATTCTGTGAACTGGGTTGCTACTTTGGGTAAGAAAATATGTAATTGGATTGGATTGGGTTGGATTGAGTATGAATGAGAGAAAAATTAATTGTTTATTCCGTGAACTGGTTTGCTGTCGTGGATAGTCTCAAAGAGGACTTTGGATTGGATACGGAGTGAAAGAATTAATTCCGAACGGTTTGGAGTAAAAGGGAACCGCAGCGGCAAGCGCAGGTATGTGATAATGGCAAGCGCAGGTATGTGATAATGGCAAGTGTAGTTATGTGATAAATGATATTTGTTTTTGTGAAAACGGCAAGTCCCCGTTGATGATAATGACACGCGTAGTTTTTTTTCATTTTGGTCCCTCGTATTTTAGCATTTTTGCAAAAAATATCACACTGGCATGTGTAGTTATGTAATACTGGCATGCGCAGTTATGTGATAATGGCATACACAGTTATGTGATACTGGCATTTGTATCCGGCCTGTGTTTGTGCATGGCTTTTTTTTATTTTGGTCTCCGTATTTTAGTGCATTTGTAAAAAAGTCTCCGCGTGTCTACATTCCAAACGGTTCGGAATAGTGGCATTCCTTATCCAATCCAACCCCCTAAAGGAGCTGGCCAGGAATCGGGAAGACGAAACGATCGAGTGAACAGTAACACTGTCACTGTAGCCGCGTGTGTCAAATTACTGTGAATGAATGACTTTTGACTAACCGACCGCACGCATTTATATTTGGGCAAATTATTACGGTTCAGTCTCTAAAAGTTACCCTGTCCCGAATCCAATGCGTATCTTTTTTTTAAGCAATTTAACCGATGGATATAGCCGACGGTTAAAAATGATCTCCCAATTATTTTATTCCAAAATTCATTATTATAGAAGGATCTAGTAGGTTGTCCATCTCTTTATTTTTTCCTAAATCATCTTTGTCCGTAAGATCTATTTCCAAATTGAAATTCCCCTCCCACAACGAAAGTCTCTACTCTACTAGTCTAATTTTGCTTGAAAAAAAATATTAGTCTAATTAGTAATTCTCCGTTTATTCAATTACTTTTTCCCGTCCCTTTGGTTTTTGCTTTCTCCACGGTTACAACACTATTTTTTTAGGGTTAAATACACAAAAGTACCATGTATTATTGAAAATAAATAGTTTAGACCTTAAGTTATAAAAATAACCAAAAAGGGTACTGAGTTTAAAAAAAATAGAATTATCATATGGAAAGTCTATTATACCCATTCTTGTCTCCCTCCCACCTCCCTCCCTCCCTCTTCCTTCGCCTCTCTTTCCCGTACTAGACAAAAAACTGAAAAATAATTGAGGAAACTAGAAGGATCATAAGTGTGCTTTAACAAATTGTGGTTTGTGTCACTATAACATAAGAAACACAAACCAATTGTTCTCGTTGCATCAAAGTTAAACACTTCGCAAAATATAAGAAAAAACTAAAAGCTTAAAAAAGGAAAATAAAAAGGGATGGAACGAGCATAGAGTCATAGACCTTGGCTTCCTCGTGGTTGGTGCTTGCACCACAACCATAGGATAAAGGGTTCGAGGCATAAACAAGGGATGGAACGAAACATCCACCCAAATCTGAGTTGGCGGCGATGGGAAATGGCGAGGAAGTGGAGGGGAAGGAGAGAGGAAGAGAAAGGGCATAATAGACTTTTTCCAATTAATTATTCGAGTTTTTTGAAAACTCAAGATTCTTTTTGGGTATTTTTATAATTTAAGACCTAAAGTATCTATTTTCAATAATACGTGATAACTTAGTGTATTTAGTCCTTTTTTAGGGGAAGGACAACACTAGCACTCTTCATTTGAAATTGAAAAAAATCTACTTTAATATTCTATTGTATAGTCAAAAATCACTTTATTACAATGTGGTAAAATCAACCAATTAAATCACACTTATTGCAATTAACATTAAAAAGGTACACGGGAAATGCCCCGAACCCTATTCATCTTGTCTGAACGCTGCTCGACTATGTGAAACAACCACATCAGCATCCACTGACGTGGCACCATCTCTCTCCTCTCTTCCCCCATCTCTCCTCCTTCCCTCCTCTCTCGCTCAATTATATTAAAAAAAATATCATGGCCACCATCCACCGACAGAGAACTATACATTTCTAGGTAAGCCGCATCCTTTACTAATAAAAAAACTAAAAATTAATTTCCCTTTCTCGGATGTTCGGAGATGGCGATTTCGAAGATTCGAAGCAACGGGAAGAGCAAAATGGGAGTTGGTGTGGAGGTGCTGAAGCTGAAGGCCATCAGGCTGCAGCCTATCTTCTCCGGCGCTGGCTACCGCATTCGGATACAGAGGCGTCGGGCGACGACGATCTAGCTTGATGGTGGTCTCCCCGCGGCGGATAGTCTCGACGTTATTAACCGATGACTCGGCACGGAGAGAGTTTGTCGGTGACGGAAACTTCTTCGTGAATCTACTATCTCATAAAATATAATTTATATAATGAATATATTTTTACGTCGATAAATCAAGTAGCCATGTGTAGTGCATACATCAATGAGGATTAGAAAATTGATTTAAAAAATTATAAATCATAAACCCCATGAATGTCCGATCAATTTACGAAAAAAACGTTATTGAAAGTTGTTTAGTTTAATCGGACATTCAATCTAAAAGTACTACGCTCTGCCGTTGGATCACATATTATTTGCTGGTTACATGCTACGGCTTTATTTTATTTGCCTATCGTTTCATAAATCTGCTATCTCATATTTTTAAATACTATAATTAAAGAATATTATATATTTGGGTAATCCTCGTCTATTTCGACGTTGATGTGTTGAAAAGATAAAAAGTTTTTTAATAACAAAAGAGATGAAATTTAATCAGCAATTAAAGAACAACGGGTTCTATGTCGGCCAGACAGGAGAGAAAACGAAGAGAATGATGTGGAAGAAGTAAGAACGACAAGGAAAAAAGATCTATTAGGTTTAGACTTTAGAGTGCTTTTATGGGAGGCAAGGGCAGGAATGTCAATTTACCATGAATGAATGACCACCGACCTAACATGTTTTAATTAGGGAAAAGTATTTAAGTACCCAGTAGTTATGTATTTTTTAAATTAAGGCCACGTAGTTTCAAATTGTATTTTTTTAGTCCTGCGACTTTTTTTTGTTCTGACATGCCTTGGTCCCGGGCAGCCCAGGTAGCTGTCCGTTCACTTGTCTGTCCACGTAGGCACCACATCTTCCTAAACGACGTCGTTTGGCGTCCTACGTGGATAGTCCATTTGTATAAGTCATAGATGACATGGTATGTGATAAATTATCAAATTAGTCCCTTCGCTATCTTCCTTCTACCTCCATCAAAACACCATCTTCTCTCTTTTCTTCTTCCCCGACGCCATCATCTTCATCTCACCACCATCAATCTCATAACCAAAGGTTTCTCAAAAAAAAAAATCTCATAACCAAAGCAACTAACCTCATCACTAATAACCATAAAATCTCATCACTCCCAAAGAAAATCATAGCACACTTCAACTAACCTATTCAAACAAGCATATATCATCAAACAGTTTGTGGGCAAAAGAAGAAAAAATGGCAACCTTTGAAGCATACTTCATGTTCTCACACAGTTGTCATCACTACCTCTTCTTTGTTCAACAACCCAAAATACACACACAGATCAAACTAGAACACCTCAAAAACTAAACACAAGTTAAATAAAATTGTATAGATACAACTCTAGCCACTATTTTGGTACTTTTTAAGTGGAGGGCATGTACCAACCCAAAGTTTTGGATTGGATATCCAAGGAGAAGTACACTTTTGGAGCTAAAACGACGGTGAGATTTCCATCGTCTCCAATCTCCAGACCTTAGCCCATCGTCTCCAATCTTAGCCCATCAACATCAACCTTAGCCCATCATTTCCAATCTCCAGACCCCTATTAGGCGCAGAGATCTCCCCGTTGAGTCGGAGGGGGAGATGAGACAATGTAAGACCCACCATCGTCGTTACCGTAGATCCCCTCGCAGAGGTCGGCTATCTCAATGGGACGAAAACCGCTCCGAGCACTAGCAAAACACCAGAGATCAGCGGGACGGTGACTAGTCGGATCCCCTCCTTCCCCTGCTTCCGAGCACCTGAGGTCGAGGCTAACGGTGGTCAGGAAGTCCCAAAAGGATGGTGGGATTTAGCCGTGAAGGCATTGTTGGAGAGGGAGATGAAGATGTGAGTAGGGGTGTGCATTCGATATTTACCGATTTTGATTATTAAATACCGAATTTTACGAATATCGAAAAAAAAAAGCTCTACCGATCCCGATCCTGATCCCGGATAGTATTCGGTAAATTCGGTATTCACCAAATTAAACGGTATTTACCAAATTTTTTGAAAAAATTATAATTTATCATTATATTTAATCAAAAAATGCAAACATAGTTTCAATAAACATAAATTTAATCTAATGAGTACAAGTCCATCAAATCTAATCAGTATAAAGTCTATTTAGAGCATTGATTTTTGACGAGGCCAAGGAATTTTTTGATAAATTAACTATAATTTAAATTATATATTTGATAAATTACCATTTCGGTAAATTTGGAAAAATATTAGTATTTATCAAAATTTACCGAATATCGATATTTACTGAATTTCTCAAAAATCTTCTACCGAATACCGATTTACCAATTCTGAATTACCGATTACCAAAATTTTACCCAATTTTAATTACCATTTGCTCACCCCTAGATGTGAGTGTGTGAAGTCGGATCCCCTGCTTCCAATACCCAATCCATTTCCAGTCCATTTCTAGATATAAGTGTGAGAGAGAGAGAGAGAGGAGGAGAGGATAGAGAGAGAGAGAGAGAGGAGGAGGAGGAAAGAAGAAGAGAGAGGATGAGAATGGAATGGATTTTAGAAAATTACAACCAATTTGGAATTGTTTAGTAATTTATTACATGCCACATCAGCAAAGACTTATACATAGGTTGTCCACGTAGGACACAAAACGACGTCGTTTTGGGGATTTGGTACCTACGTGGACAGACAAGTGGACAGGCAGCTACCCGGACTGCTTGGGACCGAGGCATATACGAGCAAAAAAAAACCACAGGACTAAAAAATTTAATTTAAAATCACATGATCTTAATTTAGAAAATGTGTAACTACAGAGTACTTAAGTGTACTTTTTCCTTTTAATTATTACAGTTCAGTTCTGTTTGTATCTGTTTGGTTTTCTCCTTAAAAAATTGCCAGATGGTTGTTGATCTCCCGAATATTTATTTCCAAAATTTATTATTGTAGAAGGATCTAGTAGTAGGTTACTTAAGTGGGGTTTGGATTGAGTACGAAATGCCCCAATTCGTAACCAAGGCATGTCGATATCGTAAACAAAAAATGCCAACGCTGTCTCCCTTCACTCCAAACCGTCCAGAATATTTTTCTTTACTCCTGACTCAATCCAAAGTCTACTTAATTGTCCACCTCTTTGTTTTTTCCATCCAAGAGAATTTAATTTATTTGCAAATTCCCCTCCCACGAGTCTACTAGTCTAATCTACCATTTATTAATGTTTTTCCGCCCCCTTTTGCTTTTTTATGGTTACAAATTAAGAAAAATTACCCTATTTCTTAAAGGGCCCAACAACATTAATTTTGACTTTGAGGACTTGTATTCGTACCACCACCGGAAAGTTTCCTAATATTTGCGTAAAAAATTATCAACACATTAAATTCTATTATTTTAACAAGTAACAAACACCATTGAATTCTACACAAAAATATAATAAACTTTGTGTAATATTATTGAATTTTACACAAAAATATAATAAACTTTGTGTAATATTATTGAATAGAAAGTCCAAATAAACTAAGTATTATTTTTAGTCGAATATAACTATTTCATCAAACTAGCTATATAGTGTTGTTTGATTGAAAAAAATTTCGGATGCAAATTAACAAACTATTTTACATGGAAAAAAAAAATGTCATTTACAAGGTGAGAAGTAATAGAAGTGTCTATAGGCTATTACTTGTCATCTATTTCTTTAAAGGATAAGTTCACTTTAGTATCATATAGTTTTACGCTTTTTGCCTAGAGTACCATGTGATTTAAAATTAGTATTTTAGTACCCCGTGTGTGGTTGATCATCAATTTTTCGGGCAGGGCCAGGACAGTTGCCCATCCAAACCTGCTCGAAACAATGTTGTTTTGAGATGACGTGGAAGACACGCGACGCCAAACTTTTTAAGTTAAAGCTGACGTGTACATCGATAAATTACCAAAATAATCCTAAATTATTTACAAAATTTTACAAAAAACCCCAAAAGGCTTTATCATCGTCACCTCCTTTCTCTCTCTCCCTCTCCCTCTCCACCGCCACCCACTACCAACATCATAGTCCCAAATCCATTTATTTCTCATTATTCCCATCTCCTTCACAACCAATTTCAAGTAACGTAGAAATCATCCCCAATTCCAGCAAATAAAAACCCTAATCTCCTCACACAAACTGTACCATCTAATCCTTAATCTCTGAAACCTAAATGGCAAGAAATAAGACTCTAAGGAGAGGCTTCAGAAGCTGGTGTGCTACCTCGGTGATTCGCCTAATCATTATAATGGGCGAAGATTGTTGGAGAATTGAATTTTTTATCCAATCGAGGAGGTTGGCCCAACATATAGGTATATGTTGGGCTTGGGCCTAAGAGGTTAATTAGAAACAGAATTATAATTAAATATAATCTTTTAGGAACTTTGAGCTAATGTAGGTCACGCCAATTGGGTTTTTGGGTGTCAGTATGATCATTGCAAAACAAGTTGAGAAAGTTTCGTAGCGATACTAGATCAACTATGGAATCAGAATTCATAGCGTTGGATCTAGCAGATAAAGAGGCGAATTAGCTCCGAAGTTTCTTGGAGGACATCCCAATGTGGTCAAAACCAGTGCCTCCTATTAGCGTGCACTGTGATAGTCAATCAGCTATTGGAAGAGCATAAAATAATATGTATAATAGAAAGTCTAGACACATACGTCGTAGACATAAATATGTGAGAACGTTATTGAGAACGGGTGTGATATCTTTAGACTATGTAAAGTCAAAAGAGAACATCGTGAATCCTTTAACTAAAGGTCTAACGAGAGACCAAGTGGAGGTATCATCGAGGGGAATGAGATTAAAGCCCACGAAATGACCTAAACCCATGATGGCAACCTAACCTAGATCGTAAACCTCGATCTGCAGGTTCAAAGGGACAACCGAATTGTGAGGCTAGGGTCGAACAAAGCACTCGAAAAATTGAGTTCCTTGCCTATTCTTATGATGAAAGAGTGATAGACCTGTCCATCGGAAGGTTAAGCTATACGCTTTTAATGATCCTTATACTTCGAGTATATATAAGTGGGGTATGGCAGGATACTCCTTATAAGAGATCACCTATGTCGAATGTGAAGGGGCCGCTTCTATGAGATTAGTTAAGGGCTAAATCTCTAGAGCATTCGATGAAGTTTCCAAGGCAGTCCAGGGCCAAAATGAACACAGCCGAAAGAACCGAGTTGTGGTTTGAGAAGGAGTTGTGTGAGTACCTTTGTCTTGGTATACATAAAATGCCGAATAGTTCAAGGCATCGCGTCCACTGGTTGGCAAGTATATCCGAAGGTATTTCACTAAGGAAGGTTCAAGGCTTTCAACCACCTTTCCTGATGCAACTAATTCTCGCAGAACCCCAAGTCGCATGTAGCATTGGTAGGCTCATATCATATCATATCAGCCAATTGCATTCACGCGGGAGATTATTGGAGAATTGGATTTTTTATCCAATCGAGGAGGTTGGTCCAACATATAGGTGTATGTTGGGCTTGGGCCTAAGAGGTTAATTAGAAATAGAATTCTAATTAAATATAATCTCACAGGAACTTTGAGTTAATGTAGGTCACGCCAATTGGGTTTTTGAGTGTCAGTATGATCATTGCAAAACACGTTGAGAAAGTTTCGTAGCGCTGAATGACACTTGCGAAAAATTAATTCTTGGTGTGAATAGAAATTGGCTTTGAAGTGTTGTGAATTTTACCGGTTATCATAAATTCGAGATTTATGACTTCGGTAACCGCTCATTTATTGACCGTGGTTAATATGGGGTGTTAATGGCTGTAACCGCTCATTTATTGACCATCGTTAAATAGGGGGATTAATGACTGCCATTATTTGGAATAAATTGGGGTCACAAATCCACCCTATAAAAAGAGTCCTCCTCCTCTCATTTGAGACACCAACATACTCTCCTCTCCCCCCCTTAGCATTGGCATTTTCATATTTGCATAGAGTCGGAGTTGTGCAACCTTCAAAGGTTTGCAAGGTGTTCAATAGTGCTTCCTATTGTTCACGTGATTGTGCGTTGTACTTTGGGAACTCTCTTACCCATAGAGGCCTGAAGCTATAAGGCGGGTAATAAGAGTTTAAGGGCACACGGCTTGCTGTGGCTTCGTCTAGGATTAAATCCGAATTCGTGACGATCAAAGAGGAAGATTAAATCCGAAGTGTCCTACCTTGGAGAAGACAATATGCACACTTTGCTCAAAGTGTGGTTGTAAGAATTTTTTTTTTCTCCTCTCTTATATTATTTACAGTTTTATATATATACTTATTCAAACCATAGTTTAGTACTAATATTTCCAACAGATGGCGTCGATGTGGAAGCAACGGACGGTAGAGCCGAGGGAGAAGAGAGCTGAGGCGACGGATGTGAGAAATCCTGAGGTGTGGTGGGTCCGCTAGCCAGTCAAAAACCATCGACAAGAAGCGGCAGAGGAGGCCCAATGTCTGGCTGGGCGACATCAACGGCGATCAGTGACTTCTCTACGACGTCGGCGCCCATTCCCGGGCCTACAGCAACCAAAGCCAGAACCTTTCTGATTCAAGGATCCATGCCCTAACCAACCGGGGGGGAACCCTAGAGGAGGCGAAGCGACCTCGTTCCAATTATCCTGATGGGGTGGAGTTGTCGGGTCCTTCAGAAACAAAACCCACAAACAATCTTCCTTTGGAATTCTCTCTATCAACAATCTTCCTTTGCTTAACTTTTTGATTGTGAATTTAAAGATTGGAATATTTTGAGGCCTTACTGTCGTTATTATGATGAGGAAGAGATGATCTTGTAATGGTTGGATCTGATCTGATGGAGAAGTGGAGAGTAGAGGGAGGTTGAGGATGAAGTTCATTTTTTAAAAAAGAGGGGGGAGATAGATGGTGAGGAGACTGGTTGGGGATGAAGGAAGACTAGGGGAGGAAAAAGAGGAGTTTTTTTTAAATTTAAAACAAATTTGGGACTTAATGTGTTATTTACTACGGTTCATGTCAACTTTAACTTAAAAAAGTTGGCCGCCACGTGTCTTCCACGTTTAGATGTCGTTTCGGGCGGGTTTGGACGGGTAGCTGCCCCAGACTTGCCCGGGAAATTGGTGGTCAGTCACAAGGTACTAAAATACCAATTTAGAACCACATGGTGCTCCAGGCGAAACGGGTGAAACTATAAGAAACTAAAATGAACTTATCCCTTTCTTTAATAAAGGATCTTTGTCGAAGATGTGAATCCAAGACCTCGTGATGTTACGAAGGGTCTCAAATATAATTTAAATTGTTCTCCAATATATTTTTTGGGTTAAGATCTAAACTCAAGCGAGCTCTCCTTTCAAAATTTTAATGTATGTGTATATTGTTAAAGCACGAACTCAAATTTCTTTATTTTCTAATTAAGATATCAATAGAAGTTGATTCTAGTGGCAAAAAATTTATTCAAATCTTCCGAATATAAAAATATCATTGAGTTTGCATCGTCCTAAATATGATCTCACAACGAAGACAATTTAGTTTCATTTCCAAAAAAATAAACTTCCTCAAAAAATTCTATTTCTTAAAATGGAGTATGTGTTAGTATATGACATGTATCGAAATTTGGCAATCAAATTAAATATTCGAGTAATTGTAGGGATGCTAGTTATAATATTTAGGAAATGTTACGAGATTTATACCAATTTTTATGTTATTTAAAATATTTATGAAATAATTTTGCTCTTGCCATGTATATAATTTGGATTTGATATTCGTGACGATTGCATAGAACTATAGTTTTAAAATACAGATTTTGGTACGAACTAATTTTTTCCGTTCTCTGATCTGACCAATTCGACAAATATTTTGACCAGTAAGACCAAATTCTTTTTATTACCTTACATTCAAAAATCTTTTTAATCTCCCCTCTCCACATGGACCCCACCTGTCCCATCTTCCACCCCCACCACACGTCCCCTTTTCACCTTCCCTGTATCCCCCTCCAATTTTATCCCTTTGGAGTCGTCCCTTACCTTCCAATTTTATTTTCCATTTTCATGAAATATAAATCTCCTAGAAAAACCCTAATTATAGCTAACCCAAGGAGATAGGATGTTCGTACCTTGCTGTTCGTTCTCTCATCCTCCATTTTATGGGCTCAAAGAGTGACTCCTAGTTCATAATTGGTCGGATCTTGTTGCTACTTCCATCCCCTTCCCGGAATCACATCATCTTCGACAAAAACCTGTGTTTGATGAAGAGAGGCCGAAACTTGCAATCTTAATCTGGTGAAGGGAGGCCGATAGAGACACCGGCGGCGATGATGATTGAGAAGGGACGGTGAGTCGGGGGACAGGGAGAAAGAGAGCTGATTTTGTAAAATTTTAGTTTTTAGGATTTTTGGTTTCCAATTTTAGGAGATTTAGTCATTTAGGTCTAAATTTTACATTTTTTTCCCAAGTTCCGGTCGAACCGGGGTCTTTCGGTCAGTACGAGGTTGAAAATCGCTCGGTCAGACTGGAAAATGGGCGGTTCGACAGGACTCCAATTACCCCTAAAACGATTCACTATGTTGAACGATTCACAGTTCGATCAGTTGTACAACATTTTTTAAAACTATGCTTAGAACTCAATATTTCAGTAGTTAGTACTTCTCCACTAGGGGACAAAACTCTTTTTCATTTTTTTCTGAAATCTATTTCGACCGAGTAAAAAAATTTAGGGGAAAAAACCTATAAAAAGTAAAAACCAGTTTACAGTTTATATCTTATTTTTTTGGGCAAATTATTTTTAGATTCCCGGTGTTTGGTATATTTAAGACTCGTCCCCTTGTATTCCGGTAATCGATTAAAAACTCTCTGAGGTTTGATTTTATTATACTCTTAGGCCCCTTGCTGACATCAGTGATCAATTTTCTTTGTAAAATTACTTTTCTACCCTCACTAAAAAAAGTTATTAATTTCTTTTATCTTTCTCTCTCCCCTATCGTCTCCGAGCAACTGATACCGACGATGACCGGCCGACGACCACGATGACATCACATCACCGACATAAGAAAAGGTATAACTCTCAACCGATGCTGACGTCGCCCTCCGTGAGCTCCTCTTCACCACCCCCCCACGCCCTCCAGTACTCGAGGTGGCTTCCCTTCATTGGAGACGGTAGATTAGGTTCTGTCGAATTGATGGACTTCGAGGCCGATTCTATCACCGGGGAGGAAATTGATGGAGTAGCTTGAGGGGAAACGACCTGAGGGCCGATTCAAGTCTCCACCCCTTTCGACATGCTCTCCTTCTTCTTCGTGACTGGGCGACGGTGGAAAGGGGAAACAACGACTTGGTTTCTGGGATTGGTCGTGGGTTGATTTGGGCCACTTGAGGTGTTGGTCTTGGACGGGGAAGACGATAGGCTCTCCCTCCTCCGCCAACAGCGAGGAGGCTTCAGGAGCAGCGATGATACCCTTGTTGGTCTCTAACGACGGAACCGGGCTGGGCTGTGACGCCGTTCCTTGGCCAGTCCCAATTTATCGAACCTAGTTTCGGCTTGCAAAGCTTGGGGTTTAATTTTTTTATTTTAATTTTTGGTCGCCAGAAAAATTTTGTTCGTCGAAAAAATGAACGGAGAAGATGATCGGAGGGTTTAGTTGACCAGAACAAGGGTATAATAGTCATTTTAAAATTAAATAATAATATCTAGACCGCTGACGTCAGCGAGGGGCCTGGGAGTATAATAAAACCAAACTTCTGGAAGTTTTTAATCGATTACCAGAATACAAGAGGGCGAACGTAAAATATACCAAATATCATGGGCCTGAAAGTAATTTACCCTACTTTTTTTGGTAAAATATAGTTTATACTTTATTTAGGTATATAAAGGACAATGAGAGGCCCAATCGACAAAAACCTCGACATTACCTAATTTGCCTTTTTTTTCGTCTGTAGTCGTGAAGTTATAAAGACCCTTCGATTGCCTTCACCCGTCGTAAACTAAAGATCTCCTCGAGCCTGTCCCAATTTCCCAAACCTAGCTAAGAATCCTAATCCGACCGAAGTCATGGGGACTAAAAGAAAATCAAAGGTACATACTTCAACTTGATTTACTCTGCGTTTCCTAGCTCAATTGTGGTCTGTTTCATGAAGTACCTACCAACATCGGGACAATTTGCTTGCTTAATTGTGACCGTAATTATCAATTATCTGTCTTTATTGTTCAATTTTTCCAGATCAGTATGTTCTGTTCTTCTAACTTATTCAGGAGCATTGTTTACAAGATTTATTATGCATGCTTGCTTATTCAGTATGCCCTAACGTCTTGTTCTCCGATTTAGACGGAAGGCTGCTGCATCGGAGGAGAGGATTTGATTAGTAAGTTACCCGATGACATTCTTGTTCGCGTTCTCTCTCTGTTGGCCCTGAAAGAAGTTATAAGATGTGGTGCGCTTTCCCGCCGGTGGACTAGTCTTCCCAAGTTAGTTCCAATGACACTGAAATTTGTTAGGGAGAAGGATTCACCGTCTGTAGTTGAAGAGACCAAGACCGAGTTCATTCACCAGGTCAACCAGGTCCTCGATTCCTATCCAGGTGAAACACTAATGGAACTCACCATATCTTACCCGATGATGCATCAAAGTCTCGAGATATGTTCCCAATTTGACAAATGGGTCCAATTTGCAATCGCAAAAAAAGTTAGAAAGTTTAGCATGAATTTGTGCGGATATATGAGTGAGCTTTCATACCCGCTGTACCAGTTTCCGCCTATTCTCTATGATACAAAAAGGTTGAGATCATGGGATATTGGCTTGCCTAGGTGCACTTCGCTTACGGATCTCCGTCTGGAATGCGTGAACGTTACCAACGAGCACATGGAGCACTTTTTAAAATGTTGTCCTTTGCTTGAATCACTTTGTGTTACATGTTCGTACAGTCTTACGATTCTAAAAGTTGACGGTCCCATTCGTTTGAAGTTCCTGGAGATACAAGATTGTAATAAGTTGCAGGTTTTTGAGATTTCTGCACCGAATCTCATTTCATTCAAGTACATGCAGTATCCAATGAAGATCATGCCTCTCAAGTGGGCACCGCTACTCAGTGAGCTGGTTGTATCAGATTATGACTTTTTAGTAGTCAATTTTTGTATGTACGCAAGCTATCTGTCTCAAATAGACACCCTCACATTGGTTATTGAAGGCTCCAAATTGGAATCCTCCCCGGTCAGTCTACATGTATCAGGCAATTCGTTTTGGCTGTTTGGTAAATGATGTTTTGAAGTTTAACATGTCTTGCTCGGGATTTTTCAGGAGTTCCAATGGCCAATCAGAATCCCCGCCTTAAGAAACCTCAAGCATTTGATTATCCGTGCTGCAATATTTGACAATGAGAGCCTCCTTTGCTTCAGTCCATGGATTCAAGCGTCTCCGCTCTTGAGAAGATTTGTCTTTGAGGTAAATAATTAGGGGTCTCATTCTTGATTCGATGAATTTGTTTGAATTTACGTTCTCTATTTAACATTTTGTTTTTGTTATCGTATCCTCGTCGTGGTGTTGACGTGCACAAATTATTAGGCTACCAGTATCATTTTTTTGCTGAGGGAATATTTTATGAAGTTGTTTAACTAGATTGTTGGGAAACTAAGTTTCTTGCGGTGGTCATGTTTGAGAATTTTGTTTTGTCTCAGGAAAGCGGGTTCCGTTGCAGTACAAGTAGAGAAGCGGAGAAGCCTAGAATGTGCGCGCATCACCACTTGAAAGAGGTTGAATTTGTCGGATTCGTAGGAGATGTCTCGGATACCGAACTTGCCATGTGCATCATTGAGAACGCAGTAAACCTTGAGAAGATCGTATTTGATTGTCGTGATCCCCCTTTTGAAGACAAAGGACCCGAGCAGAGGTCACGTGCCATAGGTTGTGCTACAGAGTTGCAGTCATTGCTAAGCCCTGGTGTTGAGTTCGTTCTAATAGCGGAGTAGAGACTATTTATTTTATTATCTTAATAGGAGACTGACAGAAACTCTCTCGAGTTTTCTTGTTATGATGCATAATCGCACAGTTTGTTGTTTTGTTTTCGTAAGATGTCCAAACTCTTTGACCTGATTTTCCATCCTATTTTTGATGTTGGGGATTGTTAATAGTGTTTGCAGAGGGTTTCAATCTCACGGAAAATTCAGCTATATGGTTGAGAATGAATGAATCTCATGCATCTTTGAAATTTGTTTGCATTATGATACACATCTTTGAAAAAACTCCAAACAAGGTACGGGAAATTTTTTTTTTTTTTTTTAAGACCCTTGGAATTTGCATTCTACTCGGTTTCTGCGGTTCCCCACCCAAGAATGGACAAAAAAAATATTTTACCAGCTTTCTCCCCAATTGATCGTTCTCTTCATGGTACCTCTCCTCGTCTTTCCTGAACTAACGAAGGGAGTAGGTCCATACCACTTCAACTGTACTACCAACCCAGAACTAGGTCTAAGCATATTTGATCAAATTAAGAAGAAAATAAATAAACGGCAAGTTTGAATGGGTGTATGAACGGAATTTTTAGAAGTTGAAGCATCCGTACTGTAACGATTCCCTCAATGAAATTTCTCATTGAATACAAGTCGTTCACAAACCTGTTGCTTGGGAACTTCCTGCTGGCGACTAAATATCTGCAGAATTTTGAATCATGGAGAACTGATTCATTTCAAAGACTTTAAATTGACTTAAAACAACGAAACTGGCAGAAAAACTCAGTAGTTGGATGATGGAAGGTGTTAGGGTAGCTGGTATGGTATCCGCTAACCGAATGAAGAAGGATGCAAGCATGGGCGAAATCAACAAGCCAGTAAGGCTCATAGAAGCCAAAGCCTGTCAACAAGCATGTCGTCCCCGCATATCCAAAGCATCCACAGCACAGGTGGAAGAATGTCGTCACTATCATCGCAATCGAGGATCGTCGTGTTCTCCGGTGGAGGGGACTTGAGCAAATTTTTCCACACACCGTTTGTAAACCCGTTATGAAGAAAGGGAGCCTGTAAAAAAATTTTAGAATGTTGCCAAGTCAGGGAGCAGGTAGGCTCAAACTTTTGTTACATTCAATTACTTGCCAACTACGGTCTTCCCACAATTCTACTGAACTGCAATTAGAATTCAGTAGGCTGATCAACACTACGTTCATTGACATGATTTCCTTCCCAATTATTGTCAGCATTTTTATCTTAATTGTGTTACCCGTAATTCTCTAGAATTGTTTTTGTTCATGATCAATATATAACTGTAGACTTTGTAAACCCGTTATGAAGAAAGGGAGCCTGTAGAAAATTGTTTCACATGAATTGATCTTTTCTACGTTGACACAAAAGTTGATAGAGACAACATCTGACATGTTCTTTCTAGGAGTATCTAATGCTTATATCCAACTGATGATTTTATATTTCAACTTCACTTTGCTATTAGGTATATCTACCTCGTGCTCTTCATGCCTGAAGATGAGGCCTTGAAGACGATGAGTCCATTTGAAGGAGCATCTGATGAAAGCAAAAGAATAACCAACAAAGGGTTGAAAAACTGAATGGTAAAGATCATTTTTTCTCATCTCACATCCATCTCATGCGGTTTTTGTTTGACTTCTTTTGTGCCGGTGGCTACAAATAAATGGACTCTGACCTAGGTTCCAAGCTCTAGAACACATTCTTCTGGTTTACTGGACTTCTTTTGCTGCTTGATTTTCAAAATTCTTTTTCTGTCATCATGCATTTGAAGTTGTTGTTCTATATTGACAAATCTCTTGGTATTTTATTGCATCATTCATAACTCCTGCTGGCTCAGCAAAGTTTACAAGTGCGTGTGACCCATTTTTATCTTGGTACAGTTTTAAAGCATTTATAGACTTTGATAGTGATTTACTTGTTAATGTTTCAGGTCAATGCTTTTAGGGAGAGAAGAGCATTAGCTTTGACTCTGAATGACACAAAAAAGACCGTCAACAAGCTGCACCGCTTGATCAACGTTCTTCTGGGAATACTTATAGTAATAATATGGCTTATTATACCTGGAATTGAAGAGATGGCTAAAATTCTAAGGGAGCTTGATCTCCAATACCGCCTGCTACCACGTCGACGTTCGTGCCTTGCCTGCAGCGTCAACGGATCATCTTCAATCCTGGTTGAAATTATTAATACTCACTGGACTGAGCAAGATCTCTAGTTGAAACAGATAGCTAGTTGATTTACATCAAATTCCTTATGTGACATTAGGATCAATCTTATCCTTTTTGGGTTTAAAACAAACAAATTAAATAGTTCAATTAGGCCCGAAGTCATAATGCTCCAAGACCAGAAAAATTCCAGTTTGGGCCGAAAAGCACTCTCCGGCCCGTCATTAAATTGCGTCAACGAAAAGGCCATAAAAGCAGCGACTAGCCAACCTGTATTTTCTTTTCCTACATACACTTGGCTCAAATATTTCTTAATAAATCTTGAACAGAGTATTTTCTTTCATTGGTTGCTGCCAAGTGTTGCAGGACGGAAAAGAGCCACCCGGTGAGGAGAGCATTCGTGCCTGCGTTCTTGGTTGGTGCATTGAGTGGGTATGCAAGACTCGATTGAACCTTTTTCGTCAATTCAACTCTACCACTTGTGCCGTTAGTTCAAATGTGCCCTTTCGGCCCTAATAATGTCCACTGCCATGAACAAGCTTTTGATTTGATTCTTACTACTTCGACTGACTCCTTCCGATCGATGATTCGTTGTAGCTTCATGCATTCGGGGTGGTTGTTGATGACATTATGGACAACTCGTATGCTCGTCAATACTTGATTAAATACTTGACACATCATATATAATAAAAAAGCACACAAAGCAATTAATAAAGATCAATGATTTATTAGGTGGACTCCCTTTCCAACTATATCCTTGGAGGCCCGGTAAGAAAATCTCTCCTCTTTTGCCGCTAATCCGCTATTGCCATGGGAAAAATGTTGCACTTATATTAAAAGTATTCTCCCATTGTTCTAATTTAACCAAAATATCTCCAATTCAAATAAATCAGAATGTAAAAGTGTAAATTATTTGACGAAAGAGATTTATCATATTTTAATATCTTAAATTTAAATGAGTCTATATCAAAAAGAAAAAAAAAACTAAAGAGAGCATCAATCAATGGGCATTACGTAAAATAAATAGATTTTGTAAATTCATGAAACATAACAGTAAGAGGATTAAGTAGATAATGCACAGGGAGGTGAATCGTCGGCCATTTTATTGAACCCGAAAGCTAATTAATTAGATAAACTAATCAAAATTTGAGTTACGTATTTTTAAATAATAAAATATTTTTTTAAATAAATATTCAACACTAATTCCAAAATAGAGAGCTCTTGAATTAAATTTATGAGAAAAGTCCATTTTAGTACCCCTGTAGTAAAAAACCCATCAATCGATCAAACCTCACCCAATTTACATCACTTTGATCTATGGGCAGCTGCCTGGAACAGTCCGTTCCAAATGACACCATTTTGTGTGTGACGTGGCGAGCCATGTCAAATTTTTGCTGATACGTGTACACTTGAGGTGGCAAGACGGTAAATATCAAAACAATCACAAATTTATCATCATCTCCTGCCTTCAATCTTCTTCCCCAACCCACCACCTGCCTCTCTCTCTTTCTCTCTCCCATTTCCCACAAAACTAAAATGGATTCAAAGGGCTTCGACAGCAACAATGGATTCCCTTCACGACAGCAACAATAATAACCACACCAATCGATTTCCTTCACGTAACCTTCTCTATCCATAACCATAACAATAACATCACATAATCCTGATACCAAAACTCAAACCAATCAATTGGAATAATTGGTTCTAGGGTAGACCCATAACCGAAATGCCAATTAAAATCCAATTAAAGCTGACATGAAATAGCGTCTCAGAGCTCCGGCCCGAGTGCTACTGTCGGCCAGAGGGCCAGATCTGCTCAGCTCTCCGGACATTTCGTTGTCGTCGTAGGTGGCCCTCTCAATGATGGAGGTCGGGGAGACAATGGAAGTCGTAGCCGTCGCAGCCACCTCCTCGAATTCGGCGACCAGAGCCAGCTTCGGCGGTGGGAACAACGGCTCGACGACAGGGAGGGACAGTTTGTCTCGGAGGTGGGAAGAGACAACGGCTGAGGCGACAAAGATCTTATTGACGTTGATCGGAACGGCGAGTGGGAGATCGTAGGGGAGAGGCGGGCCCTCGTACTCCACCACGAGCGAGTAGGGGTGGGCCCCACCCCCGTCCTCTGTCTCCACCTACTAATTTCCTCTGTTAACTTTCATTTCTTCTTTTTGTGGGTTTGTTCCTCTCTTTTTTTTGGGGGGGGGGGGGGGGGGGAGAGGAGGAGGGGGGAAGGAGATGAGGAAGATGGAGAGGATGAGAGGGGTAAATGAAGGGATTTTAAAAATATTATAAAAAAATCAATGACTATTTTGATATTTGCCACCTTGACATGTCGTGTTTACATGTATGCAAGAAAATCTGACGTGGCATGCCACGTCGTTACTAAAACGATGTTGTTTCAACCAGCTCGGTTCAGACTGTTCCAAGCAGCTACGCGTGGACCAAAGTGATGTAAATTGAGTGAGGTTTGACTCGATTAATGAATTTTTTACCATAGGGTACTAAAGTGATTTTTTATGATACCACAGGGTACTAAAATAGATTTTTTCCTAAATTTATTTAACTCTCTCGCTGTTGCACATCCCGCGAGACCTCACCCAATCAGGCGTGGGAAGGAGCTGGCCACGCATTGGGGAGACGAAAGGCTAGAAAGATTATTAATACTGCATCGGAAACTGTAGCCAGGTTGGTGGCCTCCCACTTGGGAATCGCAGTGGAGCCCCACGTTCAAATATATATATATGAAATCCTATTTCAACCCACTTCCTAAAAAAAATACTAATTAATATCACTGTTATAATTTTTTTTGAATTCTTGGGCATCGAAAATAAATTCAGGAAGATCATTGATTGCGTTAAAATATTGCTTTATAATGTTTATAAATAATTACAACTACTAGTATACACTTGCTCCAATTAAAATTAAAAAGAATATTTCAGTTTTTTTTAAGAGGTGTCAAACTTAACTACTCACACGAGTTAAATCAATTGGAGCTATTTTTTAGGGGTGAAACAATATATATTAGGGAAAATTATTCTTAAGTCCTTCGGATTTGCTTAAATTTACTTAAAAATTTCTCCTGTTTGAAAAATGATCATGTTGTTCTTCTAGTTTATTTTTATTATACTTTAGGATCCCTAGCGCACGTTAGCAATCCTTTTTTTTTGTTTTTGTCATGAAAATGACAAAAGTACCCCTAGAACAAAAAATTAAAAAAAATGTGACATCGTCATCTTCTTTTACCTCATACCCAAAACTAAACCCAAAATCATAGCTGACATCATCATCATCATCGTCGGGATGTTGAACCAGAACCCGTCTAAGGCCGAACGCAGACCGGGCTCAGATCAAGAACAATCCAAGAACCATCATCGGGCCTGACATCACCATCATCGCTCCTTGCCCATCGCCGGCTCTGTCGAGCCGCTCCAACTCTCGACCTCCATTGTCCAAACGAGTCACATCAGTCAATTGGGGACTTCGTATAGGCCCTGGCCTCCACTCGAACCGACTCAATTTTGCGCGGCTAGTTCTGAGGGCTTCGATCGTGAATCTGAATTAGGGATTCTGAGAATTAGGGCTTCGATTGATGGCTGTAAGACGGGTTTCGAAGACGGGTTTCCATTCTCTAATTTAGACTTCTAGGGCTCCGAATCTATATTCAGGTGCATAATAGGTACAATGTGAGAGTCTGATATATTATCAGATGTCCATAAACAATCACTATTTTTTAAAGCCAATGTGTCTGTCTTTCACATTTGCAACTTCAGTCTACATTCTCATCAACTACAGAAGACATTCCAGGCTTTTGATAGAACATGACAGCAGGTTTTAGCGTTTCTTGTCAAGTCCGACTTCATCACGAGCCATAATACAAGAAATGTAGTGATTACAGGGACCTCTAAATATCAAGGAAAGTGATTCTTCTTTCTGAAGTATCAGCTAGATACGCGCAATGTTACGATATGAACTTTGTCAATTTTTAGATGATGTTAAGAATTATCTGAAGTTTGTTAACTGAATCTTTTTAGACATGTAGAAAAACTTATATGATCTTTATTCCTAAACTAAAACAAGTGATGTTGGACAATCGATAAATGAAAATGAGGGGCAGGGAGGATGAAACAGTGTGGGCTGTTTCAGTTTCAAGAGATGGGCTCCATCCTCCTGTCTGTTCCCCATATTTTTTTATTTTACCTTTATAACTATCTATATTAAATTGATTCATCTAAATTTACAACTTTTCGATATCCGTATATTTGCAATATTCAAATTTGATTTAAAAAAATAGTTCAAGTAGTTAATATCTTTTTTCCGGTCGAGAAATCATAGTTTGCAATAAGCCTTCAGATTTTGAGCATGATTTATTGAAACTAGATAGAAAATATTTTTGGAGTAATAAGAGTAAACACTATGTATTTTTTGTAATGAAGATCTGGAGAGGGTCGAACCCTCAGCCTCGTGACATTATGAAGGGTCTCGAATATCATGCAAGTGGCTCCTCCTATATATTTCTTTTTGGTTAAGATCTAAACTCAAGTAAACTCTCCTTATTTAAATTTTATATGAGTAAAAAAAAATGTATATGCTAATTAAGATATAATTGGTTCTACTTGTAAGAAACTGATTAAATTTTACGAATATAAATAATATCATTAAGTAATTTGTCCCTCCTAGATAGAAGCCCACGACCAAGATAAACAAGTTTAATTTCCTAAAGTGAACTTAGTAAAAGAAATCTATTTCTTAAAATGGAGGAGATTTCTGGATAACTCAGTATGACATGTAACGAAATTGGCAATCAAATCAAATATTCAGAGTAATTTTAGAGATACTAGTTATGCTATTTACGAAACGTAACAAAATTTATGTTATAAAGGAAAGAATCCTGCCATATATATAATTTGGATTTGATATGCCTAACGAAAAAAGTGGATTTTTTTTCCTGTGAATAAAATGGATTTGTTATGGTTGCTTAGAGCTCCATATGTCAGTAATTAGTACTTCTCCACTAGGAAACAAACTCTTTTTCACTTTTTTTTATATCTATTTCGACCTAGAAAAAATTAGAAAAAAACTATTTTTTTCCTCTTAGTATAGAAGATGATTTACGCTGATTAAAATATTTTAGCGAGTGAATCAAACTCTGATTGATCAATTAGTGGGCCACGTAGAAAAAAAAAAGAGAGATTGAACTATATAAAAACCAGTTTATACTTTAAATTTGGTAATGAAAAAAAGGCAAATCAGTTTATAATTAATTTGACTTTGTTTTTGTCTGTAGTCGTGAAGTTATAAATCCCTTCGATTGCCTTCTCCCGAAAGTAAACTAAAGATCTACTCGAGCCGGTCCCAATTTCCCAAACCTAGTCAAAATTATATGCTATATAAGCAAACAAAAACAAAACCCTAATACGCCCAACCCAATTGTATACCAATCATATTCGGCTTCAAGAGAAGAGAGAAGAGGAGTCACCGAACCGGTAAAACCATCCCCTTCTAAGCTCTCGCGTCTTCATCGACTGCCTGAACTTTTTTATGTGGTTCTTTTTCTTTTCGATTTATTGAGAAACCTGTACTATGTGTAAATTACGATGAAGATTATGCCTTTGAGTGCGGGTTTTGATTCGTTTCTCGTCGTGTTTGGCTTTGTTTCTTTGTTCGAGTTCGATGGATTTTTTGTTGAATTTCGGTGTATTGTATTTGTGGTAGGGCAAAGAGGGAGCAAACATGCCGAAGAACGAGGCCGACGATGACAAGGGAGAGCTGATATTCCGGGGAGATGGACAAGAGTATGCACAGGTGCTGCGTATGCTTGGAAATGAGCGGTGCGAGGCAATGTGCATGGACGGGACCAAGCGCCTCTGCCAGATCCGAGCTACGATGCGCAACAAGGTGCGGATTGCTGCAGGGGACATCATTCTCGTTGGCCTCCGCGATTACCATTACCAGGATGACAAGGTTGATGTCATCCTAAAATATATGCCTGGCCAAGCTAGACTTCTGAAGGCCTACGGAGAGCTTCCCGACAACACGCCTCTTAATGAGGGTACTGCCGGTGGGATGGATGAAGAGGGTGATGGATATGGCGATGGTTATATCGAGTTAGAGGACGAAGATATTGAAAGATATAAGGGTTGTGGACTGGCTTTTTTTTGTTACTTTTTTCGTTGCTTTTTTTGTTGCGTTTAGGCTGTACTGGGGAAGATTTCTTATCTAAATGGAACACTTGATTGATTAGCCACGATTTATTATAATTATCCTTATCATTAGTTGCTAGTTGGGTCTTGTAATAATAATTTGATGATAATTTTAGAGAAGGATGCTACAACTGTTGGACAGAGAATAAGAGGCTGGATTTCGTGTTGCTTGAGGACAGCATCCTCCTCGGTTCGCAGTACTCAGATGATACCATCTTCTTTTTTTTTTCCGAGGCATCTTTGGATAGTGTCTCTAATTTAAGGAGAGTCCTCATGCCATTCTCTCTTGTCTCGGGCTTGGACATAAATTTTGAAAAGAGTCTGATGGTCGGAGTCAACGTGGATGACGATTGGTTGGATCAGGCCACTGCGGACTGGGGTTGCAGGAAGCAAAAGACACCATTCATATATCTTGGTCTTCCTGTCGGAGCTGCCACTTCCTAGGGAACCTGTTTTAGAGACCATTGACTCTCGATCGGACTCTTGGAAGAGTTCTATTCTGTCTTTCGGAGGGATACTCACTTTAGTCAAGTCGGTGCTTTCCAGCTTGCCGCTATACTATCTATCGCTATTCAGAGCACCGGCTGATGTACTACTAACCCCATTGAAGGACTTATCGGTGTTACTCTTTTTCCTATTGTGGTTTTTCTCACGATGGGTTATTTAACAATATCCATGGCCGTTTCCTCAAAGTTTTAGGACATAGGTGTTATGTCGGGGGTACAAAACTGAACTGCTGCTATATGTATTAGTTTGCAGCTTGCCATCCTCGTGCCGGCTGCCTCGCGGATGTGATTTCTTGTGGAGTAATGAAATATATTTTACCTCTAAAAAAAATTAATGTTTTTACTTTTTATGATAAGATTAGCAAGACGGAGTGGTGGGGTCGTGGTAGAGATGTATAGTATATGTAACTAGACAAGATTAATAAGTAGTGTACAAGAATAGATCTCATTTATTCTTGCAATTGCAACTCTTGAATTAGTCGATTGGTCTCAAGTGGGGCTTTGTTATCGTTGGACTGGACGGCAATATCGGCCCAAAAATGACGTTACGGCCCCAACGAGGGACCATGCATACCTGCCCGGATCTGCTTTATAAATCTAATTAATTTGGTCTGTAGTTTTATTCTCCAAATTGTTATTTATAAGTACAGTTTTTTTAAATTTCCGTATTCGAAATTGAGAATTACTACACATTACAGCACTTTAACACCTTGGCATTGCATTTCTTTTCTCCCCTGTATTGGGGGTTTAGGAATTCATGCCGTTTTATATGATCATTGATTGATATTGGTGATGAATAATTTTGTTGGGAAAACCTAATATGGCTGAGCTTTTCCTTGATTTGTCTAAGTTTTTGGTCTCGAATTATTAATTTTTACCACTTTAACAAGACCTAATTAATCTGTGTTCCGAAAGATATGACTGTAGTGTATACCCCGATAATAGAATTGGGATGGGTTTAATAATTTTTCTGTGATTCCCGCATATTAAATGATAAATTATTGATATTTTTTCTACCAAAAAAATAATTAATATTTTTTAATTTAGGAGAAAGAAAAGAAGGAATCATGTAGAGTCATAGTAAATTGAAAAATGGATAAATTTTGAACCATTGGTTATATCAATTGCGAGGAAACCATCGTAAATTTTCTGAACACTTTCTACTCCCCGGAGTTTTTGGAGAGGAGGCAAGAAGTACGTGGCAGGGAAAATAATTCATTAAAGTAAGATATTGAATTTGGAACCGTTACTCTCTTTTTTGAACTGAAAAAAGAGGCAAAGACCATATAACATGGAACATTAAAAATTAAAAATTATTTTACTAAATGGAAAGATTTAACGTATATTTTGGTTGTCACCTCCAAAAGTAGCCAGAGCGTCTATTGAAAACAGCTAAACTTGAGGCCTCTCGCTCTTGTGGCCCAGAATGAATTGGGCCACAGTTAGGACAAAAAGATATGGCCCATCAATGCAGGCCCAGTATTAAAACAATTATACGCTGGAGCGGCTCTCTTTATGACCTTCAATATTGTTTGGCAAGTAAGATTTTATTTCCACCAATTATATAAATTACGTATATGTACATTCGTGGGTGTTGAATTCCCTTGAATATATGTGAGGTTGCAGGGGGCTCATCAAATATTTTCACCTTCCATGTGGTTTAATTAAAATACCAATTGAAGCTGGTTTTAGTGGTAAGAAAGTGGTTAAGTTTTACGAATATAAAAATATTATTAAGAAATTTGTATAGTCCTAAATAGGATAGGATAATAAATCTATTTCTTAAAATGGAGGAGGAGTTAGTACTTAGTATATGTGACATGTAACAAAATTTGGCAATCAAATTAAATATTCCGAGTAATTTTAGGGATATTAATTATGCTATTAAGGAAATGTAACGAAATTTACCCCGATATTTATGTTATTTAAGTTATTTAGGAAGAATCTTGCTTATTACACAAATCAACAAGCACATGAAGGACATTATAAAATGTAACGAAATTTATCTCGATATACTGTCTCTCAAACAGCTTACAATTCTAAAAATCGACAATTTCATTCTTTTGAAGTTGTTGCAGATACAAGAAATGCTTTTCATAAAATTGGGAAGTACCAACTTGGTATAATTTTGTATACTGTTTTGGTCCTGTCTAGGTTCGATGTTGAAATATATATTTTTTGCCTAACGAGAATTTACTTAAAAAAAGTTTGACATTTCTACCTCATTTTATTCAATTAACTGGTCGTCTCAGATTATGACCTTTTAGGATTCCGAAACAATAATGACAATATAAAAAGAGACCAAAAGACCATAACAACAAAACACCCATCAAGGCCCAAACATGGAGGAGGCGAGAGAGAGCCCAAAGCATATCCAGATTTCCCAAACCTAGCTACGAACCCTAATCCGACCAAAAGTCATGGGGACTAAAAGAAAACCAAAGGTACATACTTCAACTTGATTTACTCTGCGTTTCCTATGTCAATTATCATCCGTTTCACGAAGTAGCTACCAACATCGGGACAATTTGTTTGCTTAATTGTGACAATAATTATCAATTATCTGGCTTTATCGTTCGATATTTTCCAGACCAGTATGCTATTTTTTCTTCCTACTTCTTCAGGAGCATTGTTTACCAGATTTATGATGCATGTTTTTGCTTATTCAATCCGACCTAACGTCTTGTTCACCGATTTAGATGGAAGGCTGCATCGGAGGAGAGGATCTGATTAGTAAGTTACCCGATGACATTCTTGTTCGCGTTCTCTCTCTGTTGGCCCTGAAAGAAGTTATAAGATGTGGTGCGCTTTCCCGCCGGTGGACTACTCTTCTCAAGTTAGTTTCAATGACACTGAAATTTGTTAGGAAGAAGGACAAACCGTCTGTAGTTGAAGAGACCAAGACCGAGTTCATTCATCAGGTCAACCAGATCCTCGATTCCTATCCAGGTGAAACACTAATGGAACTCAGCATCTCTTACCCCATGATGTATCAAAGTCTCGAGATATGTTCCCAATTTGACAAATGGGTCCGATTTGCAATGGCAAAACAAGTTAGAAAGTTTAGCATGGATTTGTGCGGACACATTAGAGAGCTTTCGCACCCAGCGTACCAGTTTCCGCCTATTCTCTGTGATACAAAAAGATTGAGATCGGGGGATATTGGCTTGCCTAGGTGCACTTTGCTTACGGATCTCCGTCTAGAATGCGTAAACGTTACCAACAAGCACATGGAGCATTTTTTAAAATGTTGTCCATTCCTTGAATCACTTTGTGTTATACGTTCGTACAGTCTTACGTTTCTAAAAGTAGACGGTTCCATTCGTTTGAAGTTCTTGGAGATACAAGATTGCAAGAAGTTGCAGGTTTTTGAGATTCGGGCACCGAATCTCATTTCATTCAAGTACATCCAGCATCCAATGAAGATCATGCCTCTTAAGTGGGCACCGCAACTCAATGAACTGGTTGTATCAGATTATGGCTTTTTAGTTGACAATTTTCATATGTACAGAGGCTATTTGGCCCAAATAGAGACCCTCTCATTGGTTATTGAAGGCTTTTTTATTGAAGGCGCTGAATCCTACTCCTCCCCGGTTAGTCTACATGTATCAGGCAATCTCTTTTGACTATTTGGTAAATGATATTTTAAAGTTTAACATGTCTGGCTCGGAATCTTTCAGGAGTTCCGATGGCCAACTGGAATCCCCACATTAAGAAACCTCAAGCATTTGATTATCTGTGCTGCGATATTTGACAATGATAGCCTCCTTTGCTTCAGTCGATGGATCGAAGCGTCTCCACTCCTGAAAAGATTTGTCTTTGAGGTAAATAATTATGTGTCATTCTTGATTCAGTGAATTTGTTTGAATTTACGTTCTCTATTTGACATTTTGTTATCATATCTTTGTGTTGTTGACGTGCACAAATTATAAGGACGTACCATTATCATTTTTTTGCTGAGGGAATATTTATAAAGTTGTTTAACTAGGTTTTTGGGAAACAAAGTTCTTGCGGTGGTCATATATCCATTTTGCTCTAGTGTTTGAGAATTTCGTTTTGTCTCAGGAAAGCGGGTTCCGTTGCAGAACTAGTCGAGAAGCAGAGAAGCCTAGAATGTGCGCACATCACCACTTGAAAGAGGTTGAATTTTTCGGATTCGTAGGAGATGTCTCGGATACCGAGCTTGCTATGTACATCATTGAGAATGCAGTAAACCTTCAGAAGATCGTATTTGATTGTCGTGATCCCCCTTTCGAAGACAAAGGACCCGAGCAGAGGTCACGTGCCATAGGTTGTGCTAGAGAGTTGCAGTCATTGCTAAGCCCCGATGTTGAGTTTGTTCTAATAGTGGAGTAGAGACTATTTATTTTATCTTAATAGGAGACTGACTATTGAAACTCTCCCAACAAGGAGATTGTGCCAGTCTGAGTCGAAATGGTCAGCCTTGACGATGGTGGTTACTAGTGTTTGCTGAAGGCTTCAATCTCTCGAAAAAAACCAGCTAGCTGGTTGCGAATGGATCATCTGCATCTATGAAATTTGTCAGCATAATAATTCCCACCCTCGGTGTGTCTTCCAAAAAAAAGGATATTTTGAGAGTATATATACTGGGAATGTCGTTTTCAAGACAGATGAATTCTTAACAGCTGGTTATATTGCAAGGAAACCATCGTAAAATTTTCAAGAAATTTTTGGAAAGGGTAACAGAAGGCAAAAAGTACGTGACAGGGAAAATCAATTCATTAATGTAAGGTATTGAATTTTCGAACCGTTGCTCTCTTTTTTGAACTAAAAAAAGAGGCAAAGACCAATCCCTCTTCATTTTGGATCTTCGAGCTAATTGCCTACTATTACCGGGTTTTCGCCTTGTTGGTTTCTTCTTCTTCTTCTTCTGCCCAGATTGTTGAAGCACCCAGTCTACACCTGCTGGAGCTTTTGTTACATGGTAAAAATAAGGAAGGAGGCCGATATTAATCCGGATAGCGTGGATGGCATGGCTGGGATGACTATTGCAAGAGAGGGAACCGTTGTGGTCGGCAGGGAAGTTGACCGTGGCGACAGTCGTGAAGAGTGCGGGTCACGTGATGAATTACGTGAGGCATGCGGGAACCGAATGACAGCTTAAGAGAAACGACAGCTGCTCCTAAGCTGATTGGCCTTTTGATTTAATGCTAGTATTTCTGTATGTTGGGTGTTAGTTTTAGCTTAGCTGGGCTTATTGGAATTGTCCTAAGTTGCAATCTTTGGGCCTTGAGATGTTAGAAGCCCATTTTTGTTACTTAGTTATTTTAGTTATTTGTAAGTGGGGTATATTTTTTTTTTAGGAATGGTGGGCGTCATGCACCTTTCATTGAAAAAGCAGAAAAATTACATATGGATAGAGTTGGGCCTGTGGGTTCTTCAAGGACATGAAGACCTCCCGGGATGACAAGAGCTAGATTCGACAGCCTATTCGCTACCTTGTTGCACTCTCGTCTATAATGGACTACCTCAATCTGCCCATGCTTACGGATGAGTGTCTTACAATTAGCCTCGGCAATAAATCTAACAACCATCTAGGAGTCAGACTCGACAATGAGCCTATGGATCCTTCTGCTCTTGGCTAGTTGAAGACCACGCCATAAAGCACAACATTCAAAATTCAGAGCGTCGCAGATTCCGGCACTCTGTATGAAGCCTGCTCACCATCTCCCACCGGAATCCTTGAGCACCCCTCCATTCCCTGCTTTCCCGGGATTGTCCTTGGATGAGCCATCCACATTGAGCTTGAGCCACCCTTACTCCGGGGGGTGCCAAATCTGGTCTCTCGGTGCTCATCCTTTGTTTGCCTTGGCCTTGGGGTTGTTGGAGGCCCAAGCCTTGAAAAACTCATTTGCATGTGAGAGGATTAAGTTGCGCTTGTCTCCCAGATAAGGGTCTCTTCCAAACGCCACTTTGTTTCTCCATCACCATGCCCACCAACAACCAATGGCAAAAATAATATTCCAGGGCTCACCATCCACCTTTACTTGTTCAGCAGTAATGTTTTCTTTGAGCCAGTCCTGGGTAGTCAAGGAGAAGAAATAATGTCTGCCCTTCTGGGGAACCGATGCTCTCCAAAAACCTCAAATTTGCGGACAGTCCTGAAGCATATGTATAATCTACTCTAGAGTATCTTAGTAGGGGCTCAAAGCAATCTTTCTACAAAAACATTCCCGGTTCATTATCGCTCTTCCTTTTAGGCAGTCCATAGGAACATCTGAATCCTCTCGAGGACTTTCAGCTTTCAGAGTCGAGTCCAAATATTGTAGGGAATGTGTTCGTCCACCTATATCTCTATAGAGGCCAGGTAAGTAGATTTCGTCGAGAAGCTCTCTGAAGTGGAATATCGCCAAGAGAGGGAGTCTCGTGTGTTGTCAAGGGAGTCCACAAAGGGCATTTCCACCATGTCTCTCCATTCCCCAGGAAGAATGTTCTCAAGTTGGTGCCAGTCCCAGCCACTAGCATCGCTCCAATAATCCCGGACTGTCTTCTTCAGGTGGGCAACTGGAACGGAGAAGCCTTGCTCAATTAGCTTACCCTCTAGGGGCATCCAATCATCATACCAGAACTTGACAATTTGACCATCACTGACAAACCACTTGATGCCTTGAAGAAGCGGGTCTGCAACTTTGGAAAGACTTGCCCAAACCAAGGACTGCTTAGCCCAAAGAGTAATGCAAAGCAGGTCTTGCTCATGCTTCTTGTATTTTGCATGGAGAACTTGGGACCATAGCTCATCCGGATGGTTGAGAGCTCTCCATCCGAGCTTCATTAGGAAAGTGTCATTGGAAGCTCTTGCGCTGCGAATTCTTGACCGATCCCCCCCCTCCACCAAAACCCCATCGCCTTTGGCTTGCATACATCGTTCCATTTTACTAGATGAACACGTCGTTTCTCATCTAAATCACCCCAAATGAAGCCCTTGCAAAGTCCGTCCAGCTTTTCATAAAGCCCAGGAGGGAGCCTCACTACTTGCATTGCATAAAAAGGAATCGTGGACAAGACCGATCTTACAAGGGTGGTGCGGCTAGCCATAGAAAGTTGTTTGGCTTTCCACCCTGCAAGTCGGGCTTCAGCTTTAACAAGGATGTACTGTAAGGTATCTTTCTTTATGCGTGAATGGATTTCAGGTATTTGCCGAGGTCCATAGTGGTCTGAATTCCCTGTTGCTGGCTGAGTCTTCGACCTGTCTCTCGAGGAATGTTTCTTGAGAAGAAGGCTCTTGACTTAGTATGGCTGATTGTTTGGCCGGAGAGTGAGCAGAAGTCGTCAAGGCCTTTCATAATGTTGCGGACTTGGTTTGGTGAAGCCTCCGAGAAGAGCACTATGTCATCGGCGAACAAAAGATGAGTGATCTCTGGCCCCCTACGAGAGACATGGAGCGGCTTCCACCTTTTCCTTCTTGCTGCCATCGTCATCCATTGAGCCAGACGTTCTATGCATAGTACAAAGAAGTATGGAGAAAACGGGTCGCCTTGCCGGAGAGATTGGGATGAAGAAAAATTGGATTTCGGACTTATTAGCTTCGGTAATTGATTCCTCGTGTTTATGTTCCTGGAACAAATCCAACCCTTGTATTCCTCTTAAAAAGTTTTCGTGGAATAAATGCGTCAACCACCTTACAATATCTTGCAAAGCAGTCCCTATAAGGGCTATATGCCCCATTCCATTGGATTGGGAGATTGTCCACAAACAAGGTGGACATCTCCATTTGAACTATAGAAGACTTGAGATTTTTTGGGAGAGGTGGATAAAATTAATAATCGATCATGATATCTATGGTTGCTTATCAATTAGTAAAAAAAATTTGTATCGTAAAGAAAATTTAAAATTTCGATGTAATAATCTGTAAAATGGACTTTTTGACGTTAAAACATATAGAACTAGAAATACTAAAATAAAAAATTTACCATTTTAAATTCAGAAATTTGTACAAATTACTCATCACATCACAGACGTGATTCCAAAGTGCTAAAGAATCTAAACTTTGTGAATATCCTCGAACTCAATGTAATAATCACCGGCACCTTCATCCTCCTCATCAGCAATACCCTCATTGAGACGGGTGTTCTCAGGAAGGTGTCCATACGCCTTGAGAAGCCTAGCCTCATCGGGCGTGTACTTCCAGAGAACGTCAGCTTTGTAGTCCTGGTAGTTGCGGAGGCTAACAAGTATAATGTCTCCGGCCGCAATCCACACCTTGTTGTGCATCGTCCCACGGATATGGCAAAGGCGCTTGGAGCCGTCAATGCACATGGCCTCGCAGCGGCCATTACCAAGCATACGAAGCACCTGCGAGTACTCCTCCTCCCCATCTTTCTTGTATCTCAGCTCACGCTTCTCATCATCATCACCCTCCTTCTTCCCCCTCTTCCTGTTTTTACCTCCCTTACCCTTGTTCTTCGTCATCTTCCCGCTTCTACAAAAACCCTACCCCAGCCACCAAAAAAGATTAAAACTTCAGGCGTATTAGGGCAAAAGTAAAGAATCAATCTTCTCCAAGTATCAAAAAGCATGAACAACCAAGGTAAAAATTAGGGCAAAAATACTCGAAGCAGAAGTTGGAATCAAACGGCGAAGAAGCGAGAGACCAAAAAGATTATTAAATTTTTTAAAAAGAGAGTGAGGAAGCGAGAAGGGTTACCTTTAGAGAGGCGATGAAGAAGCACAGGGAAAGGGTAATTCAATTCCTCAAGAGGGATCGCAATAATCGAATTTGTTAAACTCACTACCCTTCCCTTTCTCCTCTTTCTCTCTTGTTCTTGTTCTTGTTCGGTCAGGGAAAAAGGGTTTCTACTTTTTAGGGTTGTTAACAAGAAAGGAGGAGGCTTTAGGAGGGGACTCTTCTTATATACTTTAATAAGGAGTACGTAGGCCATTCCTTGGTCGCTACTCTTTGTACAGTTTCTTTTCCTTTTTTCAAAAATAATCGGATATTACTTTGATATAAAGTGGCAGTGGATTGAGTTCGGAGTGAAGAAACTATTTCTAATTGTTTGAATTGAAGGATCGATAATGACATGCTACAGTTATGATACTGGTATGTAACGGTTACGACACCGGCAAGTCCAATTATTGATAATAGCCCGCGTGTTACGACACCAACAAGCCCAGTTAACAATAACGCCATATTGGTGATCCCCTGTCGAGTACGTACTTTTTTTATTTTTGTCTCCGGATTTTAACTTTCTTGCAAAAAAAAGTTCCTCATTCCAAATGGTTTGGAATCGGTCCATTCCGAACCCAATCCAAGCCCAATACTTTTTTCAATTCCTATTATGGAGAATCGATTTAAAGAAATTTTTTCTTATCTATTACATTGTTAACTAAATTACAGAACTAGTTAGTTACTCTTAAATCCCCTCATTAAAGAAGCGGTATAAATAAATAAAAAGCAACCTTTCTTTAGTTAGTTTCTGGGTGTCTGACTTCCTCGCATGTAAAATGACACTTCATCGCCATTGTTTAAGGTTAAAGATACTTTAGTAATTTGTGTTATTTAAAATAAACATGATTTATTTTAAAATTACACAAAAGACTATCGAAGAACTTGAATATTCCAGGAACCGGAGATGATGCGGACGAAATTGGTAGTGATGTGGAACGAAAAGCTGCCTCAAGACATTGCGGATAGACATCCGAAATCGAGATTGGATTGAACTCGGATTTCCGCGTCATTCCTAGAGTGGGTAAGCTCGGGGCACCGTTACTTCGGGAGATCGGATTGAGTGGGGATTAAAGAAAATTTGTCCACAGGTGGGGACTACATTTTGGGCCGTCAGATTTGATTATCTTTAAATCTGATGGTCAATAACCTACCAGATGATATTGGTTTGCATGTGAAGTGATATTGATTTGCATGTGAAATGATATTGGTTTGTAAGAGGTTGGTTTATGTATGAAGTAATATTGGTTTGCATGTGAAGTGATATTGGTTTGCATGTGTAGTGATATTGGTTTGAGTTAATCCCCATAAATGGGGACTAGCCCAGTCTCCACTAAATCTGCCCCCGTTACTTCGGTGCGGACGACGACGAAGAATAATTTGTGCAAGCCCCTTAGAAGTGAGGAATAGCCGAAGCGCCTGCAATGTATTGCAGTACCGTGAAACGACAACAATTAGTCTACAAATTTTGACTAGGTGGAAATTGGAATTTCCTGTCCTTCAGTTTTGTGTACCATTTGAGTAAACATGAAGAATATTATACGGGCCGACAGGAAAGTGGGAGAGATGAATTAAGGAAACAATATAATACAAAGTCACAGGAAAGAAAAAGAAGTTACATGACATCTGTTTTATGCTTTGTGTCAGAGGGAAGTAAACAAAGACATCAGTCTTTTTTTTTCCTTTCTTGAAAGGAAAAACTTAAAAAGAGCTTTTATATTAAGTCGAAAAATTCAATAATAGTAGTACATCAATTTGGTACTTGAGGACTTGTATTGTACCTAGTACCCATGTTGACACCTACATTTCATTCAAATATTGAACAATTTCAATACAACTTTTGTCACCTTGTCCAATTCAAAGTTTATCTACAGACTCGAGCCAAAAATCTGTCCTGGAGATATTTTTAGGGATATTTTTAGGCAATACTCGAGCCTAAAATCTGTCCTGGTGGATATTTTTAGGCAAACACAAAGTGGATAAGGGAGGGAGGGAGCTTTTCCACAGAAATTTGGGTGATCACTCATCCCATTATCTTGATTGACTATGATAATCTTTGGTGGGCTACCTCGTTGACACGTGTCCTACATGTCCTTAATACTTTGATCTATATAGAGTGGCCCTAGTGCTGTCTTCCCTTTAGCTCTCTCCCTCTCTTTGTTACTTGCAGCTTCTCCCTACCAGCCATGTCAGCCTTTGTTGGAAAGTATGCAGGTATTGTAAAAGTCGGAACTCTCTCTTATCTTATATAGACCCGACAATGCTCGACTATATCAGATGTTCACATTTTCCTAACCATGCAATAATACTACAGAGGAGCTGATCAAGAATGCCAAGTACATAGCCACACCAGGCAAAGGAATCCTTGCAGCAGACGAGAGCACCGGAACCATAGGGAAGCGCCTCGCGAGCATCAACGTCGAGAACATTGAGTCCAACCGCCAATGCCTCCGGGAGCTCCTCTTCACGACGCCCGGGGCCCTGGCCTACCTCTCCGGCGTCATCCTCTTCGAGGAGACCCTCTACCAGAAGACCACCGAGGGGAAGCCCTTCGTTGATGTCCTCCAGGAGAACGGCGTCGTCCCCGGGATCAAGGTCGACAAGGGCACTGTCGACCTGGCCGGGACCAACGGCGAGACCACCACCCAGGGGTTCGACTCCCTGGGGGCCCGGTGCGCTCAGTACTACAAGGCCGGTGCGCGATTCGCTAAATGGCGCGCCGTCCTGAAGATCGGGCCCACCGAGCCCTCGGAGCTGTCAATCCAGCAGAACGCGCAGGGGCTGGCGCGATACGCCATCATCTGCCAGGAGAACGGGCTGGTCCCCATTGTCGAGCCCGAGGTGCTCACCGACGGGCCCCACGACATCGGAAAGTGCGCCGCCGTGACGGAGACCGTGCTGGCAGCCGTCTACAAGGCGCTCAATGAGCAGCATGTGTTGCTTGAAGGCACCCTCCTTAAGCCTAACATGGTCACTCCTGGCTCTGACGGCCCCAAGGTACCTACTAACAAGCAAAATATTCATTATCCGTTATTCGAATCTGTATCCATTTTATTCGGGTACGGATTCAGATACATCACGATTATATTTGTTGAGACTATCTGTTGCATGTTACATCACAAATATATTTCTATATAGGTAGCAGCAGAGGTGATCGCGGAGGCTACGGTGACCGCGCTCCGGCGGACTGTCCCGCCGGCTGTGCCGGGCATCGTTTTCCTCTCAGGTGGGCAGAGCGAGGAGCAGGCAACGTTGAACCTGAACGCCATGAACAAGCTGGACGTAATCAAACCATGGACGCTGTCGTTCTCCTTTGGGCGGGCCCTCCAGTCCAGCACGCTCAAGACATGGGCCGGAAAGACAGAGAACGTCGGAAAGGCCCAAGAGGTCTTCTTGGCCCGGTGCAAGGCCAACTCGGAGGCCACCATTGGCAAGTACATTGGTGAGAGTGACAGTGGGTTGGCTTCGGAGAGCCTGTACGTTAAAGGGTACAAGTATTGACCAATTCCTGTGTAACAACTGTGTATTCATGAATGTATGTGTAACTCGTATGTATTATCATTTACGTTTTAATTACAACCCGCTAATTTCTTAATAGATGAAATGTTGATATATTCAATTTGCTTATGCATTTCTGATGTGAGATTAGTCGATTATCGAGTATTTAACAAATACGACAGTAATGGGACAAGTAATATTTTGTTTAGCCCGGAATAGGCTTTTTTATATCATTTTTCAAGATGCAATAGGCTTTTAATTTGTTGTAGTTTAGAAGCGTGGAAGTTGAACCATTCATTGATACTGGTTTTAACCAATGTTTTTAAAACTGGACCGGAGACTAATCCGGAATTTCTTATTTTATCGGTCTGACCTGTCCAGCCGGTCAAACCGCCGGTCGGACCGGATGTTTTCTATTGATAATAATTAAAATATTATAATTCAATAATCTAGAACCTTCCTCACTACATCAACTCCAGAACTTTCAAGACTTCGCAAACTACACTTTTCTCATTGCCTTCACACCAAAACCTTCTGCATTACATATCCATCTTTTCTAATGCTGCTCCAAATTAAATTAGTAACCAAACCAAAGATAAGTTGGCAATCTAAAAATCAATAACACTCAAAATCACATCCAACATAAACTCTCACTTTGTTAATAGCTTTGTAGGTTGTGAAGAGGGTCGGAGAAAAGAAGTCATAAACTAAAATTGTCGAATCTTCTTATTTTTCAAGCAAAGATAATCGAACCACCAAAGCTTTTCATAAATCAAAACATAGCATTTTTCCCACTTACCTACACCTAGATATGAAGCCCCAAATCAATAAAATCCACCTAGATATAAATCCCCAACTCTCTGTAAAGCCCGAGGTCGACGATGACAAGGAAACTTCCCGGTGCTCCTCGTCGGTGTTGATGCTGGTCTGCTTGTGTTTCCAAGGAAGGAGCATGATGGGTGGCGGCTGTGTTTTGGTTTGGGCTAAATCTGTCCAAAAATTAAGGTTTTTCTTTTCTTTTCTTCACCATTTGCTGGTTGAACCAGTAAAAGCTGGGTCAACCAAGACAGTAAACTGTCCGGTTGGGCCGAAATTTGAGCGGGTCAACCGCCCGGTGGGTTTAAGCATAAAAATGAGCCAAAGTCTCTCACGGGTGGCGGTCTGACCAGTCCAGCCACCGGTCCGACCGCAGTTTTCAAAATATTAGTATTAACGTGTAATTAAGGAGTAATTATATGTTAAACCTGATTGATTAACAAACTAATTTGTTAATAATAAATCACTTACATATTGAAGCAAGAGGTCTACAGGTTCGGGTCGACTATGTCTTCATGCCAGTCGAATTACGATCACGTTATAACAGATTCGTAATTAATTTTCACGAGATTTGCTCTATTGAAAATCTGATCAAAACTCAGGGACTATAGTGAATTTTTTCCTTTCTTTTGAGTGGTTGTGGGAAAAATTACATTTTGGTTCAGCCGGATTCTCCCTTTTATAGAAAAATCAGGCCAATCATAACGCGCCACGTGGCATACCACGTGGCGCGCATGGCTACCACGTGACACTTCTTGGCTACATGTCATGCCACGCGGCACTTCGGGCCGCATGTCCACCATGTGGCATGCCACGTGGCACTTCGGACCGCATGTCCGCCATGTGGCATACTACGTGGGCCGCCAACTCCGGTGGCAACTGCGTCAGCGCCACGTCACGTTGATGTGGTGCCTGCGTGGCCCCGGGCCGGTCAACTCGAGTTGACCGGCCCATTCTACCCAACATATGGGCCTGGGCCCAATAAGGCACAATAATAATTGCCTGATTGGGCCTAGGGTCCAACATCTCCCACTCAATTATTATTGACCTCGATTAACAGCTATCAGATTTCTTTAAAGAATTTCGTGCGACCAGCATATATCGAGTGTGTTAAGCCAAATTCAAGAGCACGGATACTCACGCTACTTGAATAGTAGCATCTCGACAACATTCTTGTATAATACATGCTATTACCCCAGGACTCATGTCACATTCTATTGTTCACATTAGTGATTTCAAACAATTATATTCGGGTTCAATATTGTACTTTTTAATATAATTGGTGCACCTGAACTACGAAACTTAGAATGTGATGAACAGAGTTCCTTCTCCCTTAACTATATTATTTTCATAATGATACAACCTGTTTTTCCTGTCAGCCCTGCCAGGTCGAATCGCTATGCCATAACCTTTTCATGAACTTTCCAAGCTAGCAGCACTGGACCATACTTCCAGAATACGTTTAGGATCTTAATGGTAGGTTTCGGGAATCACAGTTCTCAAAAATTGGTCTCACACCAGGGATTTTAAAATCACTAAATTTTTTCATCCCATCCAGTGATCGATTATCACACATGACACTGATCACGTGTTACGGTGTACATTTCATTTTAAAAGAACACATGTCATTTAACACCATACTATAATATCAGCTCTAGCTTAACTCTAGGCTAATTGGACAGATAGTATGATAAGTTTCACTTAAATCTTATCATATAGATTGTAGAAAATCCAAATGCAGCAACTTATTCCTGCATCTCATAAGAAAACTTGCTCTTGAGTAAGACGGCATGCCGTAATAGGACATGCACTTATGAATGTCCAATAACTGCCTCATCTCATCTAGGAATCAACTTCTTGACTCCCACTGAAGTAAACACCCGTGTAAGTGGGCTACTTCTCTATCCGAGATGTTTCATAAATAACTCATATTGCCAAATAAAACTCCTTTATTCCAACTAATTGGATTACAAATGAAACTGTCGTAAACCCAATGACTTAACATGTTTCTCGAACACTTCTCGAGGTAATGCTTTAGTCATTGGATCTGCGACCATATCTTGTGTAGATATGTATTTCATACCCAATTCTTTATATTTTACTAAACTTCTAACAAAGTGAAATTTAATATCTATATGCTTAGCCCTGCTATAGAATCTAGGATCCTTAGCATATGCTAAGCTGCCTGGTTGTCACAGAATAGACTCATGGGCTCCGTTGAGTTGATCAGGGAGAGATGGCTTAAGAATCTCTTCAACCAAACCGCTTCTTGTACAGCATGAACTGAAGCTATATATTCTGCTTCCATTGTTGACAGGGATACACAGGTTTGCTTCTTACTGCTCCATGAGATTGCACCCCCGCCCAATAAGAAAACAAATTCAGATGTAGACTTTTTCTTGTCCACGTCGCCTCCTCAATCAGCATCAGTGTGGCCACTCCGTATCAGGTTACGGCCTTGATAGCACAAGGAGTATTCTGCAGTGGTGTTCAAATATTTCAAAATCTCTTTGACAGCCTTCCAGTGAGCACTGCCTGGATTAGATTGATATCTGCTTGCTATCCCAACAGCATAACAAATATCAGGTCTGGTACACAACATTGCGTACATCAGACATCCAACTATATTGGCGTAAGAAATTTTCTCCATGTCCACACGTTGTTTAGCTATTTTTGGGCACATGTCCTTACACAAATTATGACCTTTAACCAATGGGACATACTTTGGGTTACTGTGATCACATTTGAAACGTTCTACTACTTTGTGAATATATGTCTCTTGTGAAAGAGACACTATCCTTTTCGAACGATTCCTTGAAATCTTAACTCCGAGTATGTAATCCGCTTCACCCATGTCTTTCATTTCAAAGTTGGAAGATAACCAATCTTTGATTTCGACAAGAAATCCCATGTCATTTCCAGCTAAAAGTATATCATCAACATACAAAGTGATGATGGCAAACTTCTTTCCTGGTCGCTTAACATACACATAATGATCTGCATCTATCATTATAAAATCATGCGTCATGATCGTATTATGAAAGTGAATATACCACTGTCTAAACGACTGCTTAAGGCCATAAATTGATTTATTCAATTAACAAACTTTGTGTTCGCGGCCTTTTTGAATGTAGCCCTCAGGCTGAATCATGTAGATTTCTTCATCCAATTCTCCGTGGAGAAAAGAAGTCTTTACATCTATTTGATGTAATTCTAGATTCATGTTAGCAACCATAGCTAAAATGACTCTAATTGACGTAAATCTAACAACAGGTGCAAAAGTCTCCACGTAGTTTATCCCAGCCTATTGTTTGAATCCTTGGGCAACCAAGTGCACTTTGTATCTTTCGATACTGCCATCTGCATTGCGCTTGATTTTGAGAATTCACTTATTCCCAATTGTCCTACGCCCCCTAGGTAGGTCAACCAGATTCCAAACCTGATTTTTGATCATAGAAGACATTTCTTCTTCTATTGTATTTATCCATTCAGTTCATTTTGGAGATGACAAAGCTCCACATACATTCTTTGGCTCATCTTCATCCTGTAGGATGGCCAGAAGAATTTCACTTGGACCACCAAATTTCTTTAGTGATATCAAGAACGCATTAGCTTCGCTTTTGATGTCAAATCGTCGGCGGGGTATGCTAGTTCTGCTAGACCTACGCTATTCCCGGTTTTGATAAATATCTCTCATATATTCATCATATCCAGGAATCGCACTCCCACTGGGTAGAAATACCGTACTCCCACTGGAATAAAGAATTACCTCCCTATCAGAACTCAGATCACGACCTTCCAGATCATTTTGAGTTGGAAAATCTCTATCTTCCTCCTCAATTCTCCCACTCGAAAGAAGTGATCCAGTTGATTCTGGTTCATCTGTCTCATAAAGGGTAAGGTCATTACTAACCTCCCTTAACTTTGAAAATTCATTCTCAAAAATTGTGGCATCACGTGATTCAAATTATGTTACATGTCTATCGTTCTATTCACCCACGAACCTCTGGGTATCTTATAAAGATTCTTTTTCTACCTCTCGGTCCTAATTTATCGATAGTATTTGAGGTAGAATGGACATAGGACGCACACCCACATGGCTTAAAATAGGATAGATCTGGCTTCTGATCTGTCCACATTTCATAAGGAGTGGCTGTAACAGACTTGAAAGAGACACGGTTTAGAACGTATGCGGTAGTCAGGAGTGCATCTCCGTAGAATGATATAGGCAAACTTGCCTCTGCCATCATCGATCTAACCATGTCAAGAAGGGTTTTATACCTTCTTTCAGCAGCCCTGTTTTGCTGGGGTGTATAAGGAATGGACAACTGATGTTCAATCTCTTTTTCAATGCATAAAGCTTTGAACTCATCTGAAAGATATTCACGGCCACGATCAGTTCGTATGGCCTATATCTTTCTGTCCTTCAATTTAGTCCCAAATATTTTCCAAAAATTACACCGAAGTCCATGACACGCAGGTGCCACGTAAGCGGTCAAATTTTATATTGGTACTTTATGGTTTCGCGCGTGCGCGAATTTGCCCACGTTGTTAGGGAAAATTCAATTTAGTCCACTAGTTCTAAATTAATTACATTAAAGTCTAACAGATTGTAATTTTTAATAAAATCACAATTAATAAAAATTTTAACCCAAAAAATCACATAATAAATACTTGAATTAAAACATCAAAACATGGTTTCAACCATGCTCTGATACCAATTGCTGGTTTTAATGTGTAATTAACGAGTAATTATATATTAAACCTGATTAATTAACAAACTAATTCGTTAATAATAAATCACTTACTTGTTGAAGCAAGAGGTGCACAGGTTCGGGTCGACTATGTCTTCGTGCTAGTCGAATTACGATCACGTTATAACGGATTCGTAATTAATTTTTACGAGATTTTCTCTATTAAAAATTTGATCAAAACTCGGGGACTATACTAAAGTTTTGCCTTTCTTTTGAGTGGTTGTGGGAAAAATTATATTTTGGTTCAGCCAGATTCTCCCTTTTATAGGGAAATCCGGCCAATCAGAACACGCCACGTGGTGCCACGTGGCACTTTTGGGCTACATGTCCGCCATGTGGCACTTCGGGATGCATGTCAGCCATGTGGCATGCCACGTGGGATGCCAACTCTGGTGATAACTGCGTCAGCACCACGTCACGCTGACGTGGTGCCTGGGTGGCCACGGGCCGGTCAACTCGGGTTGACCGGCCCATACAAGCCCATCAGGCACAATAATAATTGCCTGATTGGGCCTAATTGTGCCTAGGGTCCAACAATTGACCTTTCTTAAGACTATCAAAATTTTACAATGTTCAAAAATTTGAATTCGGTACCGAGTACTTGGACAATCAATATGAGACTGACTAATATCGAAGATTTGAGTCAAACTAGAATATCAAAGGCCATAAGACTTTTATTAAGAGCTTCCAAACTTAACAATGTTATCCCCGCAAAAAAAAAAATTTAACAATGTTATGCTATTCGAACTTGATGCACGTGGTTGATTTAAATTAATTTGTTATCGTCGAATGGGTGGTTGCATTGCAATTGCATGTAAGGCTGAGATGGATGGGGACGTCGTCATAAAGGGTAAATTATTCTAAAACCTCTGGTATTTGATATATTTCACGTTCGCCCTCCTGTATTCTGGTAATTGATTAAAAACTCTCTGATGTTTGGTTTTTAATCAATTACCAGAATACAGGAGTCGAGCTTTAAATATACCAAACACCAAGGGCCTGAGAGTAATTTGTCCTATATTAAATGAAAGGTATCTTGCAACATCGGGAAATGCAACGTGGATGGATTCTGATTGGGATGCCCCACTTAATAGATACCTTTCTCGTCTGCTTCCCAACCCTCCAATCCACGTTGGGAGCTACCATCTTCTTCGAATAGTATCTCATTTACGCATATCGATTTTTTTTTTACAAATTTGCTCTAATTAAAAATATATATCTATGTCTCTACATTTTTTAAATATAAATTTAATGTCCCAACCTTCCGCCGTCAATACCCCAACATCAATATAATCTTGTTTAATTATTTTTATAATTGAAAGAATTAGGATTGGAATTGGAATCGAAATCGGAATCGCTTTGCTAGTGAATCCACCCTATACGCCTAGGTACAGGGAATTAGCGTTGAGAGGATGATTGGTGGAGACACATATGAGATATTATTAGCTTTGTTATAATATAAACCAACATAATCATGGTGATTCCATTTAGATAAATAGGAATTTATTTTTTATTCGGCTTATTATATAGACGAATAATTATTATTTTTTGAAATGTAATTTTTTACATTTAGAAATTGAACTTTGGACTTCCATCAAATCGTAGTACGCCTATGTTATTAAGCTAAATAATGCAAATTGACGTACACAAGCTTACAAATAATTATAAAATAATTTATACCAAATTTTAAAAATTGAAGGATAGGATACTGAAAATCTTCGAAGTGGATTCCCTAACATTTATGAAGATACAACAACTATAACACATACAACCCAAGTTCCCATATCTTACAAAAATATTAAAAAAATGTCCCAACGGAAAATCTGGTTCTGTCCAATCTCCTCCAACAGCCATTCAACCGTTGTTGAAGAAGTTGAATGGTAATTGGACCGGTAATGACAGATGGTGGCATGGAACGCTCCAGTACGTAGCCACTAGCCAGGGATCCTAAGGTCATTAATCACCAGGAAGAAAAATAAGATAATGCTTTTTTATTTCACAAAAAAAAGATTTTTTTTGTGGGAGAAAAAAATAAGATAATATTGTTGTATTGCTGTATAGCCACTCCCTTAATTAATTTGTCAAACCAAACAAGAAACTTGGAATTTGGTGTTGTTTGTGTTCCCGGTGTCTACCATCGAAAACTTGAAAAATATATGGAAAACTCAAATTCGAAATGGAAATTAAATTGAGAAAATAAATTTCGGTTAATCTTTTAGTTAATTTATGCTTATCGTTGTTATAGCTTTTTTATGCTTAGAAGTTAGAATCCAAGATGTCTAATTCAAGCAATCTATTTTATCTCTCGAAGAAAGGATCACACAATCATAGGTCAGGTTTAAGGTCAGATAAATCAAGGGTGAGATTAATGTCCGCGTACTTGACTTGAGACATGGCACAAACTCGTTGACGATCCAAGCAAAGAAAGAGAGATGCTTGCCTTAATGGAACAAAATTCTTCTGTACCCGCGGAAAATAACCAATAAAACAAATACTGTTCTTAATCTTTTGTGTTTTTTATAAGTATAATCTTCCACGTAGAGTCAACAAAGTTGATTTAAGCGGACTTGGATTTTATCAAATAGAACATACTGACAAAATCATTCTCATTTATTATATCTATCTGTTGGGATGGCGAGAAATAGGAAAGACTTATTTCTTATTCCTATTCCTATTCTGACTAGATTCTGGACTCCTAATTAGACCTAGATATGTTACTTGTACAACAAGGGTTTGCCTCTATATAAAGGCATGTTACCCTAAGGTTTTGTATGGCTTTGTGGCTCGGAAACTCATCAATAAAAGTTCTCATTTCTCTCCGTGGATGTAGGCATTAGGCCGAACCACGTAATTCTCTTGTTCCGTGTTCTTTGTGCGATCTTGTTCTCTAGTTGCTGAATTCCTAACAAGTGGTATCAAGAGCTAAGGTTGGAGGATGTCGGATCACGACGCGAAGTTTGCTCTTGTGAAGTTCGATGGTTCGTTGAATTTCAGGTTATGGCAAAGGCATGTCAACGATCTCCTCGTGCAGCAAGGGATGGTCATCGCGCTCTCGGAGAAGAAGTCCGAGAAGATGGAGGAGCAAGAGTGGGAAGAGTTGGAGGCCAAGGCGGTAGCGAAGATTCGCTTGTGCTTGGCGGATGATGAGGAGCCACCAGCTGGGTTGTGGAAGAGGATCCAGGTCGGAGTCAAAGAAGTTCAATGGAAGTGGCTTCAAGTGCGGAGAAGGGCACATGAAGGGGACTATCCAGGACGAACTGGGAATCAAGACAACGAGGAGGGATCGGCATCCACAGCCATGGCCACATGTTCAGACGGGTCGGATGGTGACTGGTTTTCTGTCTCGTCAAGTCCAATGCATCCTGGTAATCTCTTTTTGTTAGGGACCTTGAATTATAACAATGATAGTTATAAAGGTATGCTAATGAAGGCGGAGAAGGATGCGATGGTAGGGATGAAGGGTGAAAGGAAATACCTACAGGTTAGTGGGGAATATTATTGTAGGTGGAGTCACATCAATGGGTCTGAAGGAGTTGGCAAAAGCTCAGGTCATATGAGGTTGGTTCGTATGAGGGAGCAAAGGCTTGACATGGATGGTTTGAGTGTAGTTGGGATTCACGGAGACATGGATAGCGAGCTATGGTTGTTTCGTGGAGGCATGGTTGGCAAGGAGCCATGGTTGTCTCGGAGAAGCATTATTAGCTGGGCCCCGCTATGGTTGTCTAAAGGGAAGTGCACGTCAAATATGTTGGATAGGTTTTGCATTGGGCATGCGAAGCCATTGGTGATACCACGGGCGAATCAGGTATCTCACTCAAGGCCGAACAGTAGAGTTCGAGGCATGTCGAGGGTTCTACTTAGTAGAATAAAAGGTTGCCCTTTGCATGCTATGGCATGTAGCATTGGTATGAGGCAAGAAGGTCCAGCGGAGAAGCAGTTCGAGGTTGCGGAGCATGGGGTTGACCAGAAAATAGAGAGCGCATCTATTGGTCACAAGTTTGCTTCAGCAGGTGGACTTGCTAGTTGGAGTTCGATGGAGGTTGGAGAGAATAGGTCAAGCAAGCTCAGAAGCTCGAGCTTGGGGGCTGGCTCCAAGTGATTGAACAAAAGGTGAAGAGAAAGTTGAGATGGTCTTATTGATGCAGTTATCTATGGTCCGAGATGGAGTCGGTGGAGTTGGATTGGTTTTGCAAGATCTCATGGTTCTTCATAGGGCGGTGTTTTGTCAAGGTGGAGCTTGTTGAAGTTCGGGTGGAGCTTCATGGTTCTTCCACGAGATGATTTCTCGCCAAGGTGGAGATTGTTGGGATGACGAGAAATAGAAAAGACTTATTTTCTATTCCTATTCATATTCTGACTAGATTCTGGACTCCTAATTAGACCTAGATATGTTACTTGTACAACAAGGGTTTGCCTCTATATAAAGGCATGTTGCCCTAAGGTTTTGTATAGCTTTGTGGCTCGGAAACTCATCAATAAAAGTTCTCATTTCTTCCCGTGGACGTAGGCATTAGGCCGAACCACGTAATTCTCTTGTTCCGTGTTCTTTGTGCGATCTTGTTCTCTAGTTGCTGAATTCCTAACACTATCTATCATGTTATCAACAAGCACTAACATCTACCCCTCAAAAAAACAAGTACTAATATCTATTAGTGAGATTACTAATAATAAACCAAGAATATCAAGTGTCAAATTTACTTTTTACCAATATTTTTATATTTTATACAATTTAATATGACTTATATTTAGATTAATCAATTAATAAAAAATCAATTAATAAAAAATCAATTAACAATTTATTTGGAGAGAAAAAAATTAATTATGCTAGGGCAGAAAAAGAAATTGAGTATCATAAACAAAGGAATAAATCAGTCTTTAATGCTGAGCAATTCCCAAGGAAGGATATAACCCTTCGTCCAACTTCAAACAAATTTGTCGGGCGACGAGGCAAATCATGTAATGTGAGACAAAAGTAGCAGGAAAAAGGGCAAGAAACCAGCCAATAAAACGACCACACACACACAGCAGCCAGCTTCCTCCAATTCTGCAGTGAAGTGAAGTGAAGTGTAAGCCAACGAACATATTCGACGAATCATCTCCCTCCAAATCCTCTCTCTCTCTCTCTCTATATATATATATATATAGAAATATAAGTATCAAATAATAAACAAAAGGAAAGGGATGGGAAAATAAAGCTTGAGCCTTTCAGCTTCAATGGCGTAAAGCAACACCAACCCACTTCCTTTCGTGTCCCAAACCATCCAAAGCAAACCCAGAAAAAATGGCAAAAAGCACCCTTCTTTAATACCCCCCAACCACCACCTCACTTCTATTGCTACTCTAAAAACATAATTAATTGTTCAGGGAAGCCATTGAAAGAGAGTGTGTGTTAAGGGGAATTGGATGTGAAAGAGAAGAGAGAGAGAGAGAAAGGGAAAGCTGGGAAAGGAAGGGGGGTATAGGATATTGGATTGCATCCATGAGATCACGGCGGCTCTGGCCTCGGCGAAGAGGATGACCACCGGCGACTCCTCCTCCGCCTACAAGGTCGACACCACCCCACGCCTCGCCCAATGGCGCATCGACAACCTCGCCTCCTGCTCTTACCGCAAGTCCGACCCTTTCAAGATTGGCTGCTGGAACTGGTATTTAATCTTCTACCTAATCCAAGTTCGAGCCGGTGGAATTTGAGCTTGGTGCTTCTCTTTTAACTTCTTGTCTATTAAGGAAGAAGATGGTGGGGTTTTGGAGAGGTGGATCATGCATTTAAGATTCTATTTTTATTTTTATATTTATTTTTCCATGTGGTTGTTTCTTCCCTGTCATGGGACAGGCTAGTTGGGCCTCCTTGTTTGGTCCTTCCTAGTACTTTGCAGAGGCTTAATATGAGGCTGTCTGTGCTCATTATGACCTTGTCCTTGTGAAATTTGCAATTGCAGGCTCTTGTCGGTGGAGAAGAGTAGGACGTTGTTTGTGAAGTTGTACCCGGAGGTCTCCAATCTGACCAGAGAGAATCCTCCAATTGCATCATTCGTTATTCGAGTTGTTTCCTCTGTGGCGGATCGCAAGATCTTAACTCATCCAGGTGAGGCTATACTGGGACACCTGATACTATTATCTTATTTGTTGTTTGTTGGTACCATGATGTTTTTTTCCTAGGAAGCCAGGAAGATGTCTGTCTGATTTGCCCTTTTCTAGGTTGATGTCTCTCTGTATGCCCCTTGATTTAGGCAACAAAGAATGGTAGTTGGGCTTTAACAAAGATGGACTCTTTTGTCTTTTGTTGAGTTCTGCTTTGAGAGGTTGTCTGGTATTTGTATTAAGTTATTCTCTTTTGTTTTCCCCCCAACCATACATCCTCCAGCCAGTTGTTTGCATGTTTGGAGGGTTCGAATCTTCGACCTCCTCCCGGGGGCTTTCACTGCTCGACTGCAATGCAAATGGCTCAAGCTCTACCTTGCTTGGATTTTCTATCTTAAGTGCTTCCTTTCTTTTTTCCAACCTTACATCTTCAAGCTAGCGCTACAAGTATGTTATGCGGGTTCAAATCTTGACCTCGTCATGAATATGTAGTTTCTTACTTTGATATGCCTGCAGAGGTCACCGACAAGCAGCTCAAGGGCAACGAATTTTTCGTTTGGCAAATTGAGATTCCATTAACTGGGAAATTCATCATCGATGTTGAGTTCCTTGACTTGAAGATTGCCTCTCCAAAGGTGCTGCTCCTATCTGGTAGTTTAAATTTTAGATCCTATCCTAAGCTTAACTAATATTTCGTTTGATTATCCGAATAAAACCAGAGGTTGTTTCATATTTACATTGATAAAATGCCCTGGCCATTGGTTTGCCATTTTGCTTTCTATTCGATTAACAACGGTTGCAGATGATAGCTGCTATGTGGCAAGAGTAATGAGCTTTTTTTTGGCATGCAGGGTGGGGAAGCTTGCTCTATCTGGGGTGAGGAACTCACCGAAAAGCGATCGAATGCAACGGCTCTTTCATGCCTAGGTAGGATGTTAACTGAAAGTATCCACACCGACATAACGATCAATGCTTCTGATGGAAGCATCGCTGCGCACCGAGCAATCCTGGCTTCAAGATCACCTGTTTTCTGCAGCATGTTTGCCCATGACCTGAAAGAGAAAGAACTGTCGGCCATAGACATCTCGGACATGTCAATTGAAGCCTGCCAGGCCTTCCTCCACTACATCTATGGAAACATCCAAAATGAACAGTTTCTGGCCCATAGGTTGGCCCTGCTAGGAGCAGCAGATAAGTATGACATCGTGGACCTGAAAGAGGCATGCCACGAGAGTCTTCTGGAAGACATAGACACGTCAAATGTGCTGGAACGGCTACAGAGCGCGTCGCTGTACCGGTTGCCGAAACTGAAGACCAGCTGCATGCAGTACCTTGTGAAGTTCGGCAAGATATTCGATATCCGAGACGAGTTCAACTCGTTCATGCAAGGTGCAGACAGGGAATTGATAGCTGAAGTCTTCGACGAGGTTCTCAGTACCTGGAAAGGGTTCTAAGACCCTATGCATATCAAGTGAAAGCAGATAAGGAAATGTCTAAACAAGGTGGTGCCTAGGAGATGTAGCCGTTTGCCTAGGTAATTCTTTACCAAGACAAGGAATTTGTTAATGTGTTGATGTACATATATGGATTGGATTTATGACATAGAACACTATTACATCACTTTCCGTGTAACATAGGGCGATCATCTGTCCCAAGAACAGAATTTGATTGGATTTGAATGAAATGTGACCTGCTTGGAGGATTTCAAGCATAAACTGTAGTCCATGTGGAACGTTGAGTCTTCTCTTTTTCCAATCTAAGATTTTCCTTGGACCATCTTTATTGCTGACCCGGTGGTGACGAGGGGCCGGCGACAACCCTGACACCACCTGGGTGACCACCCTCTTAATTTTTTTTGTTTTGGTTTTTAACCTTTTCAATCTTGAAACATGGTATAATGTTATTTGATAAAAATATGAAAAATTATAATTGAAATAATTCTCTATAAATAAAGTTCAATATTTTAATTTATATTTTTCAATTCTCTATAAATATAGGTCAATATTTTTAATTTTTCTATAAATGGAGCCCAAATTTTCAACTCTCTATAAAAATTTGTATATATAATACTATGGAAATTCTCTATTAATTAAATATTTAATCTTCTTATATCTATTACAATTTATATGTAAACATAAATTGATTATAGATAATACGTGGATAAAAGATAAATTAATTATTTATTTGATAACCTGGTTATGAGCTCACCAACAAAGATAATAAAAGAGTGGGTTTGATTGGATTGTATGACGATAAGAGAAAAATTAATCGTTTATTTGTTGACCGGGTCACGAGTGATCTCACTCATAAAGATAGTCTTAGCGAACCTTACCTCGCATATACTCTAATCCTATAGTCTTTTGAAAATCAGATAGGAATACTGCCATTTTATTGCTTGCCTTGCTTGCCATTGTTCTCTTCAGCAACATGGAGCCTTTTCTCCATTGGCGGACTCAACAACCAACAAATCTAAAGTCAACAAAATGGCCATCTTTCTACGTCGTTGCCAAATTCCACATCTACTAACAAATTTCAAAGCCCCAATGATCCTTTTCTTGATGTCCTGGAGAGTATCATTTCTAATTAGAAAATTATTGCTAAGGTAGGCCAACGCCTTTTTCCTTCAATGACATTAAGCACCATTAGTGATTGGTTTACTGGACTAGTGGATACATCCAATGGGAAACATGAGTGGAAACATGAGTGTCAACGAGCCTAAATCAGCTTCGTAGAGTTTAGTTTAATCTGAAATTTTGAATTCAAGATCTAAGAATACAATATGTTAAGAATCGGTAAAATGAATTTGGGCAAATTACCCTCACGTCCCTGAGGTTTGGTCATCTTCCCCCTAGGGTCCCTGACTTTTGGAAAATGATTGTCCCGTCCCTAAGTTTTGATGATAATAGACTATCGGGTCCCTGGAGCCGGAATATTCCATATTCTCCGGCGAACTCCCACTTGAAATGACCAAAATACCCCTCTCACTTAAAAAATTAATTTATTACCCTTCTCTCTCCCCCTCCTTCGTCCCCTCTTCTCTCTCCCCCTCCTCCATCTTCAACCCCATCTTCATCTTCAACCCCCTTCCCAAGAAACTAATTAAATATCCAAAATCGTAATTAAATACCCATAAATACCCATAAATACCCAATTAAATACCTAACCAATATTTAATTAATCTGTCGAGACCACCGTGGACAAGAGGCCACGCCACCAACGGAACACCGGCCCTCACACCGCCTCCAGGATCGAGTTCCACCTGCAGTGTGTCACGAACCCGCCCACTGCCTCGTGGTTAAGCACCGCCACTTACGGGGCCCACGACTTCATGACGAAACCCTGAGTGAGACTTGGTGAGACCCACCGGAAAAAACTCACTCTCTTCCCCGTTGTTACAGACCAAAAAACCCACTAGCGCACTTGCGGGTTCCAATTTTACTCTCTTTGATGGTTCTCCTCCCTCCTCCGTCTCTCTCTTCTCTCTTCCCCGGAAATTGAAAGCCTGAGTTCGATTGAGAAATAACTTCCAATTTTGTCAGAATTTTCCGCGTCTTCCCGTCCTTTGAGTCGACGTCGAGTGGGAAATAACTTCACAATTTCCAAATCGAAGTTATTGTAGTGTTAGGTGGTCGAGCTCTGTTGTTCTTGTCGTGGGTCAGCGAGCGAGCCTCGTTCAGAGGAGAGTCGAGGACGGCGTGGGAGTGAGACTTGGTGATGCTTGAAAGGGGTAATTGATCTTGTTCTAGAATTTACAGCTATTTGTATGGCATATTATCTGGTGGTTTTTATTTGTCTCTTTATTTGTTGTTAGGTTATAGATTAAGTTGGGTGGGAGGAAGAAGATGGAGGGGATGAAGAAGGAGGGTTTTTTTTATAAATAATTTAAGTGAGAGGGTATTTTGGTCATTTCAAGTGGGGATTTGCCGGAGAATATGGAATATTCCGGCTCCAGGGACCCGATAGTCTATTATCATCAAAACTTAGGGACGGGACAATCATTTTCCAAAAGTCAGGGACCCTAGGGGGAGGATGACCAAACCTCAGGGACGTGAGGGTAATTTGCCCAATGAATTTTGATGCTTTTATAATAAACCGTGGACAATAAAAAGAGTTAGTTACTATGGTTGGAAGTAAAAAATTTGCAACAAAGACATACTCACCTAAGAGAACATATCATGTAACATCCGGCATTCATACACTCAAGCATATATAATTGAGAAGGAGTGTTGGATGATGCAATAATAAATAAACTTGAGAAGTTAAGGATTTATCTCTTTTTAAAAAGGGGATAAGTATTTAGGCAGGGTTCTTCTTTTCTCTGGTTCTAAGTTAGATTTGAAGAAGTTAAATTAGAACTGATTTATAACAATAAGAAATGTCACAAGGAATCAGAATATGGTGGGGAATATTACAAGGATCAATTTATTGGGCCTATTTCTCACATACAGCCCATAAGAAAAGTCCTGATCCAATGGGCCCGAATGTCTCTGGTCTAACGGGCTCTATCAGGGTCATATTTTTCTTCACTCATAAGTCCATAAATAAATGTAGTAATAGGAATAGCCGGTTAACATTTTTCAATATCAATTGATATCGGAACACATATTAACACGATAAACTCGGGTTTGATTCTAGGAGAAAAAAATGATAAACTTTTTTATCAAATTTTCGCATAAATAGATTTCCCCGGCTAAAAGACTTGGAACCTATGGTTAGGCTATGTTAGGTGTTTAGTACACTTCTATCTATTTCGACAAGCCAAAAGACAATTAGTCTAACGGCACAAGACGTTAATGATTTAACATAAATATAATATTCAATCCATATCAGGTATATTCATGGTTGGTATAAAAATTGACCTTCCAAAAAAAATTCCACAAAAGGAGTTGGCTTTCCTTGCATCCGAAGGTTTCCTTTTTGTGATATTCTTTTGCCACCATATACGTTGTTACAGTTGTTAATTTGTTGCAGGATTCGAATTCATTTCTCTTGTCCACATCTTGCAGCGTTCATATCCATGATTTAGAAACTTCCTATTTTTTGTTTTTGCTAGAGAGAATTATTAGTATCAATAAGAAATTGCTATTAGCATATGGAGTTGCAACCTTTAGAATATTACCAATTCGGGCATATTTCTCTCCCTTGGTGCCCACGAAGCTCATTTTTTTTTCATAAATTTTCATCATCGAAAGGTGTCTTTTGTATTTTTGAAATAGTTGATAATAGAATAATTATTATCTCGGTTAGATTAGTTACGAATTGAACAGTATAAGCTCCCATGTGTTTTTCATACATTAAAAAAACACTCTATACTTCCATACTCTATTTGTCAAGGGTTTCACTTGAACAATCAATTGTATACAATCAGTGAATTACAAGAATTACAAATATCGAATTACAAGTTAACTTTCCTAATTGTTAACTCTTTAATACGTGGGACGGTTCGAATCTTCACCCCAGGCTAAGGCGATGTGCAGCAGTGGCCGACCGAGCGCTCGGCCTAATATTTTATCAATTTAAAAAAAAATGGTTGTTATTGATTTCCGCTCGGCTGAGCGGATTGGCCAGCCAATCCCGCTCCCGAGCGGATTGGCTGGTTTTTTTTTCATTTATCTAACTATCTAGTTATTTCCACTTGGCATAATATTATTCGTAAAAATAGATTTATTCTGATAAGATTTTTGTGGTTAGCTTATCTTTAGCAATAAATTTAAAAAATAATTTAAAAATAATTTAATTTTGTATCTCTATAAATAGAGTCCAATATTAAACTAATTTAGTATTCTAATTTTTGCTTTTGTAATTTTATGACTTAATCACAATATTTAATCGTGTTATTGAAAATATAATTATTTTCGTAATATATAATTTTAATCTAAACAAATCAGAGTAGATAATATGTGGATGAGAGAGAAATTAATTATTTATTCTGTGAACTGGGTTGCTGATGTGAGTAGAAAATATGTAAGTGGATTGGATTGGGTAGGAATTGGGTATAGAAGAGAGAGAAATTAATAATTTATTCCGTGACCTGGATTGGATGGATTGCTGATGTGGGTAGTCTAAGAGGGATAATATCTTCCCTAAAAAAGAATTTCAAGTTTTGGCAAGTTTTTGTGGGAAAGACTAATTAAGTTGTAGAGCAGCCTGCTTAATATAGTGGAATATTGAACAACCTACCATAATTACTCTACCACTCGTTAATTAGTACCCAAAATGCATTATGGTAATTTTCCTCAAAAAAAATGCATTATGGTAATTCTATTAATAAAATTTGACTAAGAACTATGGGTGTCTAACATATATATTTTAAATCATCATGAATACTTATTAAATTGACGAATCCAGATTTGAATCAGATATATAACTACATGATGCAACAAAATTCTCCCAATTGTAATGCAAATGTAAAATACTCAAGTTTTAGATTTAAATTAAATTAGAACAATCTTTATCCATACATTAGGTGGTCAATTCAATTCGGGGACATTTGTGTTCAAATTTTTGGGACCTATGATAAATTAAATTATAGGAAGGAAATAGTCTGTAACCATACCATGTACCACATGACAACCATACCAACAATGAACATATCCGAAAATATGGGAAAAGCACAAAAAAAGGATTCCATTTTTTCCCTTTAATTATTATCCTTTATTGTAGTCTTTAATTATTTATCCTTATAAAACTAATTCTCTAGTTCGAGAGAGACACCAATCTTAAATACTAATTTTTTCAGATTCGAATGTGAATTAGTAGATGTAGTCGTAAAAAATAATACCAAAAAGATTGTTCAAAATCGTATCTCCCTTTACTTCGGGTGCCTCCTATACAGCTCATTATTTAGTGCATTTCCATCTAAATCCAAGAGAAAAAAAGAGGAAGGAAACGATTCCTCCTATACTTGCTCCTCGTCAGTTATTGTTGCTTCCGAGAAACAGGGTATAAAAACAGGGGAGATCCACCTCACAGGCAGAGTAAATTTTTTTATTAGAAAATAGTGATAATTTCATTCCAGATTTCCATTTCATAAGAGGGAAGAAGAGGAGGAGTAAGAGAAAGAGATAATCAGATGAGGAGCCATTCAATTATTTGTATTTTACTTGTTTCAATTTCTCATTTTCTGACAACAACTTTTGCCACCCAAAAGGTAAAGAGGAAAAAAGCGCACACACTACCGTCTGCTCTGTTACTTTTGCTCTGTTTTCTCCCTTGTTTTTATTTTCTTTCCTGATCATGGAGGCTCCTCTCCATTGGCTCAGCGAACTCACCATCTAACTAAACGTAGGAAACTCGAACTGGATTTTCCACGTAAATCTTAGATTTTTCGACGAGTGGTGGCCTTTGTTTCGAGTCTAACTCTTTGATTGTTGTGTAGTCTTATGTCGTGTACTTGGGGTCACATTCACACCAAGGAGATCCAGCATTGTCTGAGATTGAAGCCATTACCAATTCGCATTATGACTTGCTTGGATCAGTCACCCAAAGGTCATCCCAAAGCCTCGTGATATTCTTCTGGAAACCGACAAATAGTCGCAAATCGCAAAATTCTACCCGTCGAGCCATGTTTCGAACTCGATATTTCCTGTTAGATTAGATCAACCCCTCATCATTTGATCTCTTATAATTGCACTGCTTCTCTGTGTCATGTTGGTTTTACAGTGAAGTGAAGCCAGAAGACAAAATCTTCTACTCTTACACGCACAACATCAATGGCTTCGCAGCTGTGCTCGAAGAAGAAGAAGCAGAAGCACTCAGAAGTGAGTGAAATTGATTTGTTCTATTCTCATAATCCCAACTGCATTAAAAAGGAGAAAAAACATTTTTTTTTTGTTTTGTTTTATCTACAGAGCACCCAGATGTTGTTTCGGTGTTCTTAAATAAAGCCAAGAATCTGCACACAACAAGGTCATGGGAATTTCTTGGATTGGAAAAGGACGGAGAGGTGCCCGCCTCTTCTCCTTGGAACCTCGCTAATTATGGCCAAGACGTCATTATTGGTAACCTCGATACTGGTAAGTATGTATGTATGTATACTATTTCGATATTTTGGGACTATCAAAGTTGAAACATCATTACAATCATAAACGACATCTCACAGATTGATTTACGCGTTAGCCATACAACAGTTTCCTACATTTCACATGTTGTCATTTAATATTTCCACGTTGTTGCATGCTTTTGGTGTAAGACATGGTGACACAAGATCGATTGGGATAACATGTTTTTATCTTTTTGGGTTCTTTTTAGAATGAGAACCTAGATAACTCTTTTCTAATGGAAAAGAAAATGGAATTCTTTTTCCGTGAGATTTGATTCCAAACAAGTTATTAATTACAAAATTTATCAATACAGAAAAATGTTGTTGCATGCTTGATGTGAATTTTTTTTAATCATTGCAAGTAGATCAGCGAGAATTTATTTATCGTTCAGAACTATCAAATTCAAACCCTGAATAAACAAACATTTATATGTTTTTATCGTCTACCAAACTCGAATATAGATTTATCAATTTTCATTTCGAGTATAGTGAATATTTTGCACGTATAGTCAACTCCCCAATGGGGATATCCATCCAACTAGACATAACTTTATTCATGGGGGCAACCTTTTTGTGTTTGAGGATGGTGATACCCTGCCTATTCTATTCTTTTGTCCAATATTCTCATCATCCTTAACAACCAAATTGGTCCTAATTTAGGGGTGTGGCCGGAATCCAAGAGTTTTAGTGATGAAGGGATGGGTCCAATCCCAAAGAGGTGGCGTGGAATTTGTGAGAGCGGTGAAGCCAAGAATGTGGTTCGCTGTAACAGGTAATATAGTGTTACTATTAACCTAAATAACTCCTAACATTTATCAATTCTCGAGCAACTACTTTCGTCCTTATGAGAACTTGTTAATCCAAATTTAAATCAGAAAAAATTAGTGTAAAAAAAAATCTTCCTTATCGAATTTTATTGCGACTAGCTTAAGAAAAAAAGAGTTTGAATATCATTTGAAATTATTTATTCTGATTACAGTATTCATGATGTCTTATTTCCCGAGCAATTAAAAAATTAAGAGGATTATAGTTTGGTCTGCTGAATGATGTTTCACATGATCTATTGATCTACGGTTCCTACCGATCTATCATCATAATATTCACCAATTATTTGATCCTTAGGAAATTGATAGGAGCAAGGTACTTCAACAAAGGGTACGCTACAGCTATCGGAAGAGTGCTCAACTCCACCTTCCAGACAGCGCGTGACAATGAAGGACACGGATCACACACCTTGTCCACTGCAGCTGGCAGGTTCGTCCCGTCTGTCAATGTCTTCGGCAACGGCAATGGCACCGCAAAGGGAGGATCCCCGAAGGCCCGCGTGGCGGCTTACAAGGTCTGCTGGCCTGCTGTCAGCGGGGAGGGAGGGTGTTACGAAGCGGACATCCTGGCCGGATACGAGGCTGCTATAAGTGATGGAGTTGACGTTCTTTCGGTGTCCCTCGGTGGTGATCCTCAGGAGTTCATGAATGATTCGATAGCTATCGGTGCCTTCCACGCAATGCACAAGGGCATTGTGGTGGCCGCCTCGGCTGGTAATTCAGGGCCTATTCCTGGTACTGTGTCAAATGTTGCCCCCTGGATCCTGACTGTTGGTGCTAGCACCATGGACCGCGAATTCACCAACTGGATCGGACTTGGTAACAGGAAACATGTGAAGGTACTTTGACTTTGCTTGGAGATTGTAACATTGACTGTCTTCTTCTGTGATGACATTGTTCTTATTGCCAGGGGACCAGCTTGTCGAAAGGAGGATTGCCTAAACAGAAGTTCTATCCTCTGATTCTCGGGTCAGATGCAAAGCTTGATGATCAGTCTGCTGCTTCTGCGTAAGTTAGCTTTCCCTTTACAACTATTAGACAGTAGATGTGAATGTTGTTCATGGCATGAACCTGGTTGAACTTTGGCAGATTGCTTTGCAAAGAGGGAACGCTTGATCCTAACAAGGCAAAGGGGAAGATCGTGGTCTGCCTTCGAGGAGACAACGCAAGAGTGGATAAGGGAGAGCAGTCCCTTCGGGCTGGTGCTGTTGGGATGATCCTAGCCAACGACAAGACGGATGGCTATGACATCCTAGCTGATGCTCATGTCCTTCCAGCAGCACATGTAACCTATATCGATGGCCAAGCTGTGTTCTCCTACGCTAACTCCTCAAAGTAGAATGAATCATATCCCATATCGTTCATTGGTACCGTGTCTCGTGTGTTCGCTACTTCAAGCCTTATATGTTTCTTGATGTAACTAACAGGAACCCCATGGCGATTATGACCAATGTGAGGACATACCTCGGAACAAAGCCATCTCCTTTTATGGCCTCCTTCTCATCTAGAGGGCCTAATTTTCTTGACCAATCTATCCTCAAGGTTCTTTCTGAAACTACTTGTTGGTTCTCTTGCTTGCAGTATTCTGATAGCGTTGAATATTAATTTGGTTTTTGTAAAGGAAAGCGCATAACTTGTCAAGTGTTGCTTGCTGCAGCCTGATGTTACTGCGCCTGGAGTCAATGTGATCGCGGCTATCAGTTTAGCAGCATCACCAACCAACGAGGACTTTGACAATCGTCGAATTCCTTACAATTCGGATTCGGGGACTTCAATGTCTTGTCCTCATGTTGCCGGGATTGTCGGCCTCATCAAAGCTGTGCACCCTGACTGGAGTCCTGCTGCAATTAGATCAGCAATCATGACTTCTGGTACCAGTGAACCATTCAAACTCGTATGTCATGATCAACCACATTCTTCGTTCTAATTCGCTTATCGCATCTTCCATTTGCAGCAAGGACAAGAGACAACAAGCACGAGCCATTGCTCGATTCATCGTTCCAACGTGCAACCCCTTTCGCGTACGGCTCAGGCCACGTCCGTCCCACCCGAGCAGTGGATCCAGGCCTAATCTATGATCTTGGTGTCAATGACTACTTGAACTACTTATGTGCGAGGGGCTACAAACAAACTCTACTCTTCAAATTCTATCCAAAACCATACTCGTGCCCCAAGTCCTTCAGCCTGGCGGACTTCAACTACCCTTCAATCACAGTCCCCGACCTCAACATCTCGACGACCGTCACTAGAACGGTCAAGAACGTCGGCCAGCCGACTACATACCATGTTAAGGTAAAGCAGCCGGCCGGAGTATCGGTTGCGGTGGAGCCTAGTAGCTTGGAGTTCAAGAAAACAGATGAAGAGAAGACATTCAAGGTAACCATCAAAGCAAAAACAAAGAATGAGCCTAAAGATTATGTATTCGGAAGGTTGACTTGGACAGATGGGAAGCACCATGTTAGGAGTCCAATAGTGGTGATGCATTTGTAGGGAGACTTAGGCTCTCATCATTTCGTATCATACATTATTATTCACAGTGAAAATAAATGCAATTCCAATTGCTTTCTCTTCCCTTTCGTGTTGGTCGAATGACTAGTGAGTGTAACAAATATGGTTACCTATCTATTTTTGGGCGACAAAACTACCTAATACCCAGACGTGCTGATTAATATGAGATCGATCTGGGTCGGACCTCAAAGCAAAATGAAACTCTCCTTATCTGAGTTTTAATGCAATTGTATTCCATGGATGGATGTAGTTACTCCATCTTAAAATGAATTGACAATGTTGTTTCCCTGTCTTAATCCTTCTTCATCACAATTAAATATTGAACAAGTTTTTGGTATGTCTCAATGGCCATTAGATTGGTCTCCATCCATGCGCAATAGTCCTTCCAATCAAATTTGGCCGACTACGGCTCAGAAACAATGTCACAACCGGGAGATTGTGCATCTGTCCCTGTAAGGCTCGTTCCAAGGTGATTAGCTAATGGAAAATTTGTTACAATTAGGCATCAAATCATCATAGCAACTGCATCTCTCTGTCACTGAAGGCTCGTTTGTCCGAGGGTGCACTGCAAGCTTGTCACATCAGCTGCCGAAAAGAAACCCCGCAGCTTGCTCTTCATTTCCGTTGAACAATTTAAGGGCCTGCACTATTGCGTTTCTCTCGAATCCTAGTTCGATGAGCTTTGCCACTCTCTCCTCGAAATCAGCGGATCCCTGCAGTGTCATTTTTTTTTTTGCAACAATTAGCAAGGATGATCATTGAAGTGGCTGCTAGGTAGTGAACTGTTAGTTGGTATACCGAGGTACTCCAATCTAAATGGAAAGTACGGATTACCTGCGTGGCATCACTGCGTGCACCTCCTGTGAACATAAAATGGGAAAGAGGATACTTAACTGACTTGTAATTTTCGCATAAATTTCTCCGTATAAGTTAGAAATCATTATACACTTAACTGACAAGATAGTCTGCAATCGATTAATGGTTGGAACCGAAAGGGGCCTGAAGAAAGTCCGAAAGAAAGAGACAAACCTGAAGACTGACCACCTGCAGGAGCATTATTTCTCTCATCTGCAGTTCCTAATGGAACCTGTAAAACCAATTATGTTAAGAGTCAGTACAAGAACAAATGAGACTTATCATGGAGATGAAGTTTGAAACTCGAATTGTGAAAGAAAATATGCTTCGCTTCTCAGAACAATTGCTAGACTAATCTAATTGGCTCTGAAGTGAATAAAAATAGAAAATACTAACTGCGTTGTCGGAAGTGGATGCTTTTTTGGCGTATCTCTCCTCGTCAAGAAAACTGGATGGAATGTCTTTCTCTGCACCAAGCAGATAACTCGTTTAGTTCCAACTCGATTTAAATGATAAAAGGCAACACAAGTAATGCAGCTTCAAGTAATATAATCCCACGGATACAATCAGGAATCTGCAGATTCAGAAGCAATTACAAGAGTATTACTACAATGAACCTTGCAAGAAAGGTACAGAAACTTCTCCGCCGCCAACTCTAAGGACATTCTCCTTCAAGTCAATGATGCACTACAAAAAGTGCCCAACCTCAGATACATTCAAAAAATGCATCATATCGAGCCCAATATGAAGAGCAAAGCCAGAATGTTACCTGGTGTTTGCGTAGCATATCAAGCCTGAAGAGAAATTCCATGTTGGGAGAATCTAATACTAGGAAGGAACAAGGATAGAATATGCTCCCAATCTATAGGAAAATGAACAATATGCGCAAGGACGTCAATACAGCTTTAAGGATCGGAAGTGGTTGGTGAAGTAATTCTCAGCCGTATGAATCGACAAAAATATATTCCTGTTCAAAGGCTTAAGGTGAGCTGAGGAAACTAAATGCGGGATTTTTAGGCAAACCCAACTATCTGCAGCTTCAAGAGATATGGCATAGCAAGAGGAATAACATGACACCAGCCCGGTGTGCATGAAGTCACAAGGAACAATGCTTGAGAAATAAAATAAAAAAGCGTTAACTCCCAATCTTGTGCTAAGATGCAATAACCACTCTGGCAAAAGCTTCAGGGTTGTACTCCAAGGCAGCTGCCCAATTTTCATCAATTCCTTTCTGCATTAAAGTAAATCATTTTTCTATATTTGAAAGAATGATGATCACGCAAATTCATGGAGAGTTCGTCCTTGTAGCATGTCAATCATAACTGATGGCAAGATACATCAAGCTCACCTGACGGATGGCTGCTTCAATTTTCCTTTGTGCCTCAAGATCAAAAGGATCTGCATCAAGAAGTGCCTGTAACAGACAGAAGGGACATCCACACTCAAACTTACAGACTATAATCAGATAGTAAATCAAATAGATTAGGAAACCATATCAACAATTTTGTTGAGATCAACAATATTTTCTCATGGGATATACTTGCAATAAGATCAAAGACAGTTTACTAAGCATATCAAGCCCAATTAACAATTTCCGAGTATATACATTGACTTCAGAAGCATTAGGCAAACAAAGAAACTGTCTACTCACAAGTTCCTCCTCCTGTCGGAGGCCAAACTCAGATCTTTGGCTATGTCATTGCCGTAAAAGGTCCTGAAGTCTGTTTAAATCATTCCCAAGTAGAGCACCAACTTGTCAATACAAACTAACTAGAAAGATCTACAACTCAGAAACTAACTTTAAAAACAAGGGGAGCACCAAGAAAACCTGACCAATTGTTGAATTCAAAGTAGCAAAATAAAAAAAACTTAAAAGAGTTACAAAAACAAATACAGCAGACTTCTCATTTCATTGAACCAAAAAATGTTAAGGACAAGCGGCAGGTAATATATATAGATGGAAGGCCTATCTTCCAAATGATTGCATGCACAGTCTTGAGTAATTGACTATAAAGTTACTAGAAATTGAACTTGAAAATTTCCAACTAAGATTCACCTGAAATAGTTGTGCCATTGTATTAGAATCACGTCGAATCTGTTGCTGGAATGCCAAAGGGTTGACAGCAGATCCATCGGGATTGCGGGCTAGATCATTAGAAAAACTGAGAAGATTTTCAGTGTGATTAATGGATTCAATAGAAACCATCTACAGGGTAGTAAGCAGTACATTTGGCAGGCACATCTTGTGAGCACATGTTTTTCTTAAACTCGGAGATCCAGAATGACCACAAAAGTCTAATGAATAATTCACACACAAACACTGACACGAACCTTCCCAAAAAAAAAACACTGACACGAACTAGTGAAATAGAGATCACTACAGAAACATACGGAAGTTGAAGTCGATCACAGACAACGAGAATTCACATTACACATACATAAACATGTAACAAGTGTCTAAAATTAATTTAAGTCGAGCTTGCAAATTTATTTGTCAGCAGAAAAATCATGGTTCGCAGAATCGCTAATGACTGCTGTAGCAGAATATGATAAGGGATGAGTGGATTAAACTAACAAATAGTTAATGCCAAGAACAATTTTCCCACCTCGTTGCTGCACCAGAGACCATCATGACCAAATCCTCATCCTTTACTCCCAATGCACTCAATTTCTCATTGTTTTTCATCTCCCTTCCATTATATATCAGCTGCTGCTGGTTAAGGGGTATTTGTGCCTGCTCAAGCAAAAGAAAAATTTTCTATCGGGGCTCTGAAGAAAGAATGTTAAGCATGTAAAGAACTATACAAGTTCACAACACCAATTTCAAAGTCAAATACTTATTCTACCTTGTTACAGCTCAAAGTTCCAAACTCCGAGGAATTCTTCGCCTCCACACTTGGTGCTCGGATCAAACGCTCACTCGAGATAGAAGAGGACAACAAAAATCAAGAAGACGAAAAGAAAAGATTAAGCCAATAAGTAGTACAAGAGAACAGGCTCACCTCCACTTCGAGCAGAGCTTTCACATTCTCAACCTGTGGTCAGGAGAAACAGATGCATTGAGATAAAGGAGCAATTGCAGCTAAATAGATGCACAGAACAAAAAGGGCAATGGACAAATCTAACCCTTTTACGATGAGCTACCCAGAAAGAAAGAGAAAAAAAGACGAAAAAAATTCAATCAATAATGATAAAAGGTGCAGGTACACAAAAGGAAGCTTTTCAGGGAAGTTGGGTTCTTCCATTCTCTTTGCAACAAAACATACACAGAAAGAGAAAAGACAAAAACTTCACAACAATTGCAGCCAAAGCAAATAGAACTCCACTCCTAAGCAAAATGAAAAGCTTCTTCCTTTGCATTGACCAACAACCAGACTAAACGAAAAGGGAGAAAATTTAGGCTTACAAGCTCATGAGGGTCGACCTCCAGGGATATGATCTGTTCATTAGGCGTCATCACAGTGATTCTCATGGTTGGATGTCTTGTTTTGTCTTGTCTTTAATGGCTTGAAATTGGATTTATTGCTTGTCTAATTTGTGTAACGGGTATTTGGGTGAATATATAAAGGGAAGGGGAAGGAGTGTAGAACGAATTTCGCTTTTGCTATTCAAAAAATTATTCAACTATCTTCGTTTTTAAAAAAATATATTAATCTCGGGGTTTTTTCGCTGACATCAATAATCATTTTCTTATGTTAAATGATCTTTATACCCTAAAAAATAAACACAGAAAAAACTTACTTTCTTAAACCTCTAAAATACCAAGAACACTCTACCCTAAAATCAACCAAAAATAACAAATGTTTTAATCTAATCGAAAAGCATGTTCGTCCATTCGCCTCCCTTACGACCTAATCAACTTTTCTGGTTTTTTACCGGGGACTCCGGACCAATATTGAAACAAAGAGCAAGTCCTGCTAAATAATTTTATGAATGGCAGAAGAGACCTGGGGATAATTTGGCCTTTGCTTTTTTACCTCTCTTGAAAAACGTTGCGTTTCGAGTTCCTTGAATTCTATGAATGATTCATATCTCGCTCTCTTTCGTTTAGCCAACAATCAACCAACAATGGCCGTCTCCGCCTCCACTCCCCTCCGCCTCCTTCGAATTCCCAAACTACCCTTCACCAACCCAAAATTCACAGCCCCGACCACCCTCTTCCCTTCCTCTTCACCCTTCTTCAAACCAATCTCCTTCTCTAGAATCCCACCAACAACGACACCCATAAAGATTCGAACTTTAGCCCACCCATCTTCCTCCTCTCCTCCCCCTTCCTCCCTTCAACCATTAGAGGAGCTTCCCCCCAAGCTCCAGGAAATCGTGAGGCTGTTCCAGTCCGTGTCCGAGCCCAAGGCCAAGTACGAGCAGCTCCTCTTCTATGGTAAGAAGCTGAAACCCTTGGGTGCAGAGTTTAAGACAAGGGAGAACAAGGTAGAGGGTTGTGTTTCGCAGGTCTGGGTGAGGGCGTACTTGGAGAAGGATGGTAAAAATGTGGTCTTTGAGGCGGATTCGGACTCGATGTTGACTAGAGGGTTGGCTGCATTGCTTGTCCAGGGGCTTTCGGGTAGTGCCGTGGAGGAGATTGTGAGGGTCTCCCCTGATTTTGTGGTGCTCTTGGGGTTGCAGCAGAGTCTGACGCCTTCCCGGAATAATGGGTTCTTGAATATGTTGAGGTTGATGCAGAGGAAGGCGGTTGAGTTGGTGGTGAAGGCTGAGAGGGGAAGTGGGTCGGGTTCGGGTTTGGAGATGGAGGGAAGAGAGAGAGGTGGGGAAGGGAGGGAGGTAGATGAGGTTGAAGGGGTTGGGGACCGAGGGGATGGTAAAGGTGGAGGCTTGGAGGCGAGGGACGGCAGGAATGGGTCAGAGAATGGTGGGTTGGGGAGGAGAGGGATGAGGATCAAGGAGGTGTTGGGGCGCGAGCTAAGGCCAGTTGAGTTGGAAGTTGATGATGTGTCTTATCAGCATGCCGGGCATGCTGGTGTTAGAGGGAGTGGCGACGGGGAGACTCATTTCAATGTCAAGGTTGTGTCGGGAGAGTTCGAAGGAAAGAGCCTTGTTAAGAGGCACAGATTGATATACGGTTTGTTGGAGGAGGAGTTGCAGACTGGGTTGCACGCTTTGTCCATTGTAGCTAAGACGCCTGCTGAAGTTTAAGCCAGATGACCTGCAGTGGCGAAAGCATGTGGCATATAGTTCCATCCTTTTTACCCATGAATTTAGATCACAGGTTTATCGAACTTCAATGTCATAAGGTTGTCCACGGCCGGGCCAATGTGGTTTTGCAAGAGAGATAGAGATAGAGAGATAGAAAGAGAGGGTGTGCTTTTGAATGTAAACATTGATACGACAAGCAGTGCTATACCAACAGAAGCATGTTACTGAAACTATCTGCGATGATTCTACTGTATATTTTGACGACTTAACGCATCTCTTGCACCTGAAAACCAGCTCAGGCTTCTTTGGTTTCAATCCTTTACCGGGAGACTTACCTAGGCTTGCAGTTCAGATGTTATCATTAAAATTGTAGGGCAGCATTATCTTACTCGGAGAAGGGAAAATCGTGCTCATTTGAGCCTCCTTTATGGTGTAGTCTAAACAAGGTACGGGAAGTTTACTCGTTTCTTAAATCGAATTGCTTTTGCTGGACTCATGATTTGCTCGAACTAAACAGCTTGAAAAGTAAAGTGTTGATGAGGAGGCTGTCTAGTAAAGTTTTTGAAGCCAGTGTCTTTCCTTGAGAATGCTACAAGGCCAAGGACTCTAAACAAGACCGGTTTGCTGTGGCTTCTTTAGAGTATTAAGATTGCCTAGATTTCTCATTTGCCGGGGTATTCTGTTGGCGAGGATAATACCATTAGAATACCATCCGAGAGGTTTTAGTAGTTCTTGTTTGTTTATATCCGATGATCAGAGTTACTGGTAATGCGAGTATGGTTTATGCTCATGCGTAATTGGTCGACTCAGAACATGTTTGGAAGTACTACTTGGACACAATTCTATGATTGAGCTTCTTGCAGGCCCCAGAAAACCATTCCTGCAGTACCACGGGATGGTTGGCAGTAGCTGTTGTGTGAGATCTGTCGCCTGCCTGGCCTGCTTTAACCGGCTTGCTCTCTCTCGGTCTATTTGTGTGTACTTCTGTCTGTATATCAGTGGTGCCATGTTTAGTCACAAAGGCTATACATTACAGGAAAAACAGGCTACTTGTTGATCTCTAATAATGTCTGAGTGAGATCAGATGTCCTCCCTCCCTTGTGCAATTAAATCAAACAAGAGAGTGATAATAATTGCACCAAAAGGCGCTTGATCAAAACTTATCTCCCTCCCCTCGTATTTGATCCAATGCTATGGAGAAAAAAGCCTCCTTCAAATACCTATTGAATAGCTTCTTGTCTTGGCATGGCCGCTATCTTGTCTTGCCATTGGGAAGCAGCCTTTGATTATTGTTAGTATTAGCATTAAACCATCTATCTAATTCAGGCCTCACAGAGAGGGAAGACCTTGCTTGCTTGGAGGGGTTTTTTCTCTTTAACCAGTTGCACTTTTTACCTTATCTGGTCTAACGGCACAACGCTTAAAATGATTTGCCAAAAGTCTAGGGTTCAAATTCTTATATTTTAGTGTAAATTAAAATTTAAAAAAACAGTGGCACTTTTGTGCCTTCAAACATCACATGTTGATATCCCTCTGGGATAGTAAGACTGAGAAATAGTGCCCGAAATACTATCGGTCGTCGATCTCTTAAGAATTGCCATAGAATTCATTATAAGAAAATTTTATTTGATCGGCAAAATTGCAAGTTTTAGCTGCAAAGATTCCCTTTCCCAGTATTCCGATCCGTCATTAGTAGGAATTATTAATTTATCAAAGACAACTGGCAAGAATTATATGTTGAAGGGAGTAACTAGTAAGAAAAGCCAAAAGGTTAAAATTAATCTAACGACACAATACGTAAATAAATTAAAGAAGGTTAAAATCTTGACAATTGTAATGATGGAGTAAATTAATCTTGAGAATAACTAGTAAGAATAAATAAGAAAACAAATTCAGGAAATGCCCTTTGGCTGATGTGATGTGAGGTAGTATAAATATATATAAAAATTAAATCTAATGTGTTTCTATCCTTGCAATATTATTAATTACTAGTAGAATCCTTTCACTAAAAAAACTACTAGTAGTAAAATCATAGATTAATGGTGATGGTTGTTCTTTATTTAGATTGTGTTTAGTAATCTTCTGATTTTAAAACAAATGCACCTCGTTAGAACATCATATCATAAAGGGGAAATTCGGGACAATACAATACAACTCAACTTGAATCTTTTTTTAAAAAAATAAAAAATTCAAATAATTGATCAGAAAATAAATTCCCGTCGAATTCTTATATATACAGGAGAGGAGAGGGGAGAGGGGAGAGGGGAGAGAGGGAAAAGGAGGAGGCGTTTTGGGTTAATTGAGCAATCGGGCGAGGAAAAGGAGAAGGATAGGTTAGGATGGCGCAAATTAGCAAGAGGGTAAAGTATAAGACGTCTGTTAAGGACCCTGGCACTCCTGGTCGTCTCTTGTTGGTACTACTCTATATTTTCTACTTTTATTTTTCTTTTTTTTAGGGCGAGTATAATTGCGAGAAGATCGAAACGGAGAGGAGGGAGGGTCAAGGGTTGGTGTATAAAGTGCTCGACTTTCCGCCTTGTCTGTTTGGTTTAGGCAATGTTGGGTTTGGTTTGGTTTAGTTGAGGCATTGGGACAGACACTTGTGGAAGGGTTTAGGCATGCTACGGAGGAGTTGTGTTTCGGTTGACATGTGTTAAAAGCTAGCAAACTAGTGCTATAGCTTAAGTTGTAAAGCGTGAGGTGGAACCCGGGCTTCGCTACTGAAGACGAGACATGTTTGGACTACTACTAAATGGCTCTACTTTACTTCTTCCAGCTTCATTTCGGTTTTTCTATCTATCTATCTATCTATCTATCTATCTATCTCCGTTTGGTCATGTTAATGCCTGATGCCTGGATTCTGTGCAGACTATGGACAAGTTGGGTTTCAGGCCGAGCAATCCAAACTCTGCATCTAAGCTTGACATGGACTTCAAATACGTCAAAAGTACTAGTTTCTACCTCCTCTTTGTATTTGTTCTTCCGCGTTTATGTCATCTTCCTTCCAGTAAACTTGTTGAATGCCCGCCCTGTTGCGTCTTCCTTGATGTGCTGCAGATCACAGGTATACAAAGGAGGAATCCAAGAAAGCACCAATGCTCAATCTCACCTCAGAGCAGGTTTTAATGCCTATTCTTTTCCGCATTCAACTTTACTTTTGTTGCACTGTGTTCTTGCTTGATGTTTATGATTATACTGAGCGGCTGGCTTATGTATTTTCCTTCCAACTTTCAGGGTGTGAGCTACATCTTCGAGTTCGAAAATTACAATGATCTCCATATCTGCAGGGATTTTCTTGGTAAGCCTCAGCTTATAGCATCAATTATCAAAGGTCCATCTTGCTAGGTCTAGTGGACCTCTAGTCTTGGGTTTAACTACCTTATGTAGCGGTGACCTCTTAAACGCAATAGCTAGTATTGTACCTTATGTAGCGGTTTAACTAGTTTTGCTTCTTATATTTCAAAATCTAAGATTCAAAATCTAAGATTGCAAATCTTAGAATTTGCTGCGACCATATTTACTTTTTGTCTGTCTGCAGCTTGCCCCATCTCTTATGCTCATGTAAACATCTTAACCGCTTAGTTGAATAAGGGCATTTTTGGGATGGAGAATATTCAGCTTTTGAGATGATCAATCATTTCTGTAACTGTGCAAGGCAGCTCATTTACAAAAAATATACTGCTGCTTCTTAGAGAAGAAGTGGCTTCTAAGGCTTGAGTTTCTCCTGAAAATGCATTGTTTGAGGTTTTTAGGCAAAGCCCTTTCTGGTTCTGTGGATACTCCAAAGCCTGTTCCGGCTAATCCTTTGGACCAGCTCAACTCTGAAGAATTGCTTTTTCGAATGCAGTTCCTGCAAGACAACAGGTAAATGATTACAATGAGCTGATATTGATCTCTTTTGGCAGTTTATGTCAATACTCTTTATGTTGCTTCCCCTGGATAAGAAGCCAGTTATTCTCTGCTCTGTCCTTGTCGCAACCTCTTGTTGCCTTTCCTTCACAAACTCTTTTGTTTAGGAAAGAAAGGGCATTTGAGTGAATTTGTGTCGCAAACTAAACCATGTGTTTATCTCTGGGGACTCCAGCTTACAACAAGGATGTGAGATGTGTAACTCAAAATTTTTTTTTTGTGGACTGATTGATTGGTGCTTTATGCTGCCATTTCGGTTGACATACACTATAGCTTCTGCTTGTGCACAGTGAGTTACAGAAACTTCACAAAGAATTTGTTGGTGGTGGTGTCTTGACAGAAGCTGAATTTTGGGCTACGAGAAAGGTTAGTTTTCTCTCTAGTGTCTTGCTTTGTTCATAAACTTACCCATGGAATTTGGCCCTCTTTCGGTTCCTTTTGAAGTGTGCTTTAGAGGTTGAGGTTCTATGCTGGAAATACTTTGACGACATATGTGATGATGTTTCTCTGCTTAATTCAAATAACAGAAGCTGCTCAATGGCAATTCAAGCAGAAAGTCAAAACAAAGGACAGGTCTTAAGAGCATTTCGCTTCTGGACAACCAGATGACATTCGACAGTCGGGTCAACACTCTCTCCCTTGCTCACTATCTGGGTTTTAAGCTGACGGACGAGATTTCTCATGATTCTCCTTACTTTTCCTTTGCCTCATAGTCTCTTTCATGCGCTGATAGCCTTTTTTGTTGTCTTCTTGTGATTCCAGACAAACAAGATAACTTTCAGTTTGACACCAGAGATTGTTCGTGAGGTATGTCATCGTGTTTCAGGGATCCTATATCTTAGAGTAAATATTGGTTTCTGTTTGCAAGTGTAACTTTGTACATATGTGTTTTTTAGTCAAGTATTCTCAACTAATCATTTATTTGTTCTTCAGATTTTTGCTGAGAAACCATCTGTTCACCGAGCATATTTAAGCTTGGTACCTAATAAGGTATGAGAATTTGAATAAGATCTCACGATTGAACGCCACATCTTCAGTTATTATTGGCTCTAATGGTAGATGGTATGCAGTTTAGGCAGCAATGTCCAGTCTACTCTTCTAACCCTTGCCTCGTACTTTTTATCTCTTTCTCCCAGATGACAGACAAGGAATTTTGGACCAAATATGTCAGGGCAGAATATCTCCAGCGCAGGGAGAATAGACAGGCTGCACTGGCGGAAGCTGCGGAAGATGACGTGCTTGACCTTCTTCTTAGGCCAGATGACATTTTGGCTGAAGAAAGACGACGACAGGTCACACTTCCATATAGCTTTTTAGAGCATTATTAGTTCGGGTTGTTTTCTTCTTTGTTACTTCTGTCTCCTTTGTTATCTGAGCTAAGAAATTGAACAAAATTTTGATGTGGTCCAGATCAGAAATGTTGATCCAACTCTTGATATGGAAGCTGACGAAGGGGACGATTACACACATCTTCCTGTAAGTTAATGAGGCTTAAAAATAAACCGTTGATCAAATTGTGATATGTTTCCATCATACTTATGTGGTGGGAAATCCCCTTGATGCAACTATTGTGTTTATTATTTGAACCTGCTTATATATTTGGTCCTCGGTTATCAAATTAAAATTGCAGGACCATGGCATTTTCCGTGATGGAAGTAAAGAGATGAAAGAGTCGGCGGAGCAACAGAGGAGGACTTTGTTGCAGGAACTTAACCGACATGCTGCTGTTGTTCTTGATGGTTCATCAATAGGTAAGGCATACCAGATCAAGGCAGCTGTTTATAGTTGATTTTTTTCCATTGTTTGCTTGTTTCTGTTCCCAAATGCACACTGAGATTATGAAGTTCTCATTTTTCACAGATGAGGATCAGTTGAGAGACAATCGAACGGTCGCAGATGCTCTTGCTCAATTAAGACAAAGTTAGACTGGTGATGTTTGCTTTCCTTGTCCTTGTTGGTTGTTGTCCCTTTAAATGAAATTCCTGTGTCATTAACACAGCTAGCAAAGAAGCTGTTGGGAGTGGAAACCAGGAGAGATCGAGTCGGATTTCCCAATCGATGGAAATTGAGGATCTTCAAGCACCAAATGACCCCCCATTAGCACCACTTTGCATCAAGGTTTTTCACTAACCACTTTATACCCTCACCCCCTTAAATATTTTAGGCTAATGTATCTCTAATGTAGGATCCCCGGGACTATTTCGATTCTCAACAAGCTAGTACAGTTAAGGCTTCAAGAGATGAACCAACGAAATGCAGTTTAAGCGCCAAGGAAGCTTATAGCTCTTTGAGAGACTCCATTTCTCAGATTAAGGCTTCGGGGTTGATTGATCCCATAGTTGCACCAGATACTGCTCTCAAGGTCCTGAAATTATATGCTGTACTCTTCAAGTTCGATGTTGCTTGCGTGCTCCTTCTGAAGTCTTGACTTTATGTTTGTAGGTGTTTTCTGTGTTGACCCACAATATCTCAAGTGCAAAGTACAATACTGGGAAAAATCCCAATGAGAGTCTCTTGGACGTGTTGCCAAGTACAATTAAGGCAGACCTGCTGCACGTGAGTTGTTTTCCAACCTTTGGTACTCTATGCATGTATGGTCAACCATTTTGCTTAGCTTGACTGTTTCTTAGATGACGAATACTGGCTGCTCATTTTGTCGTATGTTCTCTGTCACTTATCGACTTAGCTTCCAGTTGCCTAATGTGTGTAAACTTGGTTACAGCGTTGGGTTTCAATACAAGAGTTGCTGAGACATTACTGGTCATCGTACCCCATCACCACTGCACATCTTTACGATAAGGTAATTACAGGCGACGATCATTCTGTTAGGTCATTTTACTGTGTCTTGATGAAAGAGTTGATTCACCACACCGTACCATAGCTTAGGCTACAGAAACAGATTACAATCTTCGATTTTGGATCTTGAGCTGTGTATTTGTGGAGGATATTTGCAGGTGAGCAGGCTGAAGGACGCAATGTCGAAGATTGATGCAGAGCTACAGGTAGGAACCGGTTCACTATTCCGTGTCGGACGTTCAATGGATGGATTAGTAAATTGAGAGCGAGCAGAGGAAGTGCTAAGCAACGGGATGTCATATTTATATTTGTAGGGGAAGAAGGAGTCGGTGCAGGCAGACCACCGGCATCAGGTTACGCTCCTCATCCGCCCGATGCAGCAGGTGATGTATCTCTCTATCCTGACTTTTGCTTGCAGGGTTATTTCGAGGTGGAGTAGTAATAGATCAGCTCGGGGACCTTAATTAAATGCAGGCAATAGAAGCAGCAATGCAGCACTACGAAACGGACCTGCAGAGGAGGTCGGCCAAGAGCGCGGACAGGTCCAACGGATATGTTTGAACAAACAAACCAAGGTTGTGGGGGGAAAGGAATTACGTTATCAATGAGCAGTGAGAGAGCCTATTTATTGAGGGAGCAGATGGAGGGGTGGGGCGGGGATTGTATTCAACAATTTTTGGCTGCCGGTAGAGGAATTGGTCGAACCAAACCACTCAATTCTTCCACTGTAAGGGAGAGGTGATGATGATGATGATACATTGTCTTATCCGCCGTCGTTTTGTGTGATGGCAACGGCATCGAGGTACTTTTTTTTTTTTTGTTCCAGAGGGAGGGGCTAACGTTTATTTGTTTATAATTATTAATTATGAGGGAGGCAGGTGAATGAATGAATTATATATATTGTTGGACTTGGAGGTGTTGAAACCGAAGTAGCCGTTGCGTCGCAGCGAAAATTATAATATTAGTTTATTAAAAGTGGCTCACATGCCGAGAGCCAACCAAAATGGTACCTAGTAAGCACTAGTATTATGATCACCAAAAAGAACTCTCTCTGATTTTAAGTATTGTTCGATTTTGAGTTATTTCTTAAAGATTTTATTCGACTAAAGTATGAATTAGTTGTTTCAAAATACAATAAAAGGCTAGTTCTCAACCTAAATGGTAGATGGAGCGGGATAAGGAGGGATTTAACACTCACTTGCCAGGTAATGTAAATATGATAAAAGTGTGATAATCTAGCATTGAAAAGCCAGCTCTAAACCCTAATTCATGGTGTTGTCTGTAATAATATGGTAATCAGGAAGACAAAAGAATGACATGGGCAATAATAATAATATGGGAAAAGTCCACTTTCGTACCCTGTGGTATCGACCAAAATCACTTTAGTACCCTGTGGTAAAAAACCGATCAATCGAGTCATACTTATTCCAATTAACATCAAAAAGGGCCTCGGGCAGCTGCCCGGAGCTGCCCGAACCTACCCGAGCGCTGCCCGGGCCACGTGGTCAGCCACGTCACCAATTTTGATGACGTGGCGCCACGTCACCAATTCTCCTCCTCCTCCGATTTTCCTCCTCCTCCGCCTCCTCCTCCTCCGCGTTCCTCCTCCTCCTCCTCCTCCTCCTCCTCCTCCTCCTCCTCCTCCCCGCATCCCCCTCCTCCTCCGCGTCCTCCTCCTCCCCGCATCCCCCTCCTCCTCCGCGTCCTCCTCCTCCCCGCATCCTCCTCCTCCCCGCATCCTCCTCCTCCTCGCGTCCTCCTCCCCGCGTCCCCCTCCTCCTCCCCGCGTCCCCCTCCTCCCCACGTCTCCCTCCTCCCCCGCGTTCCCCTCCTCCTCTCCTCCTCCTCCCCCGCGTCCCCCTCCTCCTCTCCTCCTCCTCCCCGCGTCCTCCTCCCCCTCCTCCTCCCCTCCTCCTCCTCCTCCCCGTCTCCTCCTCCTCCTCTTGGTGACGTGGCGCCACGTCATCAAAATTGGTGACGTGGCTGACCACGTGGCCCGGGCAGCGCTCGGGTAGGTTCGGGCAGCTCCGGGCAGCTGCCCGAGGCCCTTTTTGATGTTAATTGGAATAAGTATGACTCGATTGATCGGTTTTTTACCACAGGGTACTAAAGTGATTTTGGTCGATACCACAGGGTACGAAAGTGGACTTTTCCCTAATAATATTGCTGGAGTTTATCCAAAAGAAAAATAATATTGCTGAAGTGAAGAGGATGAGGAGGTAGGTAATTCACCAATGAAAACTAAATTATTACGTGGACGTTATGCTCTGTGAAAACTAAATTCCCCTTTCGCTTCTAATACTGATAATAATCTATCTCATCCCCATTATTATCTTAACTGACAACGTTTCTCTTTACATTAAATCCGGAGAGGGGAGAGAGAGGATAATCATATTTCTTCTGGTATACATACATACGTACCGTACATACGGAGTGAGTCGGGTGGATAAAATCATCATCCCTGCTTAGGATAAAATCAGATTATCTACCTACCATAAAAGAAAGGTGAAAACAATAAGATTTGGATTAAGATTTGGATTAAGATTTGGGAGGGTGGCCCACCTACCTACCTACCTCCCTCATAGAAGAGATTAACGGCTTCTGAATAGAACTGGTCCCTTCTTGCTGCTGATGTGGCGACCCCATTTTAGTGGGCCCCACGAGATGGCCCAATAGCCAGAACAGGCCCAGGCTTTGTGTGGGCCCAATACTCAGAAAAGGCCCATTATAGGATTAGAGATAAACCGCCTGACAAGCCCACTAACAAACACATTAGGAAGGACACAGGGGGGGGAAGACGGAGACTACTTTCTTCTTCCCCAAGATTAGATCTGAACTCTCTCTCTCTCTCTCTAGAAACCCAGTCGCCGCTACTAATTAATATCTCCATCCAATGGCAGCTGCCCCCAGTAATACCAATACTAACCACCATCAACAACAGCAACAGCAATTCGATATGCAAAAGCTGTTCCTCCCGACCTCCTCCGCCGCCGCCGCCGCCCAGCCCCAGCTCCTCCCCTCCTCTTCCTACCCTCCTCCCTCCGGGCCCCACCACAACCACCCGCCCTTCCCCTTCCCCTACCTCCCCCCTCACCCCTCCCAGTTCCACTACCCCATGGACCCCGCCCCTCCCCCTCCTCCTCCTCCCACTTCCCATCTAAACCCTAACGGCCCCGCCGCCTACGCCCCCCACACCCAGCGCTCCCTCTCCTTCCCCACCCCGCCCCTCCAGCCCTCCCCTTCCCCGCCCCCGACTGCGGGCCCCACTCTATCCGGCCCCTTCGACCGAAGCGGGGCCGAGATCATGGCCCTACTCCGTCCCACCTCGTCCAGTCCGGCGCCGTCCCCCTCCGCGCCTCCCGAGATTCCCCCGATTATTCGGATGCCTAGTTCTGCGGGGGCGAAGCAGCCTCGTGGAAGGAGGATTCCCGCGGGCGAGCGTACGGCCGGGTACGACGTGGACGTGAGGGTGGCGGGGGAGGTGCAGCCGCAGCTGGAGGTGACGCCCATCACCAAGTACGTTTCGGACCCGCAGTTGTGCCTGGGGAGGCAGATTGCGGTCAACAAGAGCTACATTTGCTACGGGCTGAAGCAGGGCAACATCCGCATCCTCAACATCAACACCGCCCTCCGCTCCCTCTTCCGCACCCAGTCCCAGGTCCACTCCCTCCCTCTTGCACATTTCGGCCTTCTAAAGGCCGGGTCTTTGGTTGCAAAATGTGTACTTGTTTTAGCGTGAATTGAATTGGAGGGGGAGGAATTGAGGGCTTTCGTTTTAATCTGTATTGAGTGCTTCTGCTTCTCCGAAGTGTTTGCCCTTGTTGACCATTTAGTTCTAATTACCACGTCTTTTGTAGTAAAGCACGCGTGGTGTTTTTCCTTTGAGGGGTAATAGAGGGCTTTCGATTTTAGCTGCATTGAATTTTTTTATAGCTAGAAACTATATAGAGTGCTTCTGTTTGTTTTCACAAGTGGCTGGAGTGATGTACGTGTTGCCATTTTGGCTCCAAAAAAATCAAGTGTGCACGCTTGTTTAGCTTTCAATATTGGCTGTTCCGAGGGCTTTACCATGTCTGCTTGTTGTTGTAACTCCTTAAAGTGTTGTGCTTGCTGCCTTTTTGGCTCCAAAAAGGTTCAAGCCACATCTTTTGTGGAACAGTTGTGTTCGCTTCGATCTTGTTTTTCCATTTGAGGGTGAATTGATTGTTTCCGTCTTTGCTATAGTTCGCACTTTACCATGTCTGCTTTTTTTTGTAACTCTATGAAGTGTTGTGCTTGTTGTTTCAGAGGGTCAATGACATGGCTTTCTTCGCTGAAGATGTTCATCTTCTAGCAAGGTTTTTTTTCTCTCCCTAGTGCAGCCCTTCTCTCATTCTCTTTTTCTTTTGTTCTTTGTCCTTTGGTCTAGTCTTTTGGTTCATGTGACTGACTTGCTTCAATGCAGTGCTGGCGTAGATGGGAGGATTATGGTTTGGAAGATTTCTGAGGGTCCAGATGAAGAAGATAAACCCCAAATCACCGGGAAGACTGTCATTGCAGTTCAGATTGTTGGAGAAGATGAAATCAAGAACCCTCGTGTTTCTTGGCATTGTTACAAGCAAGTATGCTGTGCCGTCCCCTTCTACTTCTTTTTGTCTTTGATAGAGTGCGACCTAGTTTTTGTTTGCCAATGAATTTGTATGCATATTGTCGGATGCATCACTGCCTTTGTTTTGTGCCATATCTTTCAAGCAGGAGATTTTGGTTGTTGGAGTTGGCAAATCTGTCTTGAGAATCGATACCAACAAGGTTGGGAAAGTTGACACCTACACCGCAGAAAAACCTCTTCAGTGTTCAGTTGACAATCTTGTTGATGGCATTCAACTAGTCGGTAAACATGAGGGAGAAGTTACTGATTTGTCAATGTGCCAGTGGATGATCACCCGTTTGGTTTCTGCTTCTATGGATGGGACGGTATGTTGTTGTCATTTACCGTTGGTAGTTGGGTTTGCTATCAGTAATATATCCGCATCATCTTGACAGGTCTCTCATACCATCATTTAACTAGTTTTTCTTGCGTTGCAGATAAAGATTTGGCAGGATCACAAGACGTCGCCACTTGTGGTGTTGAGGCCATATGATGGCCAACCTGTTTTTGCAGCTACCTTCTTAACTGCTCCGAACAAACCTGATCATATCATACTGGTCACAGCGGTAATCTGTCGCCGATCCCGACTATCTTTTTAAAAAAAATTCTCAATGCTGCACAGTAACTTCATTCAACTTCTAGCTCCTCTTGCTTCCGTGTACTGTTAGATTATCTTGGTTTTTGTTTTGTCTAGCAGATTAACATTCTGGCCTGAAACACTAATTTACAGTTCACAAGCATTGCAACGCTATTATAATCTTGTTTATGAAGGAACTAACTAAAGCTTTCGTGTTTCTCATTCGACTTTTCAAACCTGTGAACAGGGTCCTCAGAATAGAGAGGTGAAAATTTGGGTTTCTGCGAGCGAAGAAGGCTGGCTGCTTCCCAGTGATGCTGACTCAGTTAGTTGCACCCAGACATTAGAACTAAAGAGTTCGGCTGAGTCACGTCCCGAGGAGGCATTCTTCAATCAAGTGGTGGCTTTGTCTCAAGTTGGCCTACTTTTGTTTGCAAATGCCAGGAGGAATGCTATTTATGCAATCCATATTGATTATGGTCCTAATCCAGCAGCAACACGAATGGATTACATATCAGAGTTTACAGTTGCCATGCCTATCTTGAGTTTAACTGGTACAAGTGACACTTTGCATGGACAATCTGTTGCCCAGATTTATTGTGTACAAACACAGGCGATTCAGCAGTATACACTGGATTTATGCCAGTGCGCTGAAGGTTTTGCATATCTGGACCAGGGTCCAAGTAAGGTTGCTGACTCTTCAGTGGACACTTCTTCAGTTGATGTGGTTGCGTTGCAACGTCCTCCTTCAAACACCGAGTCCAACCCAGTTGCTTCGGCACCATTGCGTAGTGACTCAGAAGTTGCGTATGGTCCACCATCTCCTCATCCCGGAAGACCTCTGCCCGATAATACAAGTATAGCTGGATTTGAGTCGGGTCCTCCACTCACTGACAAAGCTTCAAATCAGCCAATTATTGAATATTCTATCGACCAGCATACTGATCCCATCAGCTCAAACTTTTCTGATGTGCCTTCCCTGGATGGTGATTTGCGTGATAAGGAAAAACGAGTTGCGCAAGAGGATAGTTCTAACAAGTCCAGTAATCAGATTGCGTTTAAACATCCAACTCATTTGATAACGCCCTCCGAGATTTTGATGGGTGCATCATCCTCTGAAATTATCAATGTTAATGAGAATAAGCTTGAGACTGAAACAAATGTTCAAAATGTGGTTAGCAAGAGTGATGTTGGCAACGGTGAGCTGGAAGTTAAAGTAGTCGGCGAAGCAAGGTCTTCTCAGCAGGAGGAATTCAGCCTTAGGAGAGATTCAAGAGACCATATTTCTGAAAACAAAGAGAAGTTTTTCTGTTCCCAGGCATCTGAACTTGGAATTGAGATGGCCAGAGAGTGCAGTGCAATACCAGAAGAAACTTATGTCATGGATGAGACTAGGCATATAGATGACATTGCTTCAACAGATTCTCATGCTCAGCCTTCTCAGGTGAGTGAGGAAGAAGCCCATGACTATGTGAAGGATATATCTGGAAGGGTATCCGAGTCAGTCGTGCCTTCAGTACTTCCTCAGTCAGCTACACCATCCAAGGGGAAGAAACAGAAAGGAAAAAATGCCCAGGTTTCTGGCTCATCTTCTCCAGCCCCAAGTGCTTTTAATTCAACAGACTCGTCCAATGAGACTGGTGCCGTAACAACTCCCCTACCCGAGGAAGCTGCCTTTCCTCAATTCTTGGTCATGCAGGAGATGATGCTGAATCAGGTATTGTATTCTACTGGAAGTTTCTTTGCTTGGAGATACTATCCTTGTTGTATTGATGTTTCCTTGCTTTCTTCGGTTCTGTATTGTCAATAATTTATATGTCTTGCCCCATCTGGTGGAATGATCCTCCATTTACTTCCCAAAAATTTGAGTAGATAAATCCCGTGGTTGCAGCTAGATGGCGTACTGGAGGTTTGACTTGTATGATCAAACATCCTGGCTAAGGGCTTGTTCCTTCTGCATCCTTAAATCAGAGTTTCTGTTGAAATTTGTGTATAGAATCTCATTGTTAGTGTGCCTAATGTCTCCGGGTCACAACATTTGCCCCTTTTTGCAGATATTGAACTCGCAGAAAGAAATGCAGAAGCAGATGTCAAATATGGTTGCTGTTCCAGTTTCAAAGGAGTGTAGAAGATTAGAGGCAGTTTTGGGGCGGAACATGGAGAAGGCTATCAAGGCTAATTGTGATGCACTGTGGGCTCGTGTTCAGGAAGAGAATGCTAAAAATGAGAAGCTGTTGCGAGAGCGCACGCAGCAAATTTCTACTTTGCTAACTAATTTTATCAACAAAGACTTGACAGCCTCACTGGAAAAGGCTATAAAGAAGGAAATGGCTACAATTGCTCCAACTGTTGTTCGCAGCCTATCTCCAGTTATTGAGAAATCAATTTCTTCAGCAGTCTCAGAGTCATTCCAGGTTAGATTTCTGAAGAATTTGTTCTTTGTTTCGGAAATATCTCATCATCTCATTCTCTCTTTTTTTTCATTCTGTAGAGAGGAGTTGGTGACAAGGCAGTGGCTCAACTCGAAAAATCAGTTAATTCCAAACTCGAGACTACTGTCGCAAGGCAAATTCAAGCCCAGTTTCAAACTTCTGGGAAGCAGGCTCTCCAGGTATGAATAAGTTGAACTTGAGACCTTTCTGTCAACTGTCCGAGAAGTGGAAGGACATTCTCCTAGCATTATGACATGACCAACATGTTTCTAACACAATCATTGTGTTGTGCATTCTCTTGAGCTGTTCATGTGGTGTGGGACCACAGCATCTGGTCATTAATAGCCATCTGAGCTGGTTGCACCTAACTGTTTTAGTGCATATCACACTTCATACAGCCTGGTCATTTTTTCCAATACGTGCGTTACTTACTTGTGCAGGAGGCTTTGAGGTCTGGCTTAGAAGCTTCAGTGATCCCTGCATTTGACAAGTCTTGTAAGGCCATGTTTGAGCAGGTGGATGCAACTTTTCAGAAAGGAATGGTTGAGCATACAAGTGCAGCACAACAGCACTTTGAATCTACGAATTCACCGTTGGCACTCTCTTTAAGGGTGCGTATTTTAACCCCCAAATGCTTCTTTTCAGAAGGGTCTATAAATTAGCAGGCCGTCATTTCAAAATGCTGTGAAAGTTCCTTTCTCGAAGAGAGCTGTTTATCATTTTTGTTTTCGCCAATTTCTTTGATAAACAGTGATATAGGTTTTTTTCTTTCATTTAGATACTTGAAGTGTTAACAGTAATTTGTTTGTTACTATGCAGGAAGCCATTAACTCGGCATCGTCGTTGACTCAAACATTAAGTGGGGAATTGGTTGATAATCAACGGAAGCTGTTAGCTCTTGCTGCCGCTGGGGCGAACTCGGCGGGTGCTGCAAATCCTTTGCTTATGCAATTAAGTAATGGACCTTTGGCCAACTTCCATGATAAGGTTGGTGATTTTTGTTTCTCGTGGGGTTGATTAGTGGACCCAAACATCGAGATGGACATGGCCGTAAGCAATTATTGTCTGACTGACAGGTGGAGACGCAGCTGGATCCTTCAAAAGAGCTAAATAGATTGATATTGGAACGCAAGTTTGACGAAGCTTTCGCCTTTGCGCTACAAAGAAGTGATGTTGCCGTCGTGTCCTGGTTGTGCTCTCAGGTAATATATGATTATCTGTTTACAAGTAGCTTAACAAAGAAGGAGGGGGGGGCTTGTGTAAATGTGTGGTATTGTCTGGTTGCGGTGTGGATGGTAACGCTGGTGTTTGGTGCGGTTGTGGACAGGTGGACCTGCAAGGTATACTGTCCCTGAACCCGCTCCCTCTAAGCCAAGGGGTGCTGCTGTCGCTGCTGCAGCAGCTGGGGTGCGACATAGGAAGGGACACGGGACGGAAGCTGCCGTGGATGACGGAGGTGGCGAGCGCAATCAACCCCAACGACCCAATGATTGCAGTGCACGTACGCCCCATCTTTGAGCAGGTGCTCCACGTGCTGCGGCACCTGAGGAACAACACCTCGCTATCAGGCCCGGAGAACTCATCGATCCGCGTCCTGATGCACGTGATCGCCTCCGTCCTAACGGGATGTAAATGAGGAGGATGTTGGGGGGGCGTTGGGTTGTACAAAATGTCTAGTGGGATTGATTTCTTCTCATTTGGCTGGCCACTGTCATGTGGAAGAAAGCTAGTAGTACAGACCGAGACGAGTGATGTTGAGACAGACATGTGATTTACTACCACCACCATGTGAATGTTAGGCTGAAGACACTTTACTCGTTACTTGCATTGCAATGAGCTTGCCTCCTTAAAACTTAAAACTAGATTGTTCTCCGTTCAATTTAAGTACTCTCTGTCATTCAATACAAGCAACTAAGCAGTCGACCGTACCAAAATGAGAGAGCAAGTACATTGAGGTAGTTTCAATTTCCTAGCGCTAATTTCGCAGCTTAACCAAGATTCCACCGGTCTATTTTGAAGCTTATCCAAGTTTTCGAATCAAAAAATAATCCTGCACAAGATTTGAAAAAAGAAAGATAGAAGACATGTTTTTGCAATTTATAGCAAGTATTCCAAATCAAAAATAGTATACCCTCCTTTTCGCCTAAAACTATCCCCAATATCTAATGGGGAATTCCCAATCGCAATTGTACAAGATTGTACACGGTACAAGTCGGCATACGGACAGTTTGAACTTGCTGACAAAATTTTTTTATGGAATTGCAGCAACTGAAGCATTCTTACTGTGTTGTAGCAGCCAACAAGAATTGAATTGGTATGAAGAAGAAGGCGGTGATGATGGTCGGGACCAAATTGTTTTGTCAAAAGGGAATAGAAACGGAAAGGCCTCGATTCAATATGTACACGGGGCAGGACTCTCTTGTCATTTCCTTGGCAATTAAGTTTAAGTTGCCCCCCTCTCTCTACTAATCTCTCTACCTACCTACCTACCTACCTACCTATATTACTCGAGTTTTTTTTTTGTTAGTCTCATCGACCACTCGTCGAGCGAGTGATCTGCACGCGCGGTGCCCTGAATTCCCCTAACAAGCATCTATCTCCCTACCCTACCAGCACTGGTCGGTCTCCCACCGCCGGTACCCGTACGGACTGGATTTAACCGCGCTCCCGAACCCCCGCCGGCCGCCTAACAGGGACATGTCGTACACCGACCTCGCCGAGGGATTGGACAGCGTCTCGTAGGCGTTGTGGATGTCGATGAAATCGAGGCCGCCGGAGTCTCCGCCGGCGCAGTCCGGGTGGTACTGTTTGGCGAGGGTCCGGTACGCCTTCTTGATCTCCGTCTGCGTCGCCGTCCTCTGCACCCTCAGCACCTCGTACAGGCTGCTGTTCGCCCTCCTCCGCGTCCTCGGCTCCGCCACGGCCGACGCCGCCGCCGCCCTCACGCAAACTGCCGTCCTCCGCGGCGACGGAGAAGGGGCCAAGGCCAAGAAAGGGGAAGCAGCAGTTGCGATTCCGAACATTATTAAGAAGAGAAGAATATAATTTGAGAAGTGTAATTTCGTTGAGAAAGAAAGGAAGGTTTGTTTTGGGGATTTCTTATGGGTGGGTTTGTGATGGTGTGAAAGGGTAGAGACTTATATATATATATATATATATATATAATAGGTGGTGGTGGGGTGGGGGCAGTGAGTGTGTGTTTGGAAGGAGATAAACGGTGTGCGCCGTTTCTTTTCCAAGGGGTGGTCTGGTCGGCTCCCTTTGTTTTCTTTCCCACTTCTTTTGTTAAGTAATGTGAATTTTACTTAAATTTATCAATTCAAATTTTCTTCGACATTACTCCATTTTTTTTAAATTAGTAAATTTAACACCATTAATTATACATTACTCCATTTTTTTCTCAAAAAAAAGACTGCATTTTTCGATTATGGTAACATTTGTCTCACAAAAAAAACTGTGGGTATCACTAAAGTTAATTCAAGTTTTAATTCGACGATATTTAAATTGTTGATTAAATTAAAATAATATACTAAGGAAATCCAATTTTGTAAAAGGGCCTCCAAAGGACTTCTAGAAACCCACTCTCCCGGTGCGACATGATTTTTCCCACTTTTTTCTTTCTGACTTGGGGACCCACAACAAGTGTCACGAGATATTTTCCTATGCATCTTTTTATTTCTGCATAATAATTCACATTCCCAATTCCTCTTTAATTTATACGCGTAAATAGGGTCCTCTACCAAAATTACCACAGGTTGCCCGTGTAATTAGTGGATAAGCCAGTAACGTTTATTAACGGGAACTAATGTCGTTGTCATTTTTGTTACTAAAAATATATTTGCAAATGAGTAAAATAATTAACTTTGATTTGTATGGTTTTAAATTAAAATTTTCGTGAACATAGCTCCGTCATTGCAAGTTTTGGACGGATATCCAACGTGGCAGGCGCGGTTTCTAGAAGCCAATGGGCCCATGTGTTGATTGGGTCCCACCTCATTCGACAAATTGGGGAAAGTGACGCTCTCCAACTCGGCTCTTTCTTTCTTTCGATGTGGGGACCAACCTGGTGGACCCTGAACGTGCAAGGGCTTCTAGAACCGGGACCCCCTACAAAAACATCTTTGCGTATAATCCAAACGTTGGTCGATGCCCTCCATAATAATTCCTTTCCCTTCTAGAAAGATAGATTTTTTTAAATGGTACTCAGATTAGATAGATAGATAGATAGATAGATAGATAGATAGATAGATAGATGGCACTTTTTTAACTAAATTAGTTATTCTCTTTTTCAGATATACATGCATGTCCATTAATATTGTGGACTTGACAAACTCGGATATTTTGCGTGACAGAAATAGGATGATCTAGTTGAAGAAGAACAACTCACTATAATACAAAAGAATTTGAATAAGAAGACATCAAAGCGAATACATGTACCTAGTAAAAAGTATCGGTGATTTTTTCTCGGGCTAGTATTTTTTAGGACTTTTTTACTACCTCGATGTGGGATAACTAGAGGTCATTTTGTGGAACTTATGCAGCTTTTTTTTCTTTTGAATTTAATAAATTTTGGTTTAGTAAAAAAAAATCCGTTTACATCTTTTGGGTGAATCATGAGTTGTTTCAATCACGAACTTAGGTGAATTGTGAGCAATTTGGAGATGGGTATGCGTAGTTGCTCACTAACTTTGATACTCACGGAGGAATGCCTCTTCTAGAAGACATTCCCCCCCAATTAATATTTGCAATATGTAGGCTCTCTAAATATGGTATCTCTTTAATAATTGATTTTTTTAATTTCTCTTCTCTTACAAGCTGTCAATTTTCTTTTAGTAGAATATGAAAATGTTCTCTTTCGCTTTAATATCATGCGGTTAATACTTTGACAGGCTATTTACGTCGTAGTTTCAAATTCTCTTACCAGATATCTGATTATGGTTTGACATGACTCACAACCAAGTGATACTTGTTAACCCAAGTCATTTCAGTTATCATGTTTGTCAAGCCACATCCATAATTTTATCTCTATGTTGTGCTACATCACTAATTTTATTAATATTTTATGACACTTCATTAATTTTAAGGGAAAGAGTAACATATTCGGTAGTATTTGGATTCAAATCTGAAATGAGAGGAGATCGACGATGTCCGAATCGAGGCCAACATTATGTCACTGAATAAACTTTGTGGTGCAGATGACACACAGATAGAATTAATAACATGGCATGAAACTCGATATATCTCAAGTAACTAGAATTAGTGTATGTCACTTGTCAACTAGATACAACTTTGTTGCCTTGATTGGTTATGGATTTTATTTTAGAACCATAAAGTAGTAATGTGTGAAAGGGTGAAACTACAATATAGTAAAATGTAATTTAACTTTTTTTCTTTGGTAAGGGTAGAAAAGGTACTTTTCGCAGTACTTAATATGTATATTACTAATTAAGAGCGGCAGGGGAAATATTAACTAACTTTTTAACCATATAACTTAAAAAAGGTGCTACAGGCACATATCTAGACAAGGACCAGGTTTGCTTCCCTTTACCGGCCACAATCACAAATGGTTTGACCTGTATTACTACTCAAAATTTTCCTAAAATAAAAAATCTTTCTTTATATATACTGCATGTTGCTCCCTAAGGTTAATGATAATGTAATTTTTTATAAGTAGATTATATTTATCAAGAAAAAATATATTTCAAAATAGTAAGTAATTGTACTTGTTATTTGGTACTTATTTGTGCTCTAAAGCACATATCGCCTAAAATAATCTAAATAAATAGATAACTAAGACATAAATATGCACTAAATTAAGTAAATCATATGTTCTTGGTGGCCAAGTATTTCCCTAACTGCACCAAGTGTGACGTCCGACTGTAGACCATTATCTTGATAACGTAACTATTATTTAATCCAAACATTTTTTTTATGCAAGACTTTTCTTCCTGCAGGCTGCCCTTATAAAAGTCTAGAAACACCAATATGTAGTCAAATTAGCTAATGACTTTCGTTGATGTTGCATGAAAGTGATTTTTGGTATAAACAAACGCATGGACACCAAAATTTCTAACCTTTAAAATTGCCTTCTGCTCGTTAACTAATGTTAGTTTCCTTCAATTTTTACATGAACCCTTATTCCCCCAACCGTGCTAGCCATTTTCTAGCTCAAATTAAAAAAAATTTAAAGATAAATTTTTACACCATTACACTTGACAGAATTTGAACCAAAAATATTCTTGAATTAGACAATATTTTATTTCGTTAGACTATATGTAAAGTTTAAGTTTTAATTTTGATAATATAACTATGTTAAAACAAATTTTGTAACCATATATAGTTTCCTCAATTCAACTCTAGATTGATCGATCTAATAAATATATTAATACGAGTAGTTTTGACAAAAAAGAATAATGCTTGTTGATCAGCGGAGTGAGCCCTAATTAACCGCGTAAAAAAATTGCCCAACTACAAAATAAAAAGGCTACACCTTATGGATACTTGACAGATTATAATTGCGATTGGGTCGCTGGAAGCAAATAGTGGGATATCATCGACCGATTCATATATTGACATTAATTAAAATTTTAATAGTTGTGGTTCTTTCGCTCCATTAGGTGGGTGTACAATAAAATAATGGTGCTAAAAATTCTTATAAAAAATAATGGTGCTGCAAAGTTAGTAATACGTGCATGTAACATCAATAGTTTTTTAATTATTATTAGTAGTGTAATTTACAATATGTTCGTTTTATTTTTGGTATAATAAAAATTAGAATTTTTCTTATTTATTTTGTTGCTCTGATTATTTATCGGATGAAGATTCTATCATTTTTGTTCGGGGCATAAAAAATGCATCCCCTAATTAATTCATCAAGCTGCATATAGAAAAGTATTAAGTCGTAGAAAAGTAAACTAGATTGACGTGGACGGGTCCCGTCATGTAGCTAATTTATTATCATTTGCAATTATCCAAAGGACAACCTTTGCAAAGGCCAAGGCTGGAGCTGGATTTAACCATTCGCAGCTGCAAATATCTGGATGACGAGATACCCTTTCTAGAAGTGCAATATAAGACTTTTGGTAGGAGTAGTAACAAATTTGAATCTATTAAAAATATTAAATTTAATTTTTGCAAATATATAAAATATTAGTAAAAGAATTGTCTTTTATAAATAGGATTGTTTAACTATTAAAAAAAATATGCGTCTCACTCTAGCTAGTAGTGAGTTGGCCACTTGGAGAAGAAAATGATCACCACCCGACATATTATCCAAATAATCCTGGATCAGGACATCCAGCAGCCAGGCATGCCTGAAGAATTGATTAATTTTTTAAAATCAAATTTACCTGTTATTTCAACCAGAGTGTATGATTTTACGATAATCAGAGGACATATCAAGTCAACTGACAAGGTTTGATTAATAAAAATTTTCGACAAAATGTAAAACATTTAAGACTGAATCTTGTAGATCAGTGTTAGGTTTAAATCTAAATTTACACTAAAATATTAAACCGTCAAATACAATAAGTTTGTTTTCCACTTATGCTAGATATAACTACAAACGTTGATTTAAAAAATTGCCAAATTTTGATGCACTTGTATTGATTATCGTCAAGGCGGATTCAGAAACATTGGCTAATGAGGTCACATTTATTTTTAAATTTATATTGTTAAATTTTGGTATGTGGAATCGTATATTTTTAGGTGCTAATATATATTTTTTATATATAATTTTTTTTTAAATTAACATTTTTTGTGTACTATAAAAATTGGATTGAGTGACATCATAAATGGACATTTATTTTGTTGGAAAATGTGGGTTGGAGGATGAAAGAACAATTTTGGTGTCGCCGACTTCAAGGATCTTTTAAGGATTCTTTCAAACAAATAGTTCGACCCTCCGGATAATTCGCGAGTACAACGGGTCTATGAACTTTTATCGTCAGGACACAATAAAGCCTCATACTGTCGTCGAGTTCAAGGATTGTACTACCTTGACCCGACCAAGAACACACTATGAGAAAAATCTGATGATGCTTAGAGAGAAAATGAAGGTTGGATTGATTAGAAGTTAGATTATTGGATTGGAGATGAAACTCACTATTTATAGAGATTGGCACTACCAAGTAATGCCATTTCATCACCCAAGAAGTTCCTGGAACAATTCACAAAGGTGGCTAATGGGAGGGTCACTTAACTCAAGGGACACCAATTTCAAAATGAAACAAAAGGCCACGGGCATGGAATTTTTTGGAATTTTACAGACAAGCCGGAAAGCTGTAGATCGTGAAATTCTCATTCCGAAAATATATTATAATAGTAAAACGGATAAACGAGTCAAAAGTTATGCTATTTCAAAAATATCCAACATTCTCCCCCTATTTTCAAAACTTTAAAATAGTAAACAAAATAAAAGTTAGAACAACGGAGTGACTGCATCAGTTAAGTGATTGCCTACGTACCCGTGAGGGATCAAGCCAACGTAGTTCAAGTTAGGATAGGAATGAGCATCATCGCAGAAATCAATACATAAATAATAGGTATCTTTTGAATTTGAACTTTCACTTAGTGTAAGAAATTCAAAGCCTTATCGAGATTCTATGGTGAACGAGTCTTGAACCAAGTACCCCTAGCGATAAAACTGGAACATCCACACATATTGACTTCGGAAGCTAGTGTGTTCTGTAGCTCGCATGTTAATGGCCATGTGCTTATACCCTGAATTCATGAGTCTTCTTTAGAGAGCGGTCTTACTCTCTTAGGAAACGGCCTGATTTTCGTACTCATATAGGTAAGTCTCTTAAGGTACTTCTGCGAGACACCTGTAATCACGTAGACTTATTAAGAATTTGCATTCATCCTCGTTCATGCAAAAATGCTGCACCAATTTAGAAATTAGAAGTTTAACTTGATGCACCATAACCACTATAATGACTTGTTGGTACCCATTGAACCTTGTTTATCTATTTCAAAATATAGGTTAGGTTTTCGTCATTGGCGGTCAACCTTCTTTCACAGACCTTAGCCCCATTTCCTTACATTTTATTAAAAATATTGCCTTTGGCAGACTCTTCGTAAAAGGGTCTGCCAAGTTCTTCTTTGTTTCAATAAAGTCAATAGTAACTACTCCTCTCTTGAGCAATTGCCTTACCATTTGATGTCTTAGACTTGCATGTTTAGACTTTCTATTATAAGTCTTGTTAGTGACGTATAGATGGTAGCTTGATTGTCACAATTAATCAAGATCGCTGGAGATGACTTCTTCCAGAGTGGGATCTCTACAAGTAAGTTTCTAAGCTATTCTACCTCCTTACTTGCATCAGCCAACACTATCAACTCTGACAACATTGTTGAATCAGAAATACAAGTTTGCTTCTTAGAACCCTAGGATATCGCAGCACCTCCTAATGTAAAGATCCATCCAGTAGTGGATTTAGACTTGGATTCCACATTGTTCCAATTAGCGTCACTATATCCTTCCAATACAGCGGGATAGCTTTGTTAATGCAAACCATAATTTATGATTTCTTTCAAGTAATTCAACACTCTTATAAGTGCTCCCCAATGTTCAACTCCTGGGTTACTTGAGAAACGACATAACACTCCTACAGCTTGAGCTATGTTCGGTCTTGTGCAATGCATATCATACATAAGACTTCCAATGACACTCGAGTACTTAAGTTGTGCATGTGTTCGTCCAACATTCTTCTTTAATTTAATACTACAATCTAAAGGAGTGGGGGCTGGTTTGTCATCAAAGTGACCATACTTCTTGAGAAACTTCTCAATGTAATGAGACTGGTTTAACACCAACTCATCTCCTCCTCTTACGATTTTAATTCTCAAAATCACATCAGCCACTCCTAGATCTTTCATATCAAAATTAGAGCTAAGAAACTTCTTCGTTTCTTCTACACAAGATAGGTTAGTTCTAATTATAAGCATATCATCAACATATAAACATAGAATCACGCAACCCTTAGCAACCATTCTGGCCTTAGACTTATCAATGGAATCATCGACATTCAATTTTCTTTTGAATATCCATTTCCATCCTATAGACTTAGCACCATGAGATAAATCACACAATATCAAAGTTCTGTTAGACAAAATTGAATTCATCCCATCATTAATAGCCTTTTTTTCCAGAAAATAACATCTCTAGAACTCATAACCTCAGAATAGGTTTTGAGGTCGTCATCAATATGCATAAAAGACAAGGATTCTTCAACATCTCAAATGCTCAATCAACATTGGAAAATCTGGCACTAACATTTTCAGTGATTTGTAACTTGATAAAAAATAGGTGTTTTTTTAAACATTTGTATCTCCACCACGTCAACGGAATCATAATATTTGTCATAGGTCTACCGTCTTTAATTGTGGCTTTTGTCCTTTTGAGGCTCATGCAAATTGTCGTGCCTCATTTTTTATGATCGGCTTGACTTTCTCAATCTGATTTGCGATCAAAGTTTCACCCTCTATTGTCGAGGAACTTATTTGTTTGAAAATTGTGGGAAAATGTGGGTTGGAGGATGAAAGAATAACTTTGGTGTCGCTGACTTCAAAGATCTTTTTAAGAATTCTTTCAAACAAATAGTTCGACCCTCCGGATAGTCCGCGAGTACAACGGGTCTATGAACTTTTGTCGTCAGGATACAATGAAGCCTCACACCGTCGTCGAGTTCAAGGATTGTACTACCTTGACCCGACCAAGAACACACTATGAGAAAAATCTGATGATGCTTAGAGATGAAATGAATGTTGGATTGATTAGAAGTTAGATTATTGGATTGGAGATAAAACCCGCTATTTATAGAGATTGGTACTACCAAGTAATGCCATTTCATCACCCAAGAAATTCCTGGAATAATTCACAAGGGTGACTAATGGGAGGGTCACTTCCCTTGACTTAAACTCAAGGGACAATCCGACTTGGTGTCCCCGACTTCAAGGATCTTTTTAAGGATTCTTTCAAACAAATAGTTCGACCCTCTAGATAATCCGCGAGTACAACGGGTCTATGAACTTTTGTCGTAAGGATACAATGAAGCCTCATACCGTCGTCGAGTTCAAAGATTGTACTACCTTGACCCGACCAAGAACACACTATGAGAAAAATCTGATGATACTTAGAGAGGAAATAAATGTTGGATTGATTAGAAGTTAGATTATTGGATTGGAGATGAAACCCGCTATTTATAGAGATTGGCACTACCAAGTAATGCCATTTCATCACCCAAGAAGTTCCTGGAATAATTCACAAAGGTGGCTAATGGGAGGGTCACTTCCCTGAGTTTAAACTCAAGGGACACCAATTTCAAAATGAAACAAAAGGCCACGGGCGTGAAATTTTTTTGAATTTTACAGACAAGCCAGAAAGCTGTAGATCGTGAAATTTTCATTCCGAAAATATATTATAATAGCAAAACGGACAAACGAATCAAAAGTTATGCTATTTCAAAAATATTCAACATATTTTACATAATATTTATAATAGTTAAGATGGACTTCCAAACATTCCGATAAAAGAAGAAGAAACTTCAACGCCAATTGCGTGGCCGTGATTTCTCCTTCGTGTGAGCTTCTAGACGCTCTTGTCCGCTTCCTATATTACGTACTAGCAACATTGTTTTCCCCATGAAAAATTATCAATCTATCCATTAATTAATGCAGAATTTTCGACAGAAACATAAGAAAAATGACAACCATACAAATTATGAGGATATAAACAAAGTAAATCAGAAGATAAACTACAAGAATTTATATTAAACTTCTCATATGGTTAACGTGATTCGTATCTGACTATTCCACACTTGATGTAACTTTGGTCGACCGAGAATACTTGGAATGTTTATGGATGGTGTTATAGAAGAAACAAAAGCAGAGAAAGATCTAGATTTTCTTTTTTCCCCTAAAAAAAGAGCTATTCTTACTTCTTGAAAATTCAGTCACCGTTTTACTTTTCAAGAAGCATATGTGGCGCCCGTGCTTGAAAAATTGCGCCCAGTTCCTATGATGACGACGTATATCCCATTCATTTTTCAATTTTTATAAGTAAATAGATTTCATTACTCCAAATAAAAATTACTACAAATATAATTCCTAGTAAAAGAAATCCAAAAATTGGCATAAGATGTGATAATCATCTACAATAGTTTTCAACTAAATGATTCTACATTTAAGACAAGATTTTTATTTTCCGAACTTGTGGTTATTCCGAGTTCCTAATTTGTTACATAATCCAGGAGAGTGGATTCGGTACGGAGTTTAATAAGGGAATTCCATACTGTACAAAAATTAATATGATCTTTTGATCTTGATGACTGGGCACGCGTCAGAGATCCGACGGTGGTAATTTAAAGGGGTATTTTTGTCTTTTAATGCCTCTCTCCCTTTTTCCCTTCTTCATTCTCTCTGCTGCTCCCCTCTCTCCCTTATTTTGTCAAATAAAAAACCAACATGTTTAGGGTTTTTGGAGGAGAACCACGAGCACGACCACCACTACGATGGACCTCCGACATCGGCTCCGAGTCCTTCTCATCACCAGCGACGCCGGAGTCCGATTGTGAAGGAGGAGTGACGATGAGAAACGGTCGACAGGTTGCAGTTGGAGAGCCACAACCTCTTACTCCAGAGTCCGATTGAGGTAATTTAAGTTGCTATGTGAAGTTGAGACGCATATCTACAACTTTGAAGTGTATGATTTCTCCAAATTAGGAGTGTATAGATGTCAAAAATTTATTTGAAATTAAGAGTCGACCAAGTTACAGTCGATAAGTTTTGGCTTGGGAACCACAACTTCTTACTCTGGAGTCCGATTGAGATAATTCAAGTTGTTGTATGAAGCTGAGATATATATCTATACATTTGAAGTTTATAACTTCTCTAAATTTGAAATTTAAAGATGTCAAAAATTTATTTGAATTCAAGAGTAAACTGAGTTGTGGTCAACAGATTTTGCTTGGAGATCCACAACTTCTTACTCTGGAGTCCGATTGAGGTAATTTAAGTTGCTGTGTAAAAATGAGATGTAGATCTGCAATTTTGAAGTTATGACTTCTTTCAATTTGGAGTGTAAGAATGTCAAAATTTTGTTTGAAATCAAGAGTCAATCGAGTACCAAGCGGCTGAAAGGTTATGTTAAAATGACATGCTCATTTATGTCTTATTGCATGTCCGGTTATGTCAAAATGGCAGACCCTCTTATGTCTAAATAGAATCCCTGGCTATGTCAAAATGGCAAGCCTGGTTATATCAAATGGCATGTCCAGTTATGTCTAAATGGCAGATCCGGTTATGACCAAAAGGCAGGCCCGACTATGTTAAAATGGCATGCCCGGTTATGTCTAATGGCAGACCCGGTTATGACCAAAAGGCAGGCTCGGCTATGTTAAAATGACATACCCGGCTATGTCAAAATGGCATTCCCGATCATGTCTAAATGGCAGACCCGATTATGACCAAAAGGCACGCTCGGTTACTATAAAATGACATGCCCGATGATAACCAAATGGCGTGCCGGGTACGATAAAATGGTATGACGGGTATGATAAAATGACATACCGAGCTATATCTAATGGCATGCCTGGTTGTGCCTAAATGATTAATATTTAATAATACTTATAATAAAAATTAAATAAATTAAATAAAAAAATTGTCGTGCCAATTTTCATAATAGGTCATGCCAATTTGTCATAACAGGTTATGTCATTTTATCACATCAGTTAATGCCAATATCGAACAAAAATCTAATAAAAATAAAATAAAAGATAAAAAAATTAAAATGGAGTGCACATCCCACACGCCTCCTTTTAATAAAATGAAGTGCACATCCCACAAATTAAAGTGCAAGCTGTCAGCCACTCTAAATCTCTAGTTCACGTGCGCTTCTCCCCCCACTGCTATTTGATATTTTTGCCCCTGATCATCCCTTTTTTCATTAATTACGGAATTTGGCCCCGTACCAAATCCAGGCCAATAATGCAGATATTCTTTTTTTTTTTGGTGGGAGCATAATCCAATTATTCATATGACCAAATTTTGTTCAACAATAAGAAAGCCCATGAAAGATCCGCTGTCCAAGGGGTCGACAATTGGGCCAAATGGACTCGTTAATCAATTGGGCCCAAGCATTTAGGCTGTTAATGCAAATGTTGCCCCAAACCTGTTTTTCGACTATTATTCGCCTAAAGCAAAAGTAAGTGTGTGTGTGTGTATATATATATAATATTTTAGAAAGTAGAAAATTTATTAATAAGTGAAATAATTATATATGTTGGTTCTACCCACGGTTATTTTATTCTAGGTGAATATTATTTCGTGGCCCTCAAAAGGCAGCATTTACGGGAATTCTTCCAATAAATAAATCAATCGAATTCAGTGCAGGCAATTAAATTCGATTCGGAATTGCCGAATCGGAAGAAGAAGAAGAAGAAGAAGAATTATGGGAGTTGAGATTTGCCGAATTGCCGAATCGGCTGTGCGTTTGCAAGTGCAGTTGATACATTAAGTGTTCCCTGGCAGCCTGTTACATATTTGATAAATGTTGCAAGTCTGTGGTTCAAAACTTCAAATCAATTTTAAAAACATTGATGTGGTTGTGACATGAGTGGTACCAGTTTTTCTAAATCATATGTCTCTTTTGGACCTTGGGCCCATCAGGCAATTATTATTGTGCCTGATTGGGCCCAGGCCCACCAGGCCCATTAGTTGGGTTGGATGGGCCGGTCAACGAGCCACGTAGATGCCAAGTCAGCGTGACGTGGCGTTGGCGCAGTTGTTGCAAAAGGTGGCGGCCCACGTGGCGCCACATGGCGGACACGTGGCAGACATGCGGTTCGAAGTACCACGTGGCACGCCACGCGGCAGACATGCGGTTCGAAGTGACACGTGTCTGGCGTCCATGCTGTCTGAAGTGCCACGTGGCGGACATGCGGGCCGGCATGCCACGTGGCGCATTCTGGTGTGCCGGATTTCCCTATAAAAGGGGAAATCCGGTTGGACCAAATTGTAAGTTTGCCTACAACCACTCAATAAGAAAGAAAAAATTCTGGATTAGTTCCTGAATTTTGATCAGATTTTCTATAGAGAAAATCTCGTGAAAATTAATTACGAATCCGTTAAAACGTGATCGTAATTCGACTAGCACGAAGACTTTGTGGACCCGAACCTGTGGACCTCTTGCTTCAACAAGTAAGTGATTTATTATTAACGAATTAGTTTGTTAATTAAACAGATTTAACACGTAATTACTCGTTAATTATGTGTCGAATCCGTCAATTGGTATCAGAGCATGGTTGAAACCATGTTTTGATGATGATATGATATTTTAATTTAAGTAATTATGTGATTTATTGAGTTAAAAATCGTATTAATTGTGATTTTATGGAAAATCATAATCTGTTGGACTTTAATGTAATTAATTTAGAACCAGCGGGACTAAATTGAAGTTTTGCCTAACCACGCGGTCAAATTTGCGCACGCGCGAAACCTTAAGGTACCAATCTGAAATTGAACCGCTTACGTGGCACCTGCGTGTCATAGACTTTGGTAAATTTTTGGAAAACTTGGGGATTAATTGGAAATTTGTCCAAAAATCCCCAAATCGAGAAAAACCATAATCGGGCGATTTCGCTCCGAATCGAATTCCGACGATATCGACGCCGTAGATCGACGATAGTCGATTCTCCGGCTTCCCCTCGACGTTCCGATACCACGTTTGTGGATCGACGTCACCGGAATCGCGAGATCGAAGTCGACGACGACGGAGAGACGCGGAACGGAGAAGACAACCGCGACGGAGAACGGCCGCACGACGGCCGCGAGGCTGCTACGGACGTGATCGCGAGGCCGAGACGAGTCGATTGAGACCAGTCTCAGCCGGTGGTTCGCCGCCGTTACGCGGCGGTCGTAGGTGGAGTGGCGGTCGGAATTTTCTCCGAGAGAGAAAAGAAAGGGAAAATATGCGAGGGGCAAAATCGTAATTTCACGAATTTTCCCGAAAATATTTATACCCGGGTAAAGAAAATCAAAAAACTGGACGGATTGGTTCGACCTAACCCGATTTACGGTCAATTTTGACTTAAGTCAAAATTGGACTTAAATTATTGGGGTTTCCTCTTTTAATTGAATAAAATCAGTTTTTATTCAATTAAAATCCAATAAATTGATAAAAATTTTGAAATTTTTTTTCCAATTAGGTTTATTAAAATTAGAATGATATTTTTAATAAACTTAAAAAGAAAATTTTTAGGAACGAGTTCCGAGATATGTTAAAGTTAAACTAAAATAACATAAATTGATCCATAATATGATAATCAAAAGATCGAAAAATGAGTTTTTCAATCCTATTTTGAGAAAATATAAGAATTAACCCGAAATTGAATTGCAATTGTTGCAAGATTTGATGGCTACTGGAGAAAGGTATCTGAACTTCTGTGCAACAGAACTTCGACAAAAGATTCTGAAGCGCCGTTTACCACTGCGTATGCCTAAGGATGACATGTATGTTATCGTCAAGCACATTGAGGTTGTTCACCGGGAGATGCAAGAATGCATCTGGGCCGGAGGTTACGATCATGGAGAGGACTGGCCCTCTATGTTTCGAGACTTCCTGGTCACGCTAAAAATTCAAGAAGATATGAGTATCTTCTCGGCACCTGAGTTCAATACCCATAGAGATGCTCTCTATGGTTTGATTCACTATCTCGAGGAGAGGGATCTTCTCAGAGAAATGATACCTTCTCCAGTTCTGGAGCTGAGAAGCGGTTTGATCTTGAACCGCTACCTCGCTAAGGAATACCATTACAGTTTTCCTCCGCTCCTGATCATCTGGATCATGGATTCAATTCCAGTTCCGGCAAGTACCCTGAAACTTCTCGCCGGATCGTCCTCGCACCCGGTCCCCACAGGATCGTCCTCGGACCCGGATCCAGATATGTATCTGGATTCTCCTACCGGATCGCCTGGACATCCGATCCCCGTGTGATTACATGTTTAACTGTTCCCATGTACATATGTTATTTTTGGGAGAATTTTGTACAATAGGTTGAGACCTTTTATGAGTTTTTTGTACATGTGTGTATAAGCTCAGAATGTACAAATGTATGTAATTAAATAAAAATATTTGTTTACTTACTTCCACTTGAATTTACTATCGATGAACTTTAAACGGTTGAAGTTTAAGATTAATACTTGAATGGTGATTGGAAGTATGCCCGCAACCCACTTCGATTTTGAGATTAATCAAGAACTTCATATCGTTAAAAAGTTATTAGTGAATAGTAAATTGTATCATATTGCCAAATCAAACTTCTAATATGTTCTCATATTAAAAAATCCCTATAGAAATGTCAGTTGCTTCTAGATCCATCATAGCTGAGCTAAACCGTAAGCTAAAACTCAACGGTGAAAACTATGAGAATTGGAGCATGAAAATCCAATATGTGCTTGAAGAACAAGAGGTTCTGGAGCACATACATGTGATAATGGATGAGCCTGAAAAAGGCACAACTGCTCAACATAAGCGAGATAAGGAAGCTTATGTTATTTGGAAGAGAAAAAATACTACTGCTCGATTGATCTTGTTGAGTTCAATGATGGATGATATCACCAGACAATTTTGCGTGCATGACAACACGAAAGAGTTATGGGATGCTCTCAAACAAAAATTCGAAAAGCTTTCAGTGTCAAAGCTGCGTGCTTTGACCATAAGGTTTGACACCTTTAAAAAGCGTCCAGAGGTTCCCATGAGGAAACACTTGAGAGTGATGTCCAATATGATCAGTGAACTGGCGGAGGCTGGTCACATACTCAGCAATGAGCAGCAGATTCAAGCTATCATCTGTTCTCTACCACCAAGTTGGGAACAGATGAAGATGAATCTTACCCATTCCGATCATTTGGTAACATTTGATGATGTTGCCAGACATCTTGAGCTGGAGGAAGATCGCCTCCTAGCTATAAAATCTCACCCTGAAGCCCATTCGATTTGTTCAACTGGGAGTGGTGGGAAAAAGAAGAAATGTAAAGGGAAGGGTAAGTGTAAACAAACTCCAAAGGCTGAAAACTATGGAACCAAGTTGGATGGCTCTAAGGCTAAAAAGAACAAGCGGTTTAACATTTCAAAAGTGAAATGTTTTAACTGTCAACAGAAGGGATATTTTACAAAAGATTGCAAGATGTCCAAGCAGGTACATCTAAACTCAAGTGTGAGTAAGTTGTATGTATCCTCTTGTACCCTTCTAACTGAGTTACATTCTATGTGGGTGATTGATTCAGGAGCGATAGACCATATAGCTAGAGACCGTTGTTCGTTCGTTGAGTACAGGCGGTTGCCGGCTGGAGCAAAAATCATTTTTGTCGGTAACAACTCGTGCGTGGATGTGAAAGGCCTGGACACTTGTAGATTACACCTTCGTGGTGGTCGTGCCCTTCTTTTACATGACGTGTTGTTTGCTCCAGACATACGAAGGAACCTGATCTCAGTTTCGGCCTTAATGTCTTTAGGTTTTCGGTTATCGTTTGAGAACGACACCGTTAGATTATTTTTGGATGATGCCTATTTTTCCCTTGGATATATATCGGAGGTTTTTTGATTCTTGATATTGATCCTTGTGAAAGTTTTTCCTTTGTCACTAGTTCAAACTCATCAGAGGATGATATTAAACTATGGCATTCTAGACTTGGCCATATCGGTCAGGATCGTTTAAACCGTCTAGCTAAGGCAGAACTGTTGGGCAATATAGAGAAATCTATATTACCTAGTTGCGTATCCTGTCTAGAAGGGAAAAGCACTAGGAAACCTTTCGGTACTGGGGCTAGAGCCAAATTTCCACTACAATTAGTCTATTCTGACATATGTGGTCCAATGAACGTGAGGGCAAGGCATGGAGCATATTACTTCATCACCTTTATTGATGACTATACTAGATATGGTCTGATATACCTGATTTCTCACAAGTCTGAAGCCTTAAACTGCTTCATGACATACATGAGTTTTGTTGAGAATCAGAAGGACAGAAAGATAAAGGCCTTACGAACTGATCGTGGCCATGAATATCTTTCTGATGAGTTCAAAGCTCTATGCATTGAAAAAGGAATTGAACATCAGTTGTCCATTCCTTATACACCACAGCAAAATGGAGTTGCTGAAAGAAGGAATAGAACCCTTCTTGATATGGTGAGATCGATGATGGCAGAGGCAAGTTTGCCTATATCATTCTATGGAGATGCGCTCCTGACTGCCGCATACGTTCTAAACCGTGTTCCCTCTAAGTCTGTTACATGCGGTCCGAAGTGCCACGTGGCACGCCGTGTGGCGACCGCGTGGCGGACATACGGTCCGAAGTGCCACGTGGCGTGCCACGCGGCGCAGTCTGGTGTGCCGGATTTTCCTATAAAAGGGGAAATCTGGCTGGACCAAATTGTAAGTTTGCCTACAACCACTCAATAAGAAAGAAAAAATTCTGGATTAGTTCCTGAATTTTGATCAGATTTTCTATAGAGAAAATCTCGTGAAAATCAATTACGAATCCGTTAAAACGTGATCGTAATTCGACTAGCACAAAGACTTTGTGGACCCGAACCTGTGGACCTCTTACTTCAACAAGTAAGTGATTTATTATTAACGAATTAGTTTGTTAATTAAACAGGTTTAACACATAATTACTCGTTAATTACGCGTCGAATCCGTCAGTCTCGTATACCATAATCAACTAAGGTTACGTTCAAAGAAAACATATTAATTATGGGAGTTGAGATGATTAGAATGCGTGCAAGACAAAAACAAAAAACAATTAAAGCAAATGCGTCCCAACTGGTAATGACTATGAGATTGAGATTTGTTATCAAAACCCAACTAGGATAGGATATGACTCAGAGAAAAAATTTATCAAATTAAAAGTATAAGCCAACCTGACTAGGTAACACGTAATATGTCACAATCTCCACGTTTTTTGCACGTCATCCTGCTCCTACACTTTGCCCCCAAAACAATCAAATTGAGGTTATCTTTTTGGGATTCGGTACAACTTTATTATGATAATTGTCCATATATCATATAATTTTGATATTGAAAAATCAATCAAAGATAACCTTGAAAATATCAAAATGCAAACCATCTGGATCATTATTTATTACTCTTCGTCACTTGCGTGAGGAGAATTAAATAAAAAGGGAAAAGGGGAAGATATTTTGCTAGTGCTGCTTTGGCAAGCCAAATAGGCATTAAATTAGAAGATATTAATTTGAATGTGTAATAATATTGATTTGCGTTAGTCTCCGGACTCGTCCGTGCACTATACTAAACTGCAGCATATTTAAAATAGCAAAAAATGTAAGAAATAAAAAGTAGAATCCATATGACCTGACTTGAATTTAATATGGGACAGAAGACACGACAATATTTGTTTTCCCGACGTAAAGACATGTCGGATCACGTAAAGTAAAAATTAAACTTTAAAGTTAGGTAAGAGCGTCACATGCAACGCAATAGAGAACGGAGATGTTAAAGTCTTTTAAAATTCTCGTTCTTAAAAGAATTTACAGCCGAGCCGAAGACGACAGCAACTCCCGCCATTGCTATAATACAAACCCCACCACCATAGTAGTATTAGTACATGTCCCTTCCCATTTATAAAACAGACATATTTCAGTATCGTACGAGATTCCATCCCATCATCTCTTGTAAAGTCGCCATCTTTAATTATTGGGTTATCCTGTTGGTGCCTTGGACAGGTAAGGTGCTATAATAAAGTCGGGTATCTCATTGGAAGAGTGCGGTTTTTTTTGCCTGAAAAGCGAAACTTTTGAGGAGGAGGAGGAGGAGATCATGACGGTGGGGGCGGGGATAACGGTAGCGGACGGGAAGCTGGTGGCGCTGGGGAGCTGCGTTTTAATAGACGTCCCCGAGAACGTGATGGTGACGAATGCGGGCACCGGGGACTACGACTACAATGGGGCTTTCCTCGGCGTCCTCTCCAACCAAATTGGCAGCCGGCGGGTCTTCTCCCTCGGTACCCTCCAGTGAGTACCGTACCTACCGCCTCTCTCCCTCTCGTGCTTTCTTTTGGAGTTCTTATGTTACTTGCTTCTCGTTGTCCAAATGTCCAACCTGGGATTATTTTGTCTTGGATGTGGGTTCTGCTTAGTTTTGGGTAAAGTTTGGAACTTTATGACCATGCGGGCCCCCACTCTGGCTCTGTGCTTGTTGTTGCTTTACACTCTTGGTGGGTTGCAGGGGGTTGCGGTTTATGTGCCTGTTCAGGTTCAAGATGTGGTGGATGACCCAGAGGACTGGGACCTGTGGCCAGGACATCCCCTTCGAGACTCAGTTCCTGATCGTTGAGGCCAGGGAGGGGTCCAACTTTGATACAGAAACCAAGCTTGGCGGGGAGGAGCAGCCGGCGGTCTACGTCGCGTTCCTGCCCATCTTGGAAGGAGATTTCAGGGCTGTGCTTCAAGGGAATTCGAGGAACGAGCTGGAGGTTTGCCTGGAGAGTGGTCTGAAAAAAACCCGAAAGCCAGAGAGAGAACTAACTAGATGATTTTGGTATTTTGATTTGATGATCTTGTTGCTCTTCGTACAGGAGACCCTGCAGTGGACGGGTTCGATGGGAGCCGTATGGTTTTTATGGCAGCTGGTTCAGATCCTTTTGATGTTGTTACTACTGCTGTAAAGTAAGTTCTACGAAACAACTTGCTGATCCGAACATGTGTAAATTTCTTTTGAAGAAATGTGAATTTGTGCTATGTGGTTTGATCAATTGCAGGACTGTTGAGAAGCATCTGCAGACATTTTCTCACCGCGACAGAAAGAAGGTAACTTCTTTTTTTTTTTTTTCAGATTCAACTTCACCGTGGGTCGATATGTGTTCCTTGATTCTTAATCGTTGAGTTAATCCTGAGTGCCTTGTTCTTGCTTTTAGATGCCAGACATGCTGAACTGGTTCGGCTGGTGCACATGGGATGCTTTCTACACGGACGTCACAGCTGAGGGCGTAAAGCAAGGACTTGAGAGGTATGGATTGATGCTATTTTCCCTTTATCGCAGCTACCCTGGACTAAGATGATTTCATATTGACCGTGTACCATTTGCGTTGATTCTTGCAGCTTGGGAGAGGGTGGAGTTCCTCCAAAGTTCGTCATAATCGATGATGGATGGCAGTCTGTCGGGATGGATTCGACTGGTATTGCGACCGACGCTGATAACTCAGCCAAGTAAGAAGTTTGAACTCTTTGAGTTCTTTGTCCCAAGTGTTTAAATAGAGCCCTTGTTACTTATTATGAATGCTTTTCCTAATATTCTTCCCTTGGATGGTTGATTTTTTCCCCCGGTATCTGGTCCAGCTTTGCCAATAGACTAACTCATATCAAAGAGAACCACAAGTTCCAGAAAGATGGCAAAGAGGGAGGCAGAGTAGAGGATCCAGCATTGGGACTCCGCTACCTTGTCACCGATGTCAAGGAGCAGCACCATCTCAAGTAAGATTTACAGCTCTTCTTGTGTTAAAAAGAGAGAAAAGATCTGCAGCTCTTCTCTATTAGACCATCTATCTGAATCCTCGTGTAATTTCCTTGCAACTCTCCAGGTATGTTTATGTATGGCATGCCATAACCGGATATTGGGGAGGTGTTAGACCTGGTGTCCCCGAAATGGAGCATTATGAGTCGAAGATGATATATCCTATTTCGTCCCCGGGGGTCCAATCAAATGAGGATTGTGATGCTTTAAACAGCATGACACGAAATGGACTCGGCCTTGTGAACCCGGAGAAAGTTTTCAACTTCTATGATGAGCTACACTCATATCTTGCATCAGCTGGAATAGATGGGGTCAAAGTTGACGTCCAGAACATCCTTGAAACTCTTGGAGCAGGCAACGGTGGAAGAGTGAAGCTTGCTAGAAAGTACTATTCGGCTCTAGAGGCATCAATCGCTCGGAACTTTGACGACAATGGAATCATATGTTGCATGAGTCACAATACTGATAACTTGTACAGGTATCCAGTTGTAGTCTTTTAAATTGCTCAGTCAATTGTGAGCAGTTAACAACAGCTTGTGTGCGCTTTTTTCCTTTCTTAATGTGCAGTTCCAAAAGATCAGCTGTTATAAGGGCATCTGATGATTTCTGGCCGAGAGACCCGGCCTCGCATACGATTCATATCGCTTCTGTTGCTTACAACACCATTTTCCTGGGAGAGTTTATGCAGCCAGATTGGGATATGTTCCATGTAAGCTAATGTTTCCATGTTTGTTAGCATAATGCTGTATTGGAAAGATAAAGAGTGTTATTGGCCATTAATAAACGTCTCATTTTCAGAGTCTGCACCCTATGGCTGAATACCACGGAGCTGCTCGCGCCGTAGGAGGGTGTGCTATTTATGTTAGGTATGACTATTTGGTTGACCTATGACAAAATTGTTCCTTATGAACGAAATGCAAGATGTGTGTAACATTTTGATTCGGGACTTCTCTACTTCATTACTCACATAGGAATCTTGAAATGACAGTGACAAACCGGGGCAACATGACTTCAATCTGCTGAAGAAGCTTGTACTTCCTGATGGCTCCATCTTGAGGGCTAATCTACCAGGGAGACCTACAAGGGATTGCTTATTCACTGATCCTGCAAGAGACGGGAAAAGGTAATCACGTTCGTCAAAGTATTAGTGTTTAGATAATCATGCACATTCAAACTTTCGCCTTTCTAACTGTAACTTACCGGCTTTGCAGTCTTCTCAAGGTATGGAACTTGAATGATTTCAATGGCGTGGTCGGTGTGTTCAATTGCCAGGGAGCCGGATGGTGCAAGGTCGGAAAGAGAAACCTCATTCATGATGAACAACCTGGAACAGTAACTGGTTCCGTTAGAAGTAAAGATGTCGATTATCTTGGTAAAGTCGCTGACACTAAATGGGGTGGAGACAGCATACTGTACTCTCACATTGGCGGTATGTTCTTCCGAATCTTTTTATCATTTTCGGCTCTCGGGGGAACTTGTATTTGATTGGGGTCGGAGCACATATATCTGAATGAATGCTATGCTATGCTATGCAATGCAATGCAGGAGAGGTAGTTTATCTTCCAAAGGATGCTACTTTGCCTATCACATTGAAGTCCCGGGAGTACGAAGTCTTCACGGTGGTTCCTGTCAAGGAGTTCCGCAATGGAGCTAAATTTGCTCCAATAGGCTTGATCAAGATGTTCAACGCAGGAGGAGCCATCAAAGAGCTGAAATATAATGATGGCCAGAGTCCGACGACTGTTGAGATTCGTGCTCGTGGCTGCGGCTTGTTGGGAGCGTACTCATCTGTCCAGCCAAAGAGGGTATCAGTTGATGCCAAGGACGTGGAGTTCAGATATGAACAAGGGTCCGGCCTAGTCAGCTTTGATCTGCAGGTTCCGGACAAGGAACTGTACCTTTGGAACTTAGTAGTAGAACTATTGTGATGAAAGAGTCGGGACAACCATTATGTCTTAGTCGCAGTGCACGTGATGCATCGAAGATTGCCATTGAATTCCAAAGCTGGGAATGTAATCTAGGACCACATGCATTATTAGAGCTAATCCGTTTTGGTGTCGGATGAGCTTCATTCTTTTTTGGATCTTCTCAGAGCTCTTGTGGTTTCTCCTATGATATTGGAAAATTTTCACGTATGAGGTTGGCATTTTCGGGTAACAATAACTAATCTCAACTGAACTGACAGATTAATACACTAGTATATGATATTGTGTTAAATCCTCGATTATTCCAAAATCAAGCACGATTAACCTGTAATTATATTTTATGAACCAACTCCTACCGTCGGCTGGTAAACTTTGTTGCAACTTAAAATAGAAATATCGTATCGATGATATAAGTACCGTACGTGTTCTAATACCAAAATAAAAAGAAAAAGAAAAAGAAGTAGACGACCTGTCGGCTGTCGCAGCCTGGTACCAAATAAGGGAAGGGAAGGGAGTCGGTCGGTGGTCAATCAAAGCTGTGAAAGGCAGAGATTTTTCCAAAACCCTCACAGTGAGTCACGAGAGAGAGAGAGAGAGAGAGAGAGATGATTGGGATTCTGAGGAGGAACTACGGCAAAGGCGCCTTGGTCATCAACAACTTCACCCGGAGAGCTGCCACGTCGTCGTTTAAGCATCTAGGAAGGGAGCCCCATTTCAGGCCTTCCCCTCTTCCCCTCCCTACCCCTTCCTTCCTGGTAAAGACCCTCTCTTTCTTGCTAATTACTCTCCAAGCTTCCATCTTTCTTCTATAGCTTTGCCCATTTTTGGCACCGGTGGTTTGTGTGATAGTCTCTCAATAAGGGTAAAAATGGGAAGGAGAGAGTGAAAGGTTGAGTCTTTGAGGGCCAAGGGAGGTAACAAGTCAACCATTTGGTTCTAGGAGCTTCTGGGTACCCTTGAATTTTCCCATAGGAAGCACAAGTTTCGATTCCGCTGTGAATGGTTCGAATACAAGGTTGTGAAGCTGCTATTGAGATGTGTGGTCATGTGTAGGCAATTGGTCTGGTTTGCTTGGTTCCGCGTTTCTCGTGTTTGATGATGATGCTTGTTCTGTTCTGTTCTGTTCTGTTGTAGGGTCGTCATCATGTGCTGTCTGTAAGGAATGTGGCTACTGCGGCGTCTATTGCTGCGGAGTGCAAGGACGGAGTGAAGCTGCTTGTTACCGGAGGATCCCGAGCTCAGAAGATGGTTGGGATATGGCTTTTTGGTTCTGCTGCGTGGGTCTTTAGTATGGTGATACTTGGTGGTGCCACACGGCTCACTCGCTCTGGCCTCTCGATGACAGATTGGAAATTCACTGGCGGGCTTCCACCTCTATCAGATGAGGAGTGGTTAATTGAGTTTGAGAAGTATAAGCAGTCACCTGAATACAAACGGTGAGCAAGGAAATGTCACTAGGCTAGATTCCATGTCTTTCCTTTCCTTTCTTGCTATCTCTAGCTGGACTCTGCTTTCATATTTTGATCTGATCTCCATGCATCCTGCGACTCTTTTACAAATATAAGTACAAGCCACTTGAACTGTTTTTAACGTATTTTTCCGTAATTGGCTGGAAGCATTTTCCCTTTTCTATATACACTTTGTTATCATAGTTTCTGAAATCTTTGGCTTGGAGTACGGTAGTATCTCAGTAGTTGACTTGAATCTATCCGGATGGTAATGCACATAAAAATCTGCTCAAGTTAACTTGCGCGTTGTTATCAATTTGTTGCAGTGTAAACAGAGGGATGAAAATAGAAGAATTCAAATTTATTTATTGGATGGAATATGCACATCGTATGTGGGGAAGGGGACTCGGAATCATGTTTGCACTGCCATTTTCGTATTTTCTGCGCAAGGGGTATATAACCGTGCGGCTTGGACTGAGACTTTCTGCACTCTTTGCCCTTGGTGCTGGACAGGGTCTCATTGGTTGGTGGATGGTCAAAAGTGGTTTAGAGGTAAGAAAAACTCTGTCATTTGAAGTCTCTGTATCCTTTAATCATTTGTATCTTGTCCTGGCATAAATTTCCTTTCAGTGTTGTTACCGATCATGGTTTTTCTTTTAGGAGCCAGCATCTGAGTATGTTGTGCCGCGAGTAAGCCCATATAGACTTGCAGCTCATCTTACTTCAGCATTTGCTATTTACTGCGGGCTTTTCTGGACGGCATTGTCCGTTGTTATGCCTGAACCACCAGCCGAATCACTGGCTTGGGTTCAGGGGGCAGCAAAAGTGAAGAGGTTTGCCCTTCCTGTAAGCCTCATTGTGGGCATCACTGCTATCTCGGGTGCATTTGTTGCTGGAAATGATGCTGTACGCAACCTTCTGTTCCTTTCTTCTTCTCCTTTGGAATATTACTTTATTCGATCAGTATTCCCAACATTAGTGATATGTGTGCGCCCAAGGAAGAATTAATTCGCGTTCCTTCTATACCTGCAGGGTCGTGCATATAACACATTTCCGAAGATGGGCGACACATGGATTCCTGATAATATTTTTGAGCTCAAGCCACTTATTCGCAACTTCTTTGAGAATACGTCGATGGTTCAGGTAAGTAGTTATGTATAAGCATTTTCCCCCAGAAAGCTCTAGACGAAACAAAGACACTGTTAAAATGATAATTTAAAGATTTGGACGAAGACACAATAGTTTCATCTGATGTACATCTTCTTGTTTGAGTAGATTGTCCCTCACGGTGAACACAAAGGAATTACTAACAATTTAATGCTCTGTCTTGTGGTTGCAGCTTGACCATCGAATCCTTGCAACTACAACGTTATGCTCGATTGGTGCTTTATGGTGGTTCACTAGAAAATTGGATATTCACCCAGCAGTGCGATCATTGATTGGAAGTACAGCGGGCATGGCTGCTCTCCAGGTGACTGCTAGTTTTGATCTCTATCTTTCATGAGTTATGCTTCCGGTTTTGAGATCCGATTATTAGCTAGCTGCGTGTTCGGATGGTAAACCCGCTAGCCGCCAATTTGTCTGCTCTGCAGGTCACGCTTGGAATTACAACGCTTTTGACATACGTCCCAGCCGAGTTGGGTACAGCACACCAGGCTGGAGCTTTAACTCTATTGTCACTCATGCTTTTGCTCAGTCATACCATTAGGAAACCCTCTGCATCACTTCTGAAATCATTGCCTCCTGTTGCGAAAATCCACCCGATATAGCCTGTTGAAGTACTCCAGCGTCGGGTAAAGCCAGATTTGTGTAAGTCGGTTGCAAATTTAACGAGATCATTCCGGAATAGGTCAGTAGAGTAGTACTCGGAGCTCTGTATCCTGAGACAGTCGGTAAACTGCTGCTTCGCCTCAGCTTGTTTACGGATAAGGTGCCTTGGGGATCAATCAACTTGAATGCATTCTTGGCCCGGGCCTTGTTTACGTGGGGGTTGAGAAATTTCTGGAAGATGAACGGGTCACTAGGAAAGGTGGTCGAGAGAAGCATATGAACTGGAAGTGAAGCCAACCTCAAAGCCTCTGTGGTTGTGGACTGGTGCCATTGTTTGGCTTTATTCATCTGAAGGAAATTCTTGATTGTTCTTTTCAGACAAGGCGGATACTTAAGTAATAACACCTAACAAACTAACAAGCACAAGAGGCGAAAATGACCTCTGAGCGTTCTTACAATTTGGTCAAATAAATAAGCAAAATCTGCTGGTCTGTCTGATGCCAAAACCAATGATTGCAAGTGATTCCCGAAAATCTGCAGGCCAATGCAAGTCCCTAGTAGCTGCTTCTTTTTTGACATTTTTTATGAACGAAGAAGTGCCTAGTAGCTTAGCTTGGGCTCCTAGTTTGATATTCGTAAAAATCAAACTCAAATTAATTAACGCAGGTTCGAGCCGAGATATTATTCTCATATAATATTAAGCTAAAGCAACCCGTGTAGGTTAGTATCGCAGGCAGATAAGATAATCCTTAGTTTTGCATGCATTTGGATCTTAGGAGAATGCGAAAGAAGAGACTATTAATCGGAGGACTAGAAAGTTTCTAGTAGAAAGGCGTTTGAAGACCATACTATATTCTCACATGCTTTGTGCTCAAAGGAGGAAGCTTCCCGGAAACTTGCTTGGTTAAACTTGGAGAATAGTATAACAAACACATGATTTGGACACTACCTTCTTAACTTGTTAATTAATTAATGGATGATAATGACAGTGTTAATAATTAGTAAATAAGAAGCAACTTCTTGGGACTTTGGACGACAGCCCCAACTGACCTGACCTGACCTAACCTAACCTGAAGAGATCACTTAAATAAAACAAATCATGTGGATCTCTAAGTAATTCATCTCCGAATAAGATAAGGCGTAGTACGATTTGATGGAAGTTCAAACCCGAACGAGACGAAATAGTAAAACGGCAGAATTGGACATTTTGGTAGCGGCATCCAAATCTGGTAAAGCTCGAAAGTTGACATGCCGTACTAGAAATCAGAAATCTAACCCCACAGAAAGAGAGAGAGAGAGAGAGAACAAGGCGGAGGAATTTAATATCTAGCTAGCTAACAAAGCACCCCCCACCTTTCCCTTAAATATTGTACGGTCAAACTGGTGTGGTGTCCGTCCTCTCCCTCGCTTCAATTACTAATTGATTGGGTTTATTTCCTTTTTTTGGCGGTGGCAAAGGGAAAAACTATTAGTAATCCTATCGGCCTTGTTGCCTATTCTTCTAGGGGGAGCCGGCTTCCTTCCAAATCCAAATCCAAATCCAAATCGTGCAACTTTTTTGAAAGGTCCGTCTTTTTTTTGACCTTATCTAGTTTGTTGTTCTTTTGTTTCTTCCCTTAGATTAGATCTTGCGTTGTGGGTGCCTTTTTTGTAAAAAGATTGCTTCTTTAAAGGTTTGGCCTTGTGATCTGAATTGATTTCAGCTATTATTGATTTGACTTGGTTGGGAGAGGGTTGCCACCCTCAGCGGTCTCGGACTTGGACCAAAAAGGTTGATTTAGTGATTGGGTCTGATTGAGGGAAGGAGAATATGGCTGTAAAATTTTGCTTTATTTTTTCTTGGTGGATTGATTTGATTGTAGTTTAAAGTTTGATAGTTGGTTTTGGATAAGAGGTTCCCATATGTTGGGTTTCTTGTGTCGTTGCATTGACCTTGGATTGTGGTTCCAGGATCCTCTTTCTTTGACCTTCGGAAACCCAACCGTCGGCACAAAGCGTAGCTGTGTTGTTGGTTCATGGGTGCAGGAGAGGACCCTTGCTTATAAATAAACCCAGAAGAAATGGATTTCAAGTTGCAAGTGGTAGGAATCCCATCCCAACTTGAAGTAAGTCGCTTGTTTAGCTTCGCTCTTAATCCGGATTCACCTTTTTCTCAATCTTGGTAGAAGTAGGTACATGCTTACTTTTGACATTTGCTTTAATTACTTAGTTGTCCTATCGCTTTCTTTCTTTCTTTCTTTGCCATACGGTTTCAATATTAGCCATCTGAGCTGCTCTTAAGGATTTGGAAACCCTTCCAGGAGAAGACTACTGCCAGACCCTAATCATCTCCTTTATTCAACAGATGGGAACAATGATTGAAAATGGGTCAAAGCATGAGTTTGAGGACGAGAGCCTTTTTACCCCCGAGACAGGAACCCAGAAGATGCTGCCAAGTCATATTGCCGAATATGGCTCAGTTTCTGGTGGTTTCCCCGGTAGTGGCAGAGGGAACTGGAGGATCATTGTGTGCAAAAGTATAAGGACTGTAGTTTTGTCCACTAAATTAAATTTGCTTATGCCTTTTGGGCCTCTTGCAATCCTCGTCCACTTGTTGACGGGAAATAAAGTAAGTTTTGTTGTTAAGTTTCTTCGATTATCACGTGATGCTGCCGAGTTTCCAATTCATTGGTTGTGAATGATTACAGGGTTGGGTCTTCTTTCTGAGCTTGGTAGGTATAATACCTTTAGCAGAGCGTTTGGGTTATGCTACAGAGTAAGTAGACATGTTTCCCATTCGTCCTACTCTACTTTAAACTGCTTCCTTTTTTCGTGGTGGCTGATGCGACTCTTAAATTACTTAATGTAGGCAACTAGCCTTCTTCACAGGACCAACAGGTATATCAAAGTTGCTAAATTTTTTTCCAATTATTTCAAGCAACTCACCGATGTTCATTTTGTTGTTTTTTTTTGTCTATATGCATGCATTGTTCTTTCTTTTCTCCGTATCTCCGAAATTTGCATCCTAATATTCAATTTTTGCTATTTGTAGTGGGCGGTCTCTTAAATGCGACATTCGGAAACGCAACAGAACTCATTATAGCAATTTACGCTCTGAAACGTTCAATGATACGTGTTGTTCAGCTATCATTACTAGGTTCGATTTTATCAAATATGTTGCTGGTGCTCGGTTGTGCATTCTTCTGTGGTGGGCTTGTCTTTTATAGAAAGGAACAAGTATTTAATAAGGTATTGACACAAGTTTTTCCTTCTTTCTAGTTTTATCCTTTTTCCAGTCCATTTCTCTTTCCTTTTTTGGTACCCATGTCTGAGCCAAATGAGATTCCAGGCATCTGCTGTCGTGAACTCGGGGTTGCTGTTGATGGCAGTGATGGGGCTTCTCTTTCCCGCTGTTTTGCACTATACTCACACTGAGATACATTATGGAAAATCAGAATTGGCTCTCTCAAGATTTAGCAGTTGTGTCATGCTTTTGGTTTATGGCGCTTATCTCTATTTTCAGTTGAAAAGTCAAAAGGATTTATATGTTCCACTTGAAGAGGTTAGTTATTTTGTGTCAGATATGTTCTACATTTCGCTTTTGGCATGGGATAACAAGTAGGGTGATTGCCTTCTGTAAGCTTAGGAAGAAAATCAGGACGGAGAGGACTTAGCTGCCGAAGATGATGAAGCACCTGAAATCTCCAAATGGGAATCAGTGATTTGGCTCTCAATAATGACTGCCTGGATATCCGTCTTATCAGAATATTTGGTTGATGCGATAGAGGTACACCACCTTTGCTAATACCATCTTATAATGTGGGGCTGTAACTACTGAGCTTTCCTAAAGACAAAATTCTTTTCCTTTCTGTTGCCTGTTGATCATCATATGCCCCTCCAACATTTGGAATGTTAGAACCTTTAGTTTCTTCATAGCCGGCTGAGTCAGAAAGTTGCGTTAGGTCATACGTTCGTTTGACTAATATCATTTGTGTATCCAAACTGTGCATTTTGGACTATCATTGATTTGGGCTATAGAATTCCTTACTCATTTCTCCACAGAAGAATCAAGTATCTTTGTTCTGTTTTTATCTTGGTCACTGAGTGGTAAAGTAAACAACATTTGCTTAAAAGCTGCCATGCTTCTTCCCAATAAACAAATTTTGAGACCATCGATTGGTTTTGTCAATGAAATTGTTATCTAGTAGTAACCCTTTTCTGTTTGTAGGGTACATCAAAAGCTTGGAATGTGCCAATTGCATTTATTGGCGTTATTCTGCTGCCAATTGTGGGGAATGCAGCAGAGCATGCAAGTGCAATTATATTTGCGATGAAAGACAAACTTGTAAGGATCCCTTTCGACCCTTTCTGGTTTCCTTTGTTGAGGTTTTTCTCGATAGCATTGGCCATGATCAATGTTCTTTCACAGGATATATCTCTTGGTGTGGCGATTGGGTCATCAACGCAGATATCTATGTTCGGGGTAGGTACCTTAGATGGTGATACTCCATGTTTACTTTTCTTTTCTTGGTGATAGGATACGTTTAATCTGCTTTTCTTCCCACTAGTAGAATGCATTTACTTTCTTGTCGTTAATTCTTGCATAAGAAACGTATTCCACAAAGCCTTGCAAATATTGTGATAGGTTTACTTGAAATCAAATTCACGACAGCTTTTGTTCCATCCCGTTACATGATGGCTGATGCTGTAGTGCTTCTACGTGCTGTTAGTGCCTGTTCCATTTCCATGTTGATTCATCGTGCTGCATTATGAAAATAGTTTGCTTTATTGTTGTCCTTGCAGATTCCTTTCTGCGTGGTCGTTGGATGGATGATGGGAGAACCTATGGATTTGAATTTTCAACTATTCGAGACTGCTACCCTTTTCATCACTGTGATAGTAGTGGCCTTCTTTCTCCAGGTATGGGTGCCTAGTAATTGGAAAATATTCGATTCAGAGATCTTAATGTGGTTATTTGCGGTGATTAGCTCTCATATTTATGCTCAAGTAAAACATGCTTCTTCCAGGAAGGGACGTCAAATTACTTCAAAGGAGTGATGCTGATTCTTTGCTATGTCATTGTTGCTGCAAGTTTCTTTGTACACGAAGATCCGAGTTCAGCAGGTTAGTATAATTCTTAAGCTATTCCGATTGTGGCTTCAAACTTGCTGGCTACTGTGGAGCTTAGTCTTCTGTCAGAACCCTAGAGCAGCTGCCGTATAATGTGTCGAACTTCATCAATGTGTTTTGCGCAGGATGACAAGAAGTTGCAGCGTTAGGGACTGCATTCGGTAAGGTGAATTGAGGTGTTGATCCTAGATAGTGGCAGTTGGGGGTGGGGTGCAAAAAACTTGGTACGTACGTATGCACGTATACATCATCCTGAGGAGAAGGAGGCTATTCCGGCTATGTTCAGTTAAAATGGTGTATTGGACGAGTATCATAATGGAAAATGCTGGAAATTTTTGTGGGGTTTTGTACACACCAAACCACCCACCAAGTCTCACATTCATTCATGTTACTTGTAGACCAAGTGATGAAAATGTGTATATCCTAGTAAGTAAATGCAAGCAGAGGGGCTCTCTTTTGGTAATGGAACTTTAGTTCGTCTTTTCTTCTTCCTCCATTTACATTATGGCCTAATCCAACTGCAATGTTACTGGATAGCCAGGCAGGGTGTTGTATTCTTGTGTTCTTTGAATCAAGGATATATATATAAATATATTCTTTAAACTTGGGAGTGATCGCCCCATACTATATATGTTATATTTTTTCGTACTTTTGGAGTTTGTTGCTTAGATTCCAGTAGAGCAAGGAATTCAGGTCGCACACTCTATCCCAAAGAGATAATTTTGATGGGATTGCTCTCTGATGGCAAGTTTTACACTACGATTTGACTAATAAGATACTAATTTGTATTTCAAATTATATGACACAATTTTAGACTATGATCCTTGATAGACGGGCCACTTGCAATATCAGACAAATCAAAGGAAGCTCAAAAAGATTATTAAATATCTATTATACGTAACGCTGAAAGTTTGGTATAGGCGCGGGCGGGACCACTTGTATTCATTCTATTCTATTTAGTTATTGGTTCCGACGAGAGAGATGTTTCTTCTGCTCCCTCCCTCCCTCCCTCCCTCCCGCCCGCCAATGGGAAATTAATTATCTTTGTTTTCTCTCTTTGATGATTTAAAAAGACAAGTTTTTTTTTAATATATTGGTTGTGGGTTAAAAAAGGAAAAATTAGGTGAATGACAAGTCGGAGTCGGGTACTAGTATCAGTAGAAAGCGACTCATCAATAATTTATCGGTGTAGATCTTCTTTTCCAGTAATACTAATAGCAGGGCTGGCTAGAAAATTTGGTGGGGTGGGAGAAAGGTCAAGGAGGTTGAAAGAAACATGTGGTAGGCCAGCTTGGAGGAGTATTATTTGACTTGGATATATCTTATTTCTACATACTGGAAGCAGAAGAAGATAGAGAAAAGAAAAGGAAGGAAGCAGAGAGAGAGAGAGAAGAGAGATGGGTGGTGGTGATGATGATGGTGTAGCTGATGAACAGCAGCCATTGCTTGACGTTGACGACAACGATGCATTCGATCTTCCGCTACAGCACACCCCGCTCGTCACTAGGACTGGTATGTGTGTGCGTGTGCGTGTATATGTATATATATATATATATCGTCTTCTTCATTTTTGATCCACACCACAAAGTTAGAAAAAGGGTTTACTACTCTTCTTCTTCTTCTTCTTCTTCTTCTTGTGCGAGTGCATGTCTTTATTGTCTTTAACTGGCAACTGTCATGGGACTAATGTTTTAGATTGGATCATACTCAACTCTTGATTTAGTACTCCGTTAAGATATGTAGTAGTTCTACTACTGTTCTCGACTCGACTTGACTCGACTCTTGGTCGTTGCCCTATGTATATATCGCAGCAGCGGATACTAGAGAGTGATGTTAAGTTGGGGAAGAAGGGATATTCAGTGGTCGTAAAATGAGAGATGAGATTTAGATCAAAGAAAGAAAGAAAAAAAAACATTACATGTATATACCTACCTATGTATTAGATGTCTAGTTTTGGTAGTTGTGACCGTTAGTTGTAAGTTTTCGGTACGGATCCCCCCCAAATTTTGTTTGTTTCCTTCCTTTCTTCTTGGCGGAATTGAATTGCTATCTCATATATAAATAATATTCTTATCTTTGTTTTGTTTTTTTTGGGGTCTCATGTCACGTAGCCTTAAAAAATGCCAATCGCTTCTTCTCGAGTATGTTAATATAACTATATGTATGCATATATAAAAGCTTGTTTCTATTACAAGGACATGATATAATGGTAGGAGTTTGTGGGTGGTGGGGTCAGGGACAATGTGGACGGCGGTGGCCCACGTGATAACCGGGGTCATAGGGGCCGGGGTGTTGTCGCTGGCGTGGAGCGTGGCGCAGCTGGGATGGGTCGCCGGCCCACTGTCCATGATCGCCTTCGCCGCGGTGACCATGGTTTCTACATTCCTCTTGTGCGACTGCTACAGGTATCCGGACCCTCGATTCGGTCCCCACCGTACTCGATCCTACACGCACGCCGTTCGGCTCTACTTGGGTCTCTCTCTGTTCCTTCTTACTTGCTGCGATCTTGATGTTTTTTATCCTCTTCTTCTCCTCCTCCTCCTTTTGTACTAATTAATTAGTTGATGATGATCAGGGAAGACAAGCCAAACGGTGTGCGGAATATTTGCTATGGAGAGCTTGTACGGCACTGCAGTTGCTTATGTTATCACATCTGCTAGCAGCATAAGGTAGGTACATCAGCAACCTCGATCCGATCCGATCCGATCCGATCCCATCCCTGTTGGAATATACCTTTTTCTTTCTCATCATTTGGTTGTTTCTGTATTTCTTATGCTAAATAAATGATTGCTTTGTGTTGTTGGCATATCGGAAGAGCGATCCGGAGATCAAACTGTTATCACAGAGAAGGGCACGATGCGTCCTGCTCGTATGGCGAGACGGAGTACATGGTGTTGTTTGGGGCAGTTCAGGTTGTAATGTCACAGATACCTGATTTCCACAACATGAAATGGCTCTCCGTTGTTGCAGCAGCCATGTCCTTCACCTACTCTTCCATAGGATTCGGTCTCGGATTAGCCAAGGTCATAGGTAACAACATATACACAATATATATATATATATATATGTTATTTAATTAACTAGCTAGCCTAGACATCCATTAATGGAAATGTTTGCAGAGAATGGGAGTGTAAAGGGTAGCATAAGTGGCGTGCCGGGTGCCAATGCGGCTGACAAGTTGTGGTTGGCCTTTGAAGCACTCGGAGACATTGCATTTGCCTATCCCTACGCCATCATTGTGTTCGAGATACAGGTAACTTAATTTCCCTTCCATGTCCTGCTTTATTTATTTAATTTAAATTTCATCTGCAAAAAAAGAAAAGAGGAAGAAGAACAATGGCTGATGTCCGGAAATGATTGTTCAATGAAGGATACGCTCAAGTCCCCTCCACCGGAGAACAGGACGATGAAGAAGGCGTCGTCGATTGCCATAATAGTGACAACATTCTTCTACCTGTGCTGCGGATGCTTTGGATATGCAGCATTCGGGGATGACACGCCTGGGAATCTACTAACAGGCTTCGGCTTCTATGAGCCTTACTGGCTTGTCGATTTCGCCAATGCCTGCATCGTTCTTCATTTGGTTGGTGGATACCAGGTAGCCTAACTAACCCCTTGCATCAGCCAACTCTCTTTCTTCCCTAGCTTCGTCCTCTTCGTGTAACCGATTCGAGTAAATACGAGCTGCAGATATTTAGCCAGCCGGTGTTCGCATTCGTAGAAGGATGGGCGAGCAGGAAGTTCCCAAGTAACGGGTTCGTGAACAACTTGTACTCGTTGAAGCTCCCTTTCCTGAGGCCACTAAGAGCCAATCTCTTGAGGCTCGTGTTTAGGACCTTGTACGTTGCTTCAACCATGGCAATTGCAATAGTGTTCCCTTACTTCAACCAAGTTCTTGGGGTGCTAGGGGCATTGAACTTCTGGCCACTTGCCATTTACTTTCCCGTGGAAGTGTACTGTGTGCAGAGGAAAGTGGGAGCCTGGTCTACGCAGCGGATTGCTCTTACAACATTTAGTTTTATTTGTTTCATCATAACGATATTGGGACTTGTAGGGTCCATTGAGGGCTTGATAATAGCGAAATTAGGTTGAGAAGATTTTAATTAATTTATTGATGCAAATGTATTGATTGCATAGTACTCGAATATGTAATACAGACATTTAAAGGGTTTTAGAATTCTTTGTCCAATTTGAAAAGGATGACCCTGAATACATGAGATGGGCATATAACCGAGCCCAACTATTCCAACCCATTAAATGGGCACATCAATTGTTTCTAGGTTTTTGGATATGGCCCATGTTATATAGCCCATCTGGGTGATTCTTCCTCTCTTTTTTTAACCTGTGATTAAGAACAAATGGAGAAAATATGGAAACATTAGAAACAATATTGAAGGATCCCAGTACAAAAAGAAAGTCGATCATCTCCTTGTATAATCACTATAATATGATAATATTAGGTAGAATGAACTGTTTTTTTTTTGGTAATGAGCACTTGAACTAGATGTAACTCGATTTATGTACCAAAAGCGGGTTCACCGCACTAAACTAAACTCAAGTTCGAGAGAACAAGATTTGATTGGGACGAAACGAGCAACCGTAACAGTAGAACATTTCGAAGTAGATGGACCAGTACGGAATGAAGAAACTAGTACAAACCACACGTGTATCCGAAACCTCAATTGTCGAACATGGAGGCAGTCAAACAGCGGGAAGACATGGGGTTGACCATGGGAGGGAGGCGGGCAGGTGCTTAGCGGGTGAACTACCGGCCAAAGTCTCTCACACGCATGGTGGCGTTGAATTCTTTATTATCATGCACCTTTCCTCTCCTCCACTCTCCTCTCTGTGTATGGTATAGTATAAAACATTATAGCCTCTCCCACATTTCTTTCACTTTGTTTTCTCTTCTTTAATCCCTCCCTCTTTACCTAATCACCTACTTTCTCACCCAGCCTCATTCCCCCACCCCACCACTTAGACTTGACATTCTCTTTAGGCTTCCTTTTATTAATTTGCTTCCCTTGCTCTATAATCTTTAACTTTATTCTTCTTCACAGAACAGAACAGAACAAAGTTTGCCTATTTTGTTAAAGGGGAAATAAGGCATAAACAAGTGTGTAGTAATTAAAGGGGAACATAAGGAAGGAAGGATATGGGAAGGGTTCCATGTTGCGAGAAGGACAATGTGAAGCGGGGTCAGTGGACTCCCGAGGAGGACAACAAGCTCTCCTCCTACATTGCCCAGCACGGCACCCGCAACTGGCGCCTCATCCCCAAGAATGCCGGTTACCTCCATTATTCCCATTATTATTCCTCTGCACACACACACACACACATATATATATATACTCTGCTTCCCAGTCTACTAATCCCAAGTTCCTGTTTGCTTCAGGTCTCCAGAGATGTGGGAAAAGCTGTAGGCTGAGGTGGACCAATTATCTCCGTCCCGACCTCAAGCACGACAAGTTCTCCGAGGCCGAAGAGCAGGCCATTGTCAAGCTTCACTCCGTCTTCGGCAACAGGTACGTGGATCGTAACATCAGTGTTTCAACTTCCAGTCCAAGGAACCGAGTTAACTACTGATCATACTTTTCTTGAAATGGAACCGCAGGTGGTCCTTAATAGCAGCCCAACTTCCTGGCCGTACAGACAATGACGTGAAGAACCACTGGAATACAAAGCTCAAGAGGAAGCTTACCGGTATGGGCATCGATCCCGTCACCCACAAGCCCTTCTCCCACCTAATGGCTGAGATTGCCACCACGTTGGCGCCGCCGCAGGTTGCCCATCTCGCGGAAGCCGCTCTTGGCTGCTTCAAGGATGAAATGCTTCACCTTCTCACCAAGAAGCGCCTTGATTTTCAGCTCCAACAATCTAATCCCAATGTGGCACCAGGGAATTCCTCGGTTCCGTACTTCGCCCCTAAACATGTTGAAGAAGACGACACCATTGAGAAAATCAAGCTCGGTCTATCCAGGGCTGTCCAAGAACCTAGTATGTTGTTACCCCATAACAAAACCTGGGACTACACGGGGGCAGCATCTGCTAGTTTTACAGAGGCTTGTAGTGGTTTCCCTGGCTCAGTTGCCGGATTCTCTTTCGGCCAACCTTTTATCTGCGATGGAGCCATATCACCGTGGAGCCAGAGTATTTGCAGTGGAAGCACATGTCCGGCAGGGCATCAGCAAGGCCACTTGCAAGAACAAGCGGACGATAACGGAGACGAATCCGAGGATGGGAAAGACGTGAAGAATGATTCCAGCATATTCACCACAGACTCTGTCATATGGGATTTGCCATCCGATGATCTCATGAATTCCATGATCTAGTAAATCTCACATTGCAAAGTAGACCAAGAAAACCCCATAATAAACAGAATAATAAATTTTATGCGGTATCCATAACACCACAAACCTGAATAAGATGAATTTTATTGATTGTACCAATTAATTGCATACTTTATTGTTACATGATTAAAGTATTGAGATAGGAAGATCCAAACCTCCACTTCCTATTATTAATCTCTCTACACACAGAATCTCTTTCCTTTTTTTTTTGGAAGATTACACACAGAATCTCTATATCAGGCAAAGTATGACGATGAAGAAGAAGTATCTGCCAAAACCTGAAAATGTTTAACAAAAGTTGGAATATGTTGAAGATAAATCTTGCAGAGCTACCGCTCTAAAACCACAATAAGAAGAGAGAAGAAAACAAAAAAAATTGAGAAATTAGTATATAGCTACCTCAAGCTGCTCCTCAGTGAACATGTCCTTCTGGATGTTCCAAGTATCAGCATGGGTCCGACGGAACTCTGCTACGGCTTTTGTGACTGTAGATTTAATTGGTGATGGCTCCCCTCCAAAGCGACCCAGTAGAGTAACATGCTCAGGCAACCAGCTGAAAGCAGACATTAATGAATTGTTTAGAGATGACAACAAACTAGAGATGTGTTTCTTATGGGCAAAACAAAAGAACAATAGATTTTTTTTCTCTTTCATTTATGTTTTTCTCATTTTGAGCTTCCTTCGTGACCACTTTTTATACCGTTACAAGCAAAAGTTGAAACCATAGGTGAAGAAACATCATGTTGGAGCTATTTAAATCTTGACAATGAAATTGTATATGCTAAAAGCGTTTTCCATATTCAAGAAAGCCTGACGTCCTGAATAAACAATTTATTGCTCACGGTCTTTTTCCAGTGGAGCTCACAGAGTTACAGATTAAATGAGCATATTTTTCCAGAGTGGCATATTAAATGAGCATATTTTTCCAGAGTGGCATATAATCGATGCACTCCTAGCATACCTTGGCATGTCATATGGTACAGATAATACAGAGGCCACCAAAGCAAGTACGGCACCATGAACAGATGCTACCTTGCGACTTTCCTTGAAGCTTCTGCATACACGCAAACAAGGTTGAATAAAAATGCCGGGCAATTACCTACCAAACAAAATATGCCAGAAAATTAAAAGTAACATGACAACGCACAAGGACTAGAAGCATGTCAGACATACAAAACGTTACCATAGCACAACTCCTTCGGTAATGAGAATTCCAAGAACCGGATATCTTCTTATTTTCATTAAAAGACCTTTGACTTAACTTTTTTAGGACATGGACTACCAAATAACACATACCCTCCCACTTATAGCTAGCATCTTTCAAGAAAAAAGATGATTAACATGTAAAACTTATTAGATACTCAGGAATACCTCTGTTTTTTAGTCTTGAGAATTGAATTTGCTTCGACATAACCCCTCACTCGCAAATCTCTTGCAAGATCTTCATCCCCGCCCTTCATTAGACCAGCAAGTACAGCCGCAGCGTGCTCTCTTACCTGAGCAACATACAATAGAGATAAGTTGAATGGTGGAAAGTAAACCTAAATGATGCAATGATGTAGATAGAGATTTGTTCTCTTGGTTTGGGAAATCACTGAATTCTTGTTAGAACATAATGCACTCCACGCCGGCATACAATTAATCAATCACCAGATAAACCTACAGAACCCTTTAGTTAAGTTTTAGCATAGAACTTGCCTCCACTTGACTGTCCTTCAACAGATTTTCCACAGTCTTCCAGACCTGTTGCTTCTCCATACTTGTTAGAATGAAAGTGTGCCTATCAGTACAGATTTAGCACAATCAGATAATAGTTAATACAAGCTAGTGAAACTTCAACCTAGTTTTGGCGACAGAAACTAATAAATGAGAGAGACCCAACCCCAAGGAACAATTCAACAGCTGAATATCCACAGACTATAGTTCTTACTAGTGCAGCTTTGTCAAAGACAAATTTAGCAGTGTGGATTTTTATTACATTACCCCATGAATTTGAAATTCAGAGGAGATGGGAAAAGGCCATTGAAGATAAAAGAATTTATTTAGATGCTAAACCAGGGAGAAAACTCAACTACACTACAAAACACGGTGAAGAGGCAAAATACCTGTACATAAAGGTGCGCAGATACGTTAAAGTAACTGATCTTGTCCGCCAGTTCGAATCATTAGCAGAAGAAAGAATACATGTGATAACCATCTCGAGATGAGGTCTCCAGAAAATTCTCCACTTCAGTAATTCAAAAGCTGCTTTGGCCAGGGTCGACAGATCCTTGTTTGATGTTTCCTTCAAATGCCAATAACAGTTGTCAGAGAAGAAAAGGAAAATCTCCCCCCAGGCAGGAGACAGTTAATCAGCAAGAAACCAAAAACAACCTCTTGAACTATCAAATTATGCAAGTCAAAGGTATCATATATGGCTCCAAGAACGGCCGTTTGATAGATGTTTCACGAATCAGTAAATTTCCAATGAAAGCGGAAAACATAGGTCAAGATGCTCATTTCGCAAGCATGTCCCAGCAGTGGAGAACTAAGATCTGGTACGAAAGGTCATACACCATGAACAAAAACCACCAACTCAAGAAAAAAATCCAGCGCAAAGAAAGAAGAAAGTATTTATTAGCATCAAGTAGGAGAAATTTTAAAAGAGTGGGGGCATCATTCATGCAGAAAAGGGTAGGCAATGATTCTCACGACTCAAATTCTAACATTGGTTCAAGATGCACACAGAAATATTCCATAGAATTACTACACAAACCTGCAAGGATATTATAGGATAGAGGAGTCTGGCGACAACATCGAGCAAATAGGAAGATCTTCCCGACTTCAGAGTTGATATAATGAAATGAAATAACTACACAAATAAAAAAATGCTTAATCAGTAATTAACCAAATGAAAAAGGAAGTACGTAGATCAATTGAAAATGCCAAAGTTGATGCAGATATCATAATTGTTGAAAATGTTTATACCGTTTCCATCCACTTTACGTCATCATGAGTATCCCCATTAACTGTATCTTGCTGACTTTTATGGCCTGGTTCATCCAGATAATCAGACTGAGTGGTCTTTTGAATGTTGACTACCATCTCAGATGCTCGCTCTGACAGAAACAGAACCCAATTTGTTCCATTGTTTTCAAAATCATGAGAATGATCTCCAGCAAACGACAAGTGGAGGCGAATGTTGGAGCACAGGATAGAAAGGGTAACACCAATAGCTTCCCTTACCTGTCAGTCAGGAGAAAGATTAAACCATTAAGCCTCGCCCATCTGATTAATCCAATGTTCAAGTCATGAAATTTCTTAAACTGTGAATCCTAAAAAATAGTGAATAAAACAAGAACAATGGAGACCAATTTACCCACAAAAAGACAGCACTCTCTCTCCTTTAAGAGTTAAGTGGTTAAGGTTCTTTATTACTAATTACAAGAGTGCTTTCGTAGATATTTCTAACTTGATGGAAAAAGAACAAGACAATTTGCAGGGAGCATCAGCTGGACCATACGCTTCTATACACAAAATGAGCCACCACAGGGATATATGGAACAGCATGCTTACTTGAGCTGAGGAATGGAACATGCTGTCCAGCAACTCTTGCAGAAGATTCTTATGGAGCTCTATCTCCTTCACGGGCATTTTCTGTGGGGATGCTTCAATCAGTGCAGCTGAAAGAAAAGCATAGCGCTTCGCGACAATAGATGTTGTGACAGCCAGAGGTAAAGGAGCCCCCAAACAGTCCAAAATCTGTTGCCTCAAAAGAGGAACCTTTGTGCCATATTTTCCCTTTCCGGTGACTGCATAGCGTATGCATGCTGCCCACTCTGGAATAGACTCCACCGATTGAGAAAGAATGATGTTCCTAACCTGAACCATCATCCAGCTGTCCCACTCTCCTGTAATGCCTTCAACATCCGAGTGCAATATCCCAGCAAAAGCTTCAGCAGCAACACACTGCTTAGCTCTTTCCTTGGCATTTGCAAACTGCTCCAAAGCACTACGAAGAGCAAGTAAAACAGGCATGCCACATTCTTGTACCAGCCTCTTAAAAATACGTGCAAAGTTAGGGTAGAAAGTATCACTTCCTAATAAAGAGATCCAACTTGGAGTGCGAGGCCATGAGGCTGAAAAGTCAAAATAAAACCGAGTGATTGATTTGTCCGCCAGGCTTTGGATGGACGAATCTCCATGACCTCCTCTTGAAGATGTGCTCTCATTATCAGTTATAATGTGAACATGAGAAAGACTATTGAAAGTCTCATTAAAAAAACCCTCTTCCTGAAAAATCTCACTTAACGCTCCTTCAAGAAATGAGTTGGTGCTTCTACGTTGCTCTCTGGAAACTACAGGTTGATCATCAGCTGCCAATCTGTATGGAGATTCTTTCAACAATATATTTAGAGCTGAAATTGCAAGTATCCTGGTCTGAGGAAGTTGACTTTTCAAGTTCTTCAGAAAGTGACCTGCAAAACGGAGCAACAAGCTGTGTGAAAAAGTTCGTCAAACATCTCGCATTGTCTATTGCATTATGTACAGAGTGAAAAAGTTAAGACAGGATCAGAAACCAAAAAACAATTACTGACCAGCAGATTCACTCAGGATTTTCGAAGATAAGTGTGGATCACTTCTAGAAGCCATAGCCAACAAAAGCAGAACCCTATTTGCCATTAGGTTATACCTGGAAGATCCAGAGGGGAAAAAGAAAGTAAAGGTATCAGCATATGAATCAGTTTCATTAATCAGCATAAAGAATCTCTATACAGATCCTTGTTTGGAGTACAGCCAAAAGTCTTTGTTTAACAGCTAAAATTTAATTTTGAACCAAATTTATGCGGAAAATGTTGTAAGAGAATTGGTCAAACAACTAGATAATTACCGCCAATGCAAGCCAGTAGAATCGAAGCCCATGGATGCAATTCGGGAAACCAAATCTGCAAAATCTGCTCCATCTGCATGATTGTCTGACGACCTAAAAATGCTTTTTGAAACTCCCGAGAAGTGGATGTTGTACTTGACAAAAAGCTGTTTGCTATTAGTATATATGACAAGAATAAAAAACATACAACCTCAAGAATAGTAAGGGGGATCGAACCTCATTGATTGCTTTCTGGGATTTCAGTGACTCGTGATGTGAGCTACAAGCAAAAGAAAATTTCAGGCACAGTTTGATCTCAATACAAGCTCTGATGGAAGGCAACATAAAACAATTGCGCTTCTGCCTTCTGACAAACAAAAACCATACAAGAATTTCCAAGACAAATACATTGAAGAAAAAAGAGGTTCAGTGGCACCTTGAAAGAACTCCTAGAATAAAAGCCGAGAATGACTTCGGATCCTGAAACAAGAATGCATCGTGAGAAAGTTTGACATAAACATCTGTTTGAACCAGAACCAAAGAAGTTAATACCATTGTCAGATGCTTCAGGACTGTCTGAGAAGACAAGACTGAAGTAGAACCAAGGACTGCATATTCTGACGAGCCAGGGTTTCGCAAGATTTCAGATAGTGATAGCACACACTTCGAAATCATAGCTGGCCATCTTTTAACCATCTTAACTAGAGATTTTCCAGCAAGTCTGAGCAGAAGTCATAAAGTTCCCAATCAGAAGATTGCAAAAGAATATAGTGCCAGATCTGAAGAGGTTAAGACTCCCTCGATGTAGAAATAATCATTCTAGAAAGAAGTAGAAATTATCAAGATAAACAGCTAAAAATGTACTACAACTATTGAAGGATAAGATGTGAGACCTATGTAACAAACTCCAGGTTCACAACTAGAGTTGATCCTCTGCATAACAAATTTAAGTGCAGAAATGCAAAACATTGCAGCTCAACCAAACATAGATCCCAGCATGGGAGGAAAGCAAATAGTGGTTGACAATCGAAGAATCAAAGAAGAGTAAATACTAACCCGCGAACAGTTTCATAGCTATGCACAGAGAGGTTTAGTAGATCATCCATCAAAAGAACTGCATGTTCTGAAGGGAAGACATTTCCACTCGTCCGATATAGATGATAAGATGACTGAGATGACCGCCATGTATTATGCATGTACGCCTTGTCGATAAGAGCCCACCTTGGCCTGGAAACAACAAGAAGGTATAAGCATCGTATTCAGAGTGTTTGGTATCTCTGGAAGTAAGAAACCATAAGTTAGCAATTCTAACCTTTTCTTTCCTCTGGAATGAGAAGATACAATAAAATTGATAGGAGGTTCTATAATGGCAGCCGATTGCATCTTCCATGCTTGCCTATGATTCGACCATTCAGCAAACTCCATACTCCCTGATGCACAGGATGCAGAGTCTTAATATATTGCAAGAAATGCTTTGCAGAGCTAAAAGAAAACCATCACAATAAGCAGCCTGCATGAGTTTCTCCGATATACAGTCTCAATTACCATAGTTTCCCAAAGCATCCATGATGCGAACAAGAAGTATCAGCAGAATGCTGTCATCTGACTTTTCCTCTAATAGATATCTGCCATTTTTGTAAAGAACATCGAGATTTTACTATCAACGAGAAGATAATCTTAAATTACTTGAATTATTATTCATGCTCCAAGTTTGACTTACTTGCAAGCAGTACGCATGACTGAAGCAGCCTTTTCGCGCAATGCGGTGCTACCAACAGTGGAACCTGTTGCTCCAGCTATCAAGAAAGAATGGTGACCTGAATCTTCCACAATCCCATTCCTGGAGGATGGGCTGAAATCAGGTAAGCAAGATAAAACACCTTGCAATGAAGAATCTATACGCAAAAGAGTCACTTTCAAGTGCTCTTTCTCATTTCCTGATAACAAGTTGCACATTGTATTAGAAATGTTATAAACAGAAAGGAGAGACAGCAGGAGCAGAAATGTCACATATTCTTCATGATTATTTTTAGATAAGGAGACTGGACATGTTATATGACATAAAAAATTTAAAAGAACAGAAAGACGTTTTGAGTTAACAGAATCTGGTGTATGGTAGCAATTAACTGGAAACACACGCTCTAAATAAAAGAGAATCGGATACTTAAACTTCCTCTACAGATCTAGATACACCATCAACGTCCCAAACAGGAAGTAAATATGGCAAGAGCTTCCATCCAGTGTGGAGAGAAACCTGTGCAAGAAAATTAAGTTCTCTCACCTGAATCAGAATGGATTTTATTTTGGCAAATTCTTAACAGATCTTCTAAAGCTGACTCAAAATGAAGATTTAAAAGTTCATTGGCGAACTGGACTTCCTCATCGGTTGGAACATGCCACTTTGGTACCGCCGCTGATCCATCACCTGTGTAATCTTTTGTGCTTATCCATTTTTCCAATGCTTCAGCAGCAGGGTGTTGTAAGATACACCTAGCAAACAATAGTAAACAGCTTCGTTTAAGGCTAACCCAACAATGAAGTTGGAGGAAAAATAGAGAATCGTTTTACCTATATTGATCAAGAGGATAATAGAGAATCAGGCTTCCAAGGAGCGAGCGGAGAAGATGATCTCCACCTCCATTAACCTGACATATGTGATTATAGAGTTGTCAAATGAGTTGCAACAATCAGGTTTGCTTGAAAATATCATAGAAATCCTATTACAGCTGGAAAAAAATATTAAGCAAGTAACAAGTGTAAATCAATTCAACCTTCCATGACGGGCATTCAAAAGCAGACATGATGGCTTCCTTGAATTGATGCTTGTAACGAAGAAGAGAAGGGCCTGCATAACTGATGGCAACTGATAGCATCTTCAACTGATAATCAATTGCAGTTTCCAGAGCTGGAGATATCGAGGGTTTTGCCTGTGCAAGAGTGGAGCAACTTTTTGTCTAAGAAATTTGGTGCAACTATCGGAAAGGAATAGTGCCCTGTGACAAGTACCTACCTTTGTTGAAACTGAGTTATCCAGAAATGCCCTCCCTCCAAAACCTGTTGTAGGTGTCCCTTTCAAAGAAGATATAATGGAAGCCAAAACTGGCTCAACAATAGCAGGAACTGCCTCCTCAGGGCTTGTGTAAACACATGCACAACAAAGCAGTCCTACTTCTGCAATAGCTCCAGGAAGAATGTTTGTCCTCACAAACTTAGAAATTCTTTTCAAAGCCTATCAGAAGATAAAAGCTTATTGGATTCTGATTTAGAAAATGAAGGAAAGGCCAATGTAACCAAGCGTCGAGCCAGCGAACAAACCTGGTTGTATAGTGATTTTGAAAGCCTCCCAAGCAAAATTTCCAGCATGCAATAGTAGTAAGGACCATCTTCAACTAAAAAGGTTCCAGATGTGGCTGATGAATGCAGCCCTTCATTCCTATTCACAAAAATACCAGAGATACTATCTTAACAAGGACAAAACAGGAATTAATAGCACCAAACTAGCTTTTCTAAACATCCAAAAATGGAAAAGGCAATAAGCAAAAAAAGAAGAAGCATTCACTTACAAAACACTACTGGGTTCTAGATGTTGAAGCAGTGAAAATAGACGACACAAGAATTCGTCTAACCATTCAGAAAAGTTAACCATGGGCAAGGACGACGACTCATCCATGCTATCATCCAAGATAGCCATCTGCAGTTATTTTTATATTAACAGAGGATGGTGGATAAAACATTATGCAAGGCAATTTACACAAACTATTATTGAGAATTTCGATCTTACGTTGGAAAAAATTGAACCAATCAACTGCATGGTAGCCAGAGTTTTGGGAGGATCGTTGGCGTCAATACCAAGTAGGGCAGTGGATAAGGAAATCATTGTCAAAGAATGAAAGGTCGCATTGCTTTCCCCAAGGTCAACCTGTTCTGCTGCAGTCGATAGAGAAGCGAAGAAAATAGCACGTCCAGCATAGGCTACAGACATCAGAGCGGCTTTCAACTGGTGGGTGGCTGTGATCTACAGATGCAAAAGAAATTGAAGTAAATGTGACTGCAACATCACAACCAAACCTAGACAGTGGATCATTGATAGCATGCCATGAATATGAACAGCACCACTAACCGTCTCCAAAGCCAAATGGAATCGAGATGCTACAAATGGAAGCACCAAGGAGGGCTCAACATAAGACAAGATAGAAGTTGCAGTGGCAACCGTCTCAGAAAGATGCTCATTCTTGCTGTACTGCCCACGATCGATTATCTTCAGCAAGACATTCACAAAAGACGCCCTTTCCGATTGCCCTAGGAGTTGCTGAACCGGTCTACTAAAATCTTCATTGCTACACACATTGTTCAAAGATGAAGAGCTCAATAAACAAAAATGCCAATTTTGCAAGGAACTTATCAAATAGAAAGATGTGGATATATCCTTACAGTTGCTCACGCTGCAAACGCTTCTGGAAAGTAATCACCAAATGGAGCAAGAACCTCTCCAACGTGTAGGTCCACCGACCACCATTAGAAGGATGATAGTATCTACGAGAATATCAAATAAAAAGTTAGAAGTTGCGGGAAATTCATATGGAGTGAAATAATAGTCATAGTCCAAAAACAAACTGCTCTAAGAGGTTGACCAATTTCTCCAACTGCTCTTGTGCCAAACCACCAGGTTTAAGTAAATAGACCTGAAGTTGCAACAAGAGGTCCGAATGATCAATATAAACATGGTGTGGTTCAGTTCAAGAATATCTTCGTTTCAGGCAACATCGCTATTCTTACAATTGATTTAGCGATTGCCTTTGCTGGTGTCATTGTCCTATTGGAGAACAAGAACCTTGTATTCCTTGGCACATCAACAGAAAAAGGATATGATCCACTTCCATTTGCAACAGGCACCTGTGTGAATGATGGGTTGAGCATGAAGTAGATCAAAAACAGAGAAATTAATATATCGCTCAACCTGCATGTCTCTGCAGATGGGATATTTTGTTCTTTGTTCTCCAACAAAGGAGCTGGCATAGTATTTTATCATTTTCTGGAGAAAAGCAGATGTACAATAGTGCCGCTAGCCCCTGTAAGTTAACTATCCTCGAAGCGCCTGTAATACTACTACCTAACCTATATGGATAATGGATAGCAAATTAGGGGCAAACAACTCAAACTGAAGACTGAGAAGGGGAGTGTTTAAGCAAAACTTGCCTCAAACATATTCAAGTATTTGGAGAAAAGCTCCGGCAAGAAGCATTCCCAGTCTATGAAATCATAGTTCTTTATAACACGAGCTATAATAGCTGCCCACTGGCTATTCCAAAACTGGCAATTCGGCATGGAGTCCCACAAAGCCACAGTCTTTCTAATCCCGTCACTGCCATATCAAAGGAAGGGAAAAGGTAAACTTCAGTGGACCATATGTCAACAAGCAAAGGGCAGTAAGAAACACAAGCTCCTTACGGCGTATAGAAGTCCTGGTTGTCCAAGTTGGTAGGCAGGAACAATCTAACAAATCCCGCCCCTTCAAAAGCCGCGTTATGCCAAGGATTCTCTAACAAAGGACTACAAAAAAATCACTTTTCGTCAGCTTTGCAGGCAAGAGGGATGAGCTGCTCGCATGTCAAAAACACAAAGGACTGACAATTTACCTAAACTCGGACCATATCTCAGAGGCAGATCCTGGAGGGAAGAATCTGCGGCAGGATCTAACAAGCGAAGTGACAGTCTCAAAGTGGCGTTGCCGTAGCCTCCATCCCTCGGGGCCGGTACTCCTGGAGAAGTGTGCATTGACGAGAGTATCGTAGAGCGGGCGCCAGGGGACAGTCAAGGTCAACCTGGCACGGTACTTATTGAGGAACCTCACTAACACGTAGCCCCATCTCACCTGTACAGACCGCAGTAAACAGTAAATAAAAAAGACCAACACACCCCTAACAGTAAACAGCTAGGAGGGGGGAGCTGACCTGTGCGTGGAGGCTGTTAGGGGAAGCGAGGAAGACCTCGAGGCCCAAGCGGAGGAGCTCCTCCACGTCATCCAGCTCTAAATCGCTCTTCGCCTTGAGGAATCTGCTCAGTTCCAGTCGTATACGATTCAATTAGAAGCTCTATCAGAAGCAGAGAGGGGAGAGAGAGAGAGACGTACAGGTGGATGACGGAAATCCACTTGAGGGTGGAGAAGACGGAGGAGTCGGGATCGGCGGGGGAGTGGAAGGAGGACTTGACTGACGTCACCACCCTCGAGAAGGACTCCTTCTCCTTGTGAGTCTGCTCCGCCACTGCCGGCGGCAGCCAAGCATTGTACAAGTGCATCGCCGTCGTCGTCGTCAGTTCCTTTCTTGCTATCCAATCCAATCCAATCCAATCCGAACCAGATGAAATGATGATGATGATGAGCTAACGGAGAGGGGGGTTTTACTTTGTTTGGAGCGGTTATGTGTATAATTAATTTGTTTTTATAGGGTTTAGTTTTCTTGGGCGACGGGTTGGAGGAGGAGAAGTAGCGGTCGTCTTTTTGAGATGAGATTTTACTTTGTTTTCTTGTCCAATAAGAAATCAAACCGTTATAAATTATTCTATTACGAGTTGATCTTATGAATTATGTGCAATTTAATTTAAATATAAACTAATTAATTTAAGAATCATTTGTTTGCTATTATTTATATTTTTCTAATTTAAATTTTAAATTAGTTATTTAAGGTATAGTTTTCTTGGGCGACGGGTTGCGCGAGGAGTAGCGGTCGTCTTTGTGGGAGTCTGGTAGATGGGTTCCAGTTGTTTTCTTTTCCAATAAGAAACCAACAATTACACTGTATATTATTCTATTTTAATTAAAATTTGTATGGTATATGTTTAACTTGGATATAAAATTAATTACTCTAGCAGTCATGTCATTTCTATTCATATCTATTTTTTTAGAAAGGTATATTCATATATATCTAATTTAGAGTAGAGTATTAAATTAGTTGAATTAATAAATACTCGAAAAATTTAATAGAAACTAACCCGCTAATCAAGTTTGTGGTTTGTAATAATAACGAGAGATGGCAGGGACGGAATTGGGATATTCCTCGCGGTAGGAACTGATCTGATCCCCACTAGTGGGGTTTTGACTTGGCCCATCCACCTTTTTACTCTGTTTCCTCGTCGTTTCTGTCATAGTAAAGCATCTACGTCCACATACAGGGTGGGATACCACCACCCGACTCATACAGGATTTTTCGTAATTTTAATTATAAATTTTGATTTCAAAACCTACTAATTGCGTTAATCTTATAATCGTGTTAAAATTCGATAAGAAAAATGCGACATGAGGCGAGATGAGTTGGATGGGGTACAATTGCAGCCCAAGCAAGTGAATAAATGTTAGCTAGCAGCTGACACAAGTAGTTCAATATCAAGCCATGGGCCCCAAACGGACACAAGTAGTTCAATATCGAGCCCATAAGAGATGAGCCCGTTGACTTCCACGAGCCCATAAGAGATGAGCCTGTTGACTTCCACGAGCCCTAAACTAGCCCAGCCCAAGCAAGTGAATAAAATCTGACCATTTGGAGAGCAAAATGTAGCCGTTGCAACAACAACGACAACCTGATTCAAGTCTCCTCTTCCACCATTTATATACATATACCCCAGTCTTCTCAATTACCGTCTCTACCACTATCGCTCATTTCCAATCTCACGTTTCTTCTTCTTGTTGTTTCCCAATTATTGTTGCTTGCCCTCATTTCTTTCGTACTTTTAGTTTAAGGAATGGCACAAATGAAAGATGCCCATATGGTAGAGATCCCTGTTGACGAGGAACACCAGCAGAAACAGCTTATCGCGACGCTCTAACACCATCCGTTAGCCGAGATATCGCGCAGTTCGGGCCACCTCCTGCTCCTTGAGCTCTAGCAAAGAGAGGAGGACCTTTGCTCCCGTCGTATTCTTTGTAAACAGTCCAGATTGGACTCGACAAAGAAAGACATCGTCAACCTATGCTGCTTCTTCCTGCTCTTCCACGCCCTCTTCACTATTCTCGTATTTACTTCCTCTGTTAGCGCGACTCGCACGTGTGGTAAGATGGTAGATACCCTTCCACTTGGCTTGTGTTCGTGCTGTTGGTCCATGCCAACGTCTGCAGGTACTGGAAGGTGTGGACGCAGTTGAGTAGGGAGAAGGTAGATGGTCGGTCGATCACGCGGTGCATCCAAGAGCTGAGGATGAAAGGCTCCAGCTTCGACCTTTCCAAGGAGATTTTTTTATAATAAATATGTCATATATGTCTTATTTTGAGAGAATTACAAATTAATTACTTAATTTTACTTCTTTTTCTTCCAAACATCACATGTCTTATATGTAAATTTTATAAAATCACAGCCCCTTCCTGTTACAAAGAAAATTGTTTGTAAATTTTGATTATTAAACATACCACTGTATTACTCTACGAACTCTCATTCAACTCTTTAATTTTGTTTTTAAAATAACCTTCTTTACAAGTGAAATTAACTGGGTTTAGGACAATGTCAAATTTCCTTTGTTTTGGGAGCTAACGAATAATATCGGCGGTGACCAACTTTTCATAGTTGCTTAAGGACAATCAATCATTCTAATTACACTTTCTCACCCAAAAAATCATTCTAATTACACTTTCTCACCCAAAAAATCATTCTAATTCCACTTTTATTCAACGAGAAAAAAGAGAGAGAATAAATCTAATTGTTGATTTTTTTAGAAACTTAATCTAATGAGTAAATTGTTCTCAAGTTCCTGGTGTTTAACAAAATTTTTAGAAACTTAATCTAATGAGTAAATTGTTCTCAAGTTCCTGGTGTTTAACAAAATACCTGATTTTAGTCATTACTATTTTTAATAACCTTTGTGAGTCCTCTTAGTTTGAAAAAATGCATCTCTCAGGTCCCTAGCGGGTCCACTGCTATGTCATCAGTCAATATAATTTTATTAATGACCATTATACCCTTTAAAAAAAATTAAAAAAAGATATCCACAGCCAATGGACCTCTGGTTGTTCCTGACCTCTTTTCCGACCAATGGAATCATATCCCCGCTGCTCGGTGCAGTAAATAGCAAACATCGGTCAATCGGCGTCAAGCTTTGTAGTATTTGTGAGGATACTATTCCTCCTCTCCCTCGCGGTTCAATTGCGAAGCTAAAAACTGCTCCAAAATTGGTGAGGATGGAAGAGTCGATTCATATTATGAGGATAGAGGAGTCGATTCAGATCTGTTTGGGAGGACGGCAAAGAATGTCAGAATCGTTTGGGCGGGAAGAGGGCAGCGACGGTCTTCAGATCTCCTTCCTCGACAGCACTACCGTGAACTTATCCCGCTTCTTCTCCTCTCCCCTCCCGTCATTCACCCCCCTCATCGTTGTCCTTCATTCGTTGTACGATGATCTTCAGATCAAACCCATGAGTCATTCCGCCTCGCTAGGTACCATAAGCTCTTGGGAGATCCAGACCGATGTCCGTCCCGTCCTCCCCGGTGAACTTGTCAAGCAAGCCGTCTACCAAATGGCTTTGATATTCATTCCAATTAAACCCAGTTCAAACCTAATTAAATGAGCAGACGGGGTTGCAATCAATTAGAAAACCTAAGTATGAGTTTGATGTTGGTTCGACTGAAACACGATTCAATTTAAACGATAGAGTCGAGTGTCACGACCTTAGTGGGATAATGCCTTAGTCACGTTGTCACGTTATTATTTTCTCCAAGTGCTACGTGCACATGTTTGTTAATTATGGATTGTTATCTAATTGTGGTAGCCAAGTAGTGGGTTACATGTGTAGTTAGTAGCTAGTTATCTGCCTCTAGGAGCAGCATATATATACTGAGAGCTATCTCTGTATATGGTTATCAACGAATTATTAACAATTATCCTTTCTATATTTCTATCCTTTTTTCTAATTCTTCTATGTCTTTATTATTCTTCTACTTCCTCATGATTCTATCTCGCTATCTTCTCTATTCCATCTACCTTACCCCAAATTCTTTCTCCCTACAACTCTTTTCTAGTTCGGATCGTTACACTTGGTATCAGGGCCATAAAAATCACGGAAGATCAATTCAAGAAGTTGGAGAACCTGATCTTAAACATGTCCAAATGGATCAACGCCCGATTTCAGGCCATCTTGGATCGGATGGATCAATACTTCCAAGAGACCAACGCAAAGTTCCAAGAGATTAATGCCAAAGTCAAGGAGTTTGGGATGAGCATTTGTGACCCTGCTTTTGATGCACAACCTGGTGAGACGAGCAAGGTGCATAGTGGAAGCATAAAATCGTAAAGAAATATTGGGCACTTCACCTCGTGCTCCTACAGAGCCACCTACAGCGGAGTTGGTTATGGTACCGGTGCAACGATAGATCAGTGATCCATACCCCAATATGAGGCTGGAATTGTCAGAGTACATTCTGTCCTCTGTGCCGATGACTTCAAGAGCGGTGGTTGTTCGGCCCTTTTTGAAGGAAGAAATTCTACCGTCACCTTATCCTGTACCAGTTAAATTGGAGAGGCATGATCAAGCTCCTAAATTGTTGAGTTTGAATGGGCATGAACATGTTGATTGGTTAATTGTTAAGTTGATTACTGAAGTGCATTCCTACTTCTGGCTTGAAGAGTACGTGGAAGGAAATAATGCTCGACCTTTTCTTCGGAGCTCGCACAATGTACTTGAGGAAGTCTTGCAATATGTTTCAGTGGGCCGGGGCACTCCTGTTCGTATCATCCATGTCATCGGTCAACCCATTAGTGCTAGAGGTGATACCAAGACTAAGCACTTCTTGCCTATTCACGGGGAAGCTCCTGCTTTTATTGAGCAGGCTAATGGCCAATAAGTTCTTGTGATTGGTATTGAAGTTGTCGATCTACTTGCACCTTACCAAAAGGTGGAGAGAGGCGACTTCCGATGGTGCACTCTCAATTTTCTTTCTTCGTGAACTGAATTCTTGAGGACGAGAATTCTTCAACGGGAGCCGAATGTCACGACCTTAGTGGGATAATGCCTTAGTCACGTTGTCACGTTATTATTTCCTCTAAGTGCTACATGCACATATTTGTTAATTATAGATTGTTATCTAATTGTGGTAGCCAAGTAGTGGGTTACGTGGGTAGTTGGTAGTTAGTTATCTGCCTCTAGGAGCAGCATATATATACTGAGAGCTATCTCTGTATATGGTTATCAATGAATTATTAACAATTATCTTTTCTATATTGCTATCCTTTTTTCTAATTCTTCTCTGTCTTTATTATTCTTCTTCTCCCTCAAATTATATCTCGCTATCTTCTCTATTCCATCTACCTTACCCCAAATTCTTTCTCCCTACAACTTTTTTCTAGTTCGGATCATTACATCGAGATACCAATGATAGAGAGGGTGATTGGGAACGGAGGCACTGGGTCAGGGTTGGAGCACGTCGGAATTGGGTTAGACTGGGTCAGGGTTAGATGGAAGAAGATGATCGAGAAGTTGAGGGCAATTTTTGTTTTGTTTTTTAATTTTTTTGAAGGGTATAAATATCATTAAAAGATTATGTTTAACCGCTGACTTCAGCGGTGAGTCTGGTAGGGACCTTAGAGGTGCATTATTTCAAACTAGGAGGACCCATAAAGATTATTGAAAATAGTAAGAACTAAATCAGGTGATTTGTTAAACACAGGGATCTGAGTGTAATTTACCCAAATCTAATTGTCGCTAGTAGCATATTCTTTGGGATCCCTGCAAAGTGGGACCGAGCCAATAAACAACTGAAATTTGACCCACTTTTTTTTTTTTAATTGTCATTTAAATTGTCTATTTATAATTTTATTATGCACCTCAAATCGTATCTGCCGGTGGACCAAGCTGCTGATTAACTAAACTTTCAAGTTCTTAATTTAAATACGGGTTTTGGTCAACTTTAAACTGACTCAATAAATCAGATATGGAACCACTCAAACTTAGGGGCTTTATGAAATGTAACTATTATTTGACAAGAAATCATATTGTCTTCCATTACTATTTCAGTTAAAACAATTAATGCATAATATTTTTATGAAATTTTTTCCACACTGAAATACTTTCTCGTATGGAAAAATAAATGAACATATTTTTAACAGATTAAAGAAGTGATTATAGTTTTGAACACAAGGACACTCATGTCTGGCCTGGCTCTAATGATGCAAACTTAAACAACGGATGCGTCATAAGAGTTGGGTTAGTTGCGGGTAAAACAGTAAATAACACGCCCCCGCCAAAATACCCCATCTACCTTGCGTCACGCGCCCGCGCGCACTTACCGCGACTCGGGAACAGAAGAGTACATAAAACATCAGCAATCAATTTAAATGGCGTGTCTTGGAAAATATCAAGAGATAATTACTAAGAGGATCCCAGGGTATAGTCAAATAGACTCGGAGAACCATGTAGTTTCTCTACTAATTGCTAAGCCCCTGTAGTTTGGTTATTATTATACTTTCGGATCCCTGTCTCAAGTAAATGACTAAAATATCCTTACAAAAAAATTAAAAAAATCAATTACTTTGGCTGACCGCTTCAACACCGTCTCCTCCGATTTAAAGATGGTCGAGCTCCGAAACAACATCGCTTCGTCCTCCCCCTCCCTTCCAGTAACACCAACAACTTGCTCCCCACCGTCTCGGAGTCTCCCGCCGCCGCCCCCAACCGCATATCTTTCAACCCGAACCCGTCGAAAGACAAATTTTGGTCGAGGGATTCGCACATATGGGGCCTACTCAATCGGAAGATGTCAGCTTCGTCGGCGCCGAAACCCCAACAGCGATCACCGGAGAAAATTGAGGATATCATCTTCAGCAAGATCGTCCACGTCACCCTCACCCAACCGAACGACAGCTCTCAACGTGTCGTCTACCTCGAGATGACTGTAGCTGAGATCCTCAGCGAGGGGAAGGAACTGAAGCTCAACCGGGACCTCCTCGAGCGGGTCCTGATCGATCGCCTCTCCGGCCACTTCCCCGGCACCGACCTGTCGTTTCCTTATCTCATCGGGTGCTACCGGCGGACCATCGAGGAGGCCTGGAAGGTCACCGGGATGAAGGACAAAGCGGTTAAGGCTCAGCTGGAGGCTGCGATCTGGCAGGCGAAGAAGATGTTCATCTCGTACGCTCGGATCCTCCTGGGAACCCGGATATGTGGGGCTTACTCGAGTGGGTTTATCCCCAATTGTTTAGAAGAGTTGGTGTTCGCCGAAAAAATGTCCGGAGAAGATGACTGGCGATTTTAGTTGACCAGAGCAAGGGCATATCCGTCATTTCAAATATAAGATAAGAACAAATTGATTAATGACATCAGCAAGGGACCCGAAAGTATAATAATAACCAAACTACAGGGAGTCAACAATTAATAGAAAAACTACAGAGTTCTCAGATTCTATTTGATTATACCCTAAAGTCCTTTAAGTAATTATCTCAAATATCAAATATAGAGCGACGAATTTTGGGAGCCGTAATTCAATTTTAAAGCGTTACGGAATCGATATTAAAATTAATCGAGACATCTCGAAAATAATGTATTGAATACGGTTAGGATTTATACACATGTTATTTGAATTCAAAAGTTAGGAGGTGTATATAATGTGGAGTTATCACCGACGCCAGCCAGCTATTATAGATAGAGAAGTCTAGAGAGAGGGGGGGGTCGGGAAACAGTACACACACCTTCACACTCATAATTCCGCCACCCAACCGCTTCTCTCTCCTCTCTTCCTTGCCCTGTGAACGGATTCGAAGAGAGCTCCAGTTAGGAAAGGCGGTAGACGACGCCGGATCGACTGCCTCGCGAGGTTCCTCGTCACCAGACGACAAGACGGCGTCCTACGGGGAAATCGTGGACTGGAGGACCGACACGATGGCCTCGTCCGGGGGCTTCATGGCCTACTCGCTGTCCCCCTCCGCGCCTCACTCCCCGCACCTCACCGCTGGCCTCCGCTCCGCCGCCTCCTCCGCTCTCGCCGAGCAGCAGAAGTATCCTCTCTCTCTCTCTCTCTATATGTGTATATAGCTGTTGCTGTTTAACCGTCGAGTCGTGTTCTGTTTCAATCGTTTGTTTTTTTTCTTCCAATAAACGCGCAGATCTAATCAACCGCCTGATCGATCTTTAAACTCCGCGATGATGAGTACAAGTGAAGTGATTAGCTGATTCTCTACTGTCTGGTTGTGTGTTGACTTGGCTCATCTGGTGTTTTATGCTTGTACTGAAGGGTTTCAGCTTCTAGTTCACTAATATTTTTCCGAGATTAGGATATTTTCTATGGTGAACTGAGTATGGGAGCACTGCTCTTGGCTTTGCTTTTTTCTCTGTGTACTAGGGATCATCTCCAATTTTGTTGCCGTGGTTTGCCTCTGAATATGGTTTTTTGTGACCCTGCTCATTTATCAGGTATCTTGATGAGTTGTACGCAGAGCGGCTCAAGATCACCCCGTTCACACCTGTTCTCCCCAATGCCTACAGGTTGTTGACCCAGGGTGAGTCTCCTTTTGGTTAGGCAATTATTCTTTGCTTTGTGTTTTCCGCACTTTTTTGAAGCAGGAAACTGCAAGGCAAGTAGGTTATGTCCTTTGTTTTTTGTTTTTCATTCCGTTGCGGTTAGGTTTTAATTGCTTTAGCATCCCCCGTATTTTGTGCATTAGATTGGTTATTGATGGTTATTCATGCTGGGAATATTAACCTTTTCCATGGTTAGAGTGCTATCATCTTGGAAGCTTGGACATTTACTTTCTAGATTGTTAAGCTTTGACAATTGACTCTATATGTTGGTTGTGCCTTGAAAAAGTTGAGGAATGAATTGATTATTATGGACAACTCTTTCGCATGCATTAGGATAGTCTGCCTCGATGGGCAGCGGATCTTATTTTTGTAGGTATGCTATGAACTTCTTGTGTATATGTTGTTTGATTCATGAAGTGGGTTTTGGTACTTGAGCTGCTGCATTGCCATTTATTTCCCTAAGACAGATATCAGGGATACAGCTAACTACGCATTACTTACCTTCCATCTTGGATTAGGTTCTAAATATCTTTCGTCAACTAGGGCTCACAATTCTTTACTAACTCAGTTGTCAATGGGCCGTGTCTGTAGATTTTGTGGTGACTGCTAACCAATCTTTAACATGCTAACTGGTACATGTTGTTCTTGAAAATTGACATTTTGGAGCAGAAATTTCGCGTGTAACCACACTGTTGGGGAACGCGTCAGTTTTAGGTCTAACTGGGCTTGAACATGCTAGCCCTCTGGCTTCTGGAGGACTACTTTCAAACGGAGGCAGCGACGCAAATGGATGGGCGTCACGATTTCAATCAGAAGTATGGATACTAACCATTAACATAACCTTTTACGTCTAATTTTACTGTCTTGTAGAAGCATTTCTAACTTGATACTTTGCATTCTTGCTGACTCCCCATTACTTTCTGTTTGAGCGTGTGGTGAAATATTGCTATCTTCACAGAATTCAGTTCAAGTCTAAGTTTTTGAGCAGCCAGACCGTAACTTAGCACATTGTCAAGAATGTCTTGATTAGGGTGAGCATGTTGCTTGTGACCCGGAGCAACTGGTTTGAACTACAGATAGTTGTTGACATGGAAGCTGCTTGGCATTGACCTTACTTTACTACTCAAGGTTGCCTTTGCTGTGATGCACTTGCGTCCTGTTACCAATTGGGGGGCTAACTCAGAATTCGATGTCTCTGTACAAGCATGAACAAGAACGATCTGATGGATGAAACTTGTTGGTCTTATTTGCAGACCTTCGTTCCATATCTCTGAAGGGAATTCCCGGCAGAGGAACTAGATTGCTCAAGTCAACAGATGTATAGGAACTTGTAAACCATTCGCGGCTAAGACATTTGATGTAATACAATTTACACAAAGTGAAAGATGTCAAAGCTTTGATCTAACAAAATTGAGCTTGTTGAAATCAAGAGCAATTTGTTTTGATATCCTTCTCTTTTTTCATCCATTTTGTTTAGTCTTTGTGTTGTTTAAAATAACCTTTTGCATTTTTTCGTGGCCTATTTTGCATCGTATAGTACCTCTCCAGGAAGCAGGTAATGTACATTGATTTGTAATTGCATTTCTAACCTTTCTAGTGACCATGTGCAGATGTCAGGTTTACTACAGCAATCAAAGGCACAAAACTGGTTAAGTTCACAGGGAAGCTCCTCTGGTCTAATTGTTAAGAGAACCATCCGAGTGGATATTCCAGTTGACAAGTATCCAAATGTAGGAATCATCTCTACGCCACCTTTCTTTTTCTAAATTCTTAATTTTTGTTTGCCTGTAACTGATATCATTCTATATAACAGTACAACTTTGTTGGGCGACTCCTTGGTCCCAGAGGGAACTCTCTTAAACGGGTGGAAGCAACTACTGAATGTCGTGTCCTGATTAGGGGGCGTGGTAGCATTAAAGATCCAACAAGGGTAACATCCGAAAACTTCCTCCTCTGGTCTATGTTATGCATGGTATCATAAAATTGACAAAAAAAGTAACCACTGAGACCTGCAAGAGCTCTCCCAATAATATAATCTTTGCAATACATCCTGAACTAGACAGTGTAAAAATGAATACTTTCCACACTCATAATTTCGTTTGTCTTCCAGTCTTGCGGTGAATAATGGAATGAAAAGCCAATGCATGATAGAATCCCGGGGCAGTGGATTTCCTGTTTTTAATATGTTGCTCAATTTTTAAAATCGTTGATGGATTGGTATTCTATATTTGGAAGTGTTTATTTTTGCTGTTTGCACTTGGTTATAGTATCTGTGTCCTTGTCTCCTAGTACTTCTGTTCCTCCACATGACACAATCCTTGTTTCTTTCTAACAGGAAGAAATAATGAGAGGAAAACCGGGATATGAGCATCTAAATGAACCTCTTCATATCCTCGTTGAGGCAGAACTACCTGTTGAAATCATTGATGCTCGACTGATGCAAGCACGAGAGATTCTTGAAGACTTGCTGATGCCAATGGTAACACAACTTCTTTTCCCAGCACCCTCTTCAACACTCTTTTTTAATGGTTAGGTCTCCTAAGATGTTCAGTTGGCCTTCTGCACATGTAGGATGAATCACACGATTTCTACAAGAAACAGCAGCTAAGGGAGCTAGCTATACTGAATGGTACCCTTCGTGAAGAAGGGTCGCCAATGTCTGGTTCTGTGTCTCCGTTCCACAACAGCCTTGGCATGAAAAGAGCAAAGACCAGGGGTTGATGAATCCATCTTTACATTGGCATTCAGGAACTTTCCAATTTGGCATGTAATCAGCAGAGGTGTTGCTGTCTGAGCCAAAGCTTCCACCTGCCATCGGGGCACTGGCAGTCGTGTGCCGGCCGGCCAGTTCTGACCTGTCTCTATATGAAGCGTGTGTATCATATCATCGAATGTTATCGGGAGATTTAATCAGTATGTGGTATTAAGGTTATGCGTTGTGTCGTGTGTACGTCGCATAGGCGGTCCCGACGCCTCTTGTACCTAAAGCAGAGCTTCATTGTAAGCCTGTATCAACAGTTTTGGCAAGGGTGGGGTTTCATGCTAGTCTCATGGTATTGGTTTGTACGATACGGATTGCGAGTTGGGGATGACCTACTGCATTATGGATGTTGTTTAGGCTGAACTACATTTATATTGTTTGATTGTAGACTGTGTTTGTCCATTCTTATTAAGAATCCAATGCTGAGAGTGCAACTACAACAGCTAAAAATCAATGGTAAATTCATTCTTCAGGCATTACAGCTAGTAGATTCATTCGAATAATAATTAAAGCTTTGCGATTTAGCCAAGTTCATGGACAAACTATTTACATGGAAAAAATTAACAATAGAAGAAAATTGTTCCCACACGTTTCATTCAGCTGGTGATGGATTATTTGAATATGATGAGTTGGCAAGAGCAGAGGCCTTGGTGAAGAAAGCTTCATGTGGCTGGCGAGGCTGAACCTTTTCTGCTTATTCATCATCCTCGACTTCATCGTCTTCTATTCCGACCCAACGGGTGAATGCAAACAGAAACTCCTTGAAGTTCACCATTCCATTCTTGTCCCAGTCCATCTCCTCTGTAGCGGTTTGAACATCAAAAGCAACTCGTCACTGACATCGTTAACTGCAGTTTCTATGTTCGTTCTAAAAAAAAGTGAGCTACGAGATGCGCCATCAGAAAAGCATTGTGGTGAGCAAAACGCAAAAGTGTGACTTCTAATGGCCGACCGGTCACAAACATGCTTTACCCTCCTGTAACCCCAACAGCATTCACTTACAATAAGGAATCCATGCGATGTCCAGATGCGAGCATATAGACAAACGAGTAAAACTTGGAGGAAATTATAAACTAGCGAAGGTTCAGAGAGCTGACCGAATCTTTTCATGGCGATTTGTCCAGATGCCCGCTCCCCTGAATCATTAATGGCCTGAATCATCTCAGTCTTGCTTACGTAGCCATCTTTGTTCTTATCCAAGAACACAAAGGCATGAACCAATGTCTCGAATGTTGCCTCCAAATCTGGCATTCCCATCCTTAATTTCTGGCAGATGTCATGGCATCCAAATATAACATATGCAAAGAGAATCAAGACTACGGATGCTGCTCCTACTTTATAAGGGTGATATCAAGCTAGAGACGATGCTGTGAAGGACAACTTAACAAACAAGTGATCAATTTAGGAAAAGGATACGCTCCAATGCTCAGAAGGGTCATCCTTGAGAAGATAGACAAGGCATAGGAGCACGATAAACTCGTTGAAGCTTATTCCTCTATCTTCATTAAGATCGCACTCATCAAAGAGATCATTAATTTCCTCCTCCGTGAAAGAAATCTCTAGCTTGTGGAAACACTTCTGCATCTCTTCGTGATCTATTGCATCATTAGAATCCTCATCTGCCAAGAAGAAAGGAAAGAGGTTATCTTGTAGATGAAATTGAATAAGCAAACTCAGGCAGCTCGCACATGGTTTCAGGTTAGATTGCAGTTCTATCAATATCTGAAATTTCAGATACTTGTCCTGATAAAAAAAAAACAGCTCATAAAACACTTGTGAAGAGGACTGGTGGGGTCCTATATTTTGAAAAGAAGGTAATCGGTTGACTTCATGTTATCTGGTCTCCAAATGAACATGCAGACAAAGTAATGTAACAGTAATTGACGAGTTACCGAATTGTTGGAATATGGCTTTGCACTTCCTCAAGTTCTCATCGATTTTTGGGAACTTGAGTAATATACTGTTGAATGATCTTATCGCAGGACCAGCAGATTCCCTGTGTTGCAGAGCTTGGACCATTTTAGCCTCTAGTTTTGATTCTGGCAACCATGCTTTCTTAGGAGACTCGGCCCTTGCAACTACGCCTCCCATTGTCAACTGCAAACAAAATGGACGGTACTTACATACCGATCAATAAAACCAAAGGCGTGCAGGGAAGTAGTACATGAATGCTTAAGTAAACAGTGAACGCGAGTAGCAGCCAACAGAGCCATTTCACGTCCTTCATTTCCCGAGCCCTGGCCGCGTATAGTTGCAAGAAGGGTACTATGTCTGATGTCTCCAACAGCTATGTCAAGTCAATACCAAGTGTGACTCGCCTCTCTCTTCTCTAGATACCCAATAACCCGACAACATTTAGGGATAAACCCAAAAAAGGCAGACATACCGAATGATGTGAAAGACAGGATTTTGCTAAAACTAGTAAGATGTATGTATGGGTGTTAAAGGTAACTAACTGATCATGTGACAGCCCAAAGATGTTTCCTAATATGATAAAAAGATTAATCGGTTCAACGAGAATAAAAAGATGCAAGCTTTCCAGTGCAACAAGAGCGAGTGTCCCAGCCCTTGAAGATTCAACGCAAACAAGCTGGCGAGAATAGATACAATTAAACAAACAATACACGCACTCACTCAAGAAACGGATCGAGAAAATGAAATGAAGAAAAGATGCAAACTTGGAAAGTGGGTCCAATCCAATCCAGTCCCCTCTGCCCTTCTGAATTTGGTCGGAATCTTAGTGTATCTTTCTAATTTCTGATGGATATGGAGGAGGAATGACAACAATGTATCCAAGGAGAAGGAGAAGGAGAAGGAGAAGTCAATTGTAATTTTTTATATTTAATTTTTTTATTAAAAAAAAGAGATGATCCAGACCAGCCAGGTGGGTGGGTTACCCGTAACAACAGGAATCGTGGTGCTGCTTCCACTTTGCACGATCTTACCGCCCATCATCTGGACGACCGACGGACGGACGGACTAACTAGTTATATTAATTATTGTCATAATCTATAAATTTAATAAATGGTAAAGACTTTTAATAATCAAATACACCCTAATTAAAATATTAAAAAAAAGCAACCCCGATACAATCCTGTCGATGGAAGTGGCAAGATGGAGCCCATTTTTTGCCAGACCTGATACAGACGCTCTTGTATTTTTTATTTTTTTTCGGTTTAATCTTCTATATACTATATAGCTTATTTTTTTCTTATAGATTGTATCTTGGCCTCTTTTTCTTATAATTTTTGCACTTATAAAGACGTGGTTTCTGTCCATAAAAAAAACCTAAACTCATTTCTGTAACTCAAAAAAATCATGCAAATTAATTAATAAACCGAAAAGTTTAGTGTGAAATGAAATGAATCACTTTCATTACCGAATTGGATAATTCATTGCAAGTAAAACTGTAGGAGAATGCATAATCATTAGTCCCACCCCCACGCATTCTGCTTGGTTTCTTCACGAGATTTGGACGGTCCAGCTTTTGTTGTAGGCACGAAACGAAACTAAACTTGTTTCTTACACCTACAATCCGTCTCTCCGTCGGTGGATGGTTGAGTCGATCCTAGGCAACCTCATTAAATGTAGTAGCTGAGCCCATAAAAGGACAGAGAAATATATATTTTTAAAATATTATCATACCCTATTTTACGGCTACATTTGTAAAATTTGAAGAAGCAACTGAGAGCTATAATATGATTACAGCCCGACATACTTACTTTCTCAAAGTAGAGCTGCTGCTGGTGTAGGTGTGATTATAGCTGCCGTCCATATTGGTGCGGTGGATTTGTATCCTAAAACCGCCAAGTCATAAATTACAATCCAACGTACTTGAAATACTACCATGTTCGAGTTTTTCAGAACACAACAATGTTAAATATTTATTGTAAGAGATTTGTCACGCTTCAAATGTCATGTTCGACTCAAACATAAATTAGTCGATCCAATAATCAGATACGAGGTGATATAAACAAAAAAAACTATTTGGGTTACAATTAATCTTGATTAAGGATGACAATGAACAAAATCCAGACATGATTTATTAAACCGAGATCTTTACTCTATTTTTACTCTATTTTTAGGGTATATAATGTATTTACCCTTATCTTCTTTAAACATAAAAATTTGGATGTCGTCCAAGTCTATATATATATATATATATATATATATATATAGCCAAGTCATGTTATTTTTATATATAAGATGGTCTATTTCATATATATAATACTAATTAAAAAGAAGATGGATGAAAACGGCACGCATGCAATTGCAAGTGAAAGAAGTGAAACAGTGAAACAGCTTTTTTGTAAGTGTTCTCTTGTTGGTTTCTGGGTCCAAAGCATTGTTGGGCTGAGAGTGTATGTTAAATTGCAGGCATACCACAAACAGAAGAAATCGTTGACCCAAACACCACACTATATTATAATTTAGCAATCAATTGACATTCCTCAAATTTCTTACCAAAAACACTCAATTCCTCAAACAAAACAAGATATAACGATTTATAAATCCTTTTCAAAAAAATAGCTATATATATATATATTTTAGGGAATATCTTTAGAGGAATTTCTTGAGAGAGAGACGAGGAGAAACTTGTATACAATTGAAGTTCTAGAACAATTTTTTTTGTTGCAAAGTCGGCAGCAACCATATGGCATAAATAAAAAACTAGCCAAAAGCAAAAGGAAGGTATCTTGCAAGGTTAAATAAACTCAGTTGAAATAACCCAATTGGTTAGAGAGGACAAAACAAGAAAATAGCAAACTCCAAAATGGTTAATTTTAGGAAATCATAAATAGAAGAGTAAAAGAAAGTCGACTTTCTTTTGTGAAATATTAGTCGAGAAACGTCGGACCTATTTAAGAAGTGTTTATTCTAATGATATTATTTTTTTACTTTCATAAAACCTGAACTCAATACATCCTCAAATAAATTCAAAATTGCTATCCTTTAAAAGTCAACTTTAAGTATATAATGGGGAAAATATATAGGTAGCCTGTCCTGTTGTCTGCATGAAGTAGGGGGAGGGGGGCAGGTCAATTAAATGTTATTGCAGCTGCACGAGAGAAGATGGCCTACCCCCTGCACTACACATAGGCTTGTTCTGTTTTTATTTGTTGTCACTTAAATTTCACTCTCTTATCTTTTTAAGGAGAATTTCACTCTCTTATTGGATTCACTCTCTTACAATAGATACAGAACCAAATCAAATGTTAGTTTGGTGTAATTAGGGGCTCTTTTGATGTTTAAGTGAAATTGTGGTGTTTCTGTGGGGTTGCTTTTGAAGCCGTTACTTAGATAGCATTTATCATAAGTTTATTATGATATGCGTCTACATAATACTTTAGGTCCTGTACTTAAATACAAGTTGTAATTATCTTGTAATTACTCTCAGGTGATTTTTTTGAGGAGTAAGATTATTCTAATTTGAAATTCCCCACATCATCATCATCATCATGCTCATAATTAATAAATAGGAGCATCACTTGGGAGTACGATTTCTAATAAAGAAAAAATAATAATAATAAGATGATTAGAGAATCATTTCAGATATGTACGTATATGGACGTGACAGGTACAGCATGTGGACATGCAGACATGCACCTATTATATGTAAATAATATACGGCGGAAGAGAAGGGACCAAAATTGAATATATATTTGTATATGGGAAGATCCAAGTAAGATGGCTAGTCGTATCTAATTATCAGTATTTTCCGAATCTAAACCAAATGAACCACATCTATTGTAATCATGTAATGATCAATTATCAGTAAAAATAATGACGAGATTAAAAAAAAACAATTATTTCTCTACATAATTTGACACAATTTTAATACAGTGACATTCCTATATTGGAAGTGGCTACTTGTAACAATTATTATTTTGATTATTGCTGATACATCTAAGCCCTTAGTGTTAATGTGACTTGTTATGCAATTAACCTATTCTCCCGCTAACCAAATCTTAAGACCGGTTCTTTTGGTTTCTTAGCCTGCACCATTATTGAAAAGCTCATCATTATCTCTCTGTATGTGTAGATACGTAACGTTCATAAGTTATTTTATACCACCATCCGGATGTTCACCCTAATCCAGATTTAAGACGGACGAGATTTTTGAAAAGTGACAAAGCTCTTATTAACTCGAAATTTCTTAATTAATATAGTAGAATACCCTTATCTAAATACTCATTTGTGGTTCATGGATTTTGTTTAGTCAAGAGACTTAAATATTAGGAACTCTATCTTTAAGGTAATTAATTAATATACTTAATCTTGAGGATAAGATTTTTGACTGGCCAAGTATAAGTTTCTCTTACAAAAATTACAGTGGAATAACTTTTGAATAAAATAACTACCCTTCTTATAGTTTAACCAGGTTTTGAACGTGAGTCTTTAAGAATGCAGATACTTTTAAAAATTTTATTATGTTTTAACTTGGATTAGTCCGTTCAATAATAGTCGTATAAACAAAAAATAACACACTTTTCCGTTACAAAAGAACAGCCAGCCGTGGGAGGAGGAGGAGGCAGCTTAAGAAAGAGTCCCAAGCAAAGGGGACAGTCAGAGACAGCAGCAGCAGCACCATCGCTGTCCTACACTTTTACTTGTACTTTACTTTTGTTTCTTCCTCATCAGAACACCCACCCTTTTAATTTTTTTTGCCTAGAAACCCTTTTAATTTTATTACCCTGTGGTTATTTCAATTTCAGTTTCCCATTAACACACGCAGACAAAAAAAAAAAACAAAACTCCCTCCATCACTCTCTCGCTTGGCGTCTCAGAATTTAAGGAGGTAATAATAAAAACAAGGTTCGTTCTTATCAAGTTATACCTTTTCCTCTACGTTCTCTTAATAAATTACTCGCCAAAGGTTGTTGCTTTATCCATTTTTGATCAGGATCATATTAATATGGTCGGGGGGAGATCGATGGTCACGAGGGAAATGGAGTATTGAGATCTGTGGTTAGGCCTCATTGCCCCTATTTCTTTTTTCTCGAAATTGATTTCTGGGCAATGGTAATTTGGAGGAAGAAGCTCTAAAGTCTGTGCCTTTACACATTACCTGATTAAAATTCCACATCTTTCTTTGTTTTTTTCTCTTTCCAATTTCTGGGTGTTTAATTTAAAGGGTAATAAATGCCACCTGCAATCCAATCTCTAAACCCAACAAGTTGAAGTGTAGTCTGCTTATGACTGGTGCCGGTGCTTCTTGTATTAATTGCTGCTGCATTTGAGGATTGACCCTTTACAGTTTCGAGTTTCTGAGCCGTTTTTATCAGGTCAGGTCATCAATTGAACGCTGAGCAGAGGACAATGCTCCTTCCCCAAAGCTTGCATTAGATTGTATCACATTGCGAGTCTCTTCCTTCTACTACGCGAATCCAACCTCTTCGTATAATCTTGTCAGATGGAGATATGGTGTTTTGCCCGAAAGGCCTTTCTGCCAAATGCTGGTGACTGATTTAGAGGAGGCCCTTTTCTGGAATAATTAAAAGATTTGTCTTTTGCCTTTTTTTTTTCTCGGAGATGTCAGGTATCCCCGGAATCCTTTCACCCCATCGGAATGTGATATCTTTTGCTGTGTGATTAGTGTCCTTGCCATTATACAATTGCTTAATGATCCCGTTGCTGTTGAAGGCCTGGAAGGAATTGCAGTCAATGGTGACAGTAGAGAAAGAATATCTGATTTTGAGTTCTCCGAGGATGAGAGACGTCTATCAAAGATTGGGAACCTTAAAAAGAAGGCTATCAGTGCTTCGAACATGTTCACGCACTCTCTTAAGAAAAGAGGGAAAAGGAAAGCTGACTACAGGGTCTCTTCAGTTTCTATAGAAGACATAAGGGATGTGAAAGAGGAAAAAGCTGTCCGTGAGTTGCGCCAGAAGCTTCTTGAAAGGGATTTGTTGCCTCCTAGACATGATGACTATCACACATTGCTGAGGTCCGACGATTTTTTTCTTCAAAGCTAATCCGCCATTCCATATATGGTTGCAAATAAGCGGCCAAGGCTTGCTAATATCCCTTGCATCAGAGTATGTTCACTTATTGGCAAACCTTATCTTAATCTTGTAGATTTTTGAAGGCGAGGGACTTTAACTTCGACAAAACAATCCACATGTGGGAGGAAATGCTTAAATGGAGGAGCGAGTATGGAACAGACACGATCCTGAAGGTAATGAAATTGATTGATCCACTGAGCCTTAAGTACTAGGACATTGTTCAGCTGAGACGCAGTTTGCTCATCTTCTTGTCAAGAAGAATATAGGTAGCAGGTTCAAGTAGCTGTGTATCTGAAGCTTGAATCTGTCAGTTTGAATGTTACTGGCGAAGCTTTCAATTGTCAAAACTCCACAAATTTATTTACTTTGCGGGTCTTGGACCAGTATTCATTCTGTCACTAATGTCTAGTTGTTAACTAATATTCAACCAATTATCTACCATCTAGGACTTCCATTTCGAGGAATTGGATGAAGTCTTGCAATATTACCCACAGGGTTATCATGGGGTTGATAGGTATGGGCGACCAGTCTACATTGAGAGACTGGGGAAAGCTCACCCAAGTAAGCTGATGCAGATCACCTCCATAGATCGTTACTTAAAGTACCACGTCCAAGAGTTTGAGAGGGCTCTGCTGGAGAAATTCCCTGCATGTTCAATTGCGACTAAAAGACAGATTTGTACTTCAACAACAATATTGGATGTCCAAGGCTTGGTAAGTTGAACTCTTAATCAATCGTCAATATCGAAGCTCTTTGTTTTGGAGAAACATGCCGGCAAATTTGTACTATTTCTGTTAGTTGATAGATCATATGAGCTCTGGATGATTCTAAAACCAACTTGGTGATAGTATTTCGTAGTTATTCATACCACTGTAATGGCCAATGTGGCTATGAGAGGATGACAACGCCATGGATGCTCCAATAAGTTGTTGCTGTTAGCGATTGGTTGTTTTTATACGGTATGATTGTTGAAAATGTTGACTATTAATTTGATTGACGCTCTTCTCTGTCGAAAATAGGGCATCAAGAATTTTACACGAACTGCTGCGAATCTTGTAGCTGCCATGAGTAAGATAGATACCAATTACTATCCCGAGGTACTAGTCTACGAGATGTCCTAGTGTCAGCTAATGGCTTTTTTCATCAAAATGTTTCATATGCTACTCACTCTGTGCTTAGACTCTGCACCGGATGTTTGTTGTCAATGCTGGTCCTGGGTTCAAGAAAATGCTCTGGCCAGCTGCACAGAAGTTTCTAGATCCAAAAACTATAGAAAAAATACAGGTAATAACTAATAAATGTAGGTAGAGATTGGGAAAGATATGGCGTGCTTTCTGCCTATTCTGATGTTGCTTTGTCGTTCGTCTCAGGTTTTGGAGCCTAAGTCCTTGCATATTCTACTTGAAGTGATTGACCCAAGGTGGGCTTGTTTATAAGCTACTACTTTTCTCTTTCGTGGTTTTTAGAATCCAATTAACATTTCTATATCTGTTTCTTTTTTCAGCCAATTGCCAGACTTCTTGGGTGGTTCTTGCACCTGCTCTCCTGAAGGAGGTTGCCTGAGGTCCAAGAAAGGTCCATGGAATGATCCTGGGATAATGAAGGTTTGAGATTCGGTGCACGAGTTTCTTTTATTTCATGTATCTAATAAATAATATGCCTCATCTTTTGAGAACTTGGTAGATAACGGTCGTGCTGAACTTAAATGAAATCTTTGTAGGTTGTACGTAAAGTGGATGCAAAATTTGTGCGGCAAATCACCAGATTTTCAACCAAGCAAGCAAAATCAGAATTGTGCATTCAGCTCCGTCCTTTTAAGGCACGTCTTTGCCTAATGACTTTGTTGTTGCTTTATCATCCACATTTCTTGTTCACAAGGATAAGATATACCTCTGTTCATCAGGGCAGAAGCAGTGACACATCAACAGCAGAGTCAAGTTCTGACATGGATGATCCATATTCTCCAACTGGTCGAAGGAGCTCTACATTTTCTCGCTTGGCCCCTGTCCACGAAGAAGTAATGTTTTTAGAGAGCGATCTGCCATTTTTTTGGTTGTTGAATTTGCCTTATCCCCTGCGCACTTTACAACGTCAACCTGATTATTGCTTTGTCCTATTTGGGATTTTTTTTAATTCTGTCAGTCGAAGACAGCAGATGCAAATGCATATTACAGCTGTGACGACAATTTTCCATGCTCTGACAAAGAAGTCGGGAAAAACTTCGAGGTTGTTCATTCTGAGCACCATTTACTGAAAAGATACGTTTCCTGTAATGCTCTGATGGAGACTACCTCAGATCAAGAAGGTACCTTGTACTGCTTCATGTTTCTTCAATATTAAGAATTCCGAACCTGAAGGAGAAATGCACTTGGAGAAGGATTGTGGATAACGATCTCCTTTCTCAGGAGTGGAGTGCCACAAAGCCTTGAGAAATTTTCTCGTCTGTTACTGGTGAATTATGTATGACCTGTATCAAGAGTTAAACTCTGTTCATTTTTATTTCTTTTTAGGTGGTCAAATGATCAGTTGGTTTCGCGTTGTCAAAGATAAGGTTAGGGATAAGAATATCTCAAGGGTGGCAGTGACGCTAACATCCGTAGTGGTTAGATTGTTTGCGGTCTTGCGAGTCCTACCATTTCACCTACTGGGAAGATGGGACCACATTCACCCGTCTGATTCGGGAGATCAAGATTCTGAAGTCCACAACGCCTCGGGCGATGGAGGTGCAGGTGAAGAAGACCTCATACGGCCATGCATAGAGCGCGTAGGGAAGCTGGAGAAAGTGTTGGAGGAAGTGGCGAGCAAGCCTGGTAGCATTCCATTGGAAAAGGAGAAGTTGCTCATGGAATCCCTGGAGAGGATCAAGTGCGTAGAGTATGATCTGGAGAAGACGAAGAGGGTAGAGCCATTCCCTTTTCTTTTTTTTTTGTTTTGGAGGAGAAGAATATTTTGATGGATGATGGTTGTGAAATATCTATGTTGATTGGTTGTTGTTGTTGTTGTTTGAGGAACAGGTGCTACATGGTATGGTAATGAAGCAGCTGGAGATACAGGAGTTGCTTGATAAGTTGAGGCAGTCGAAACAGCAACAACAACAACGGGTGAGTGCTTGGGTCACTAAATGCGAGGTTGAGCGATTAAGACATCGATCTCAAGTGCGCATTACTTGTTGCGCATAGCATTTGGTTCTAGTGAACTGATGAAGAATGCTTGTGTTGTATTATTATCCTTGCAGAGAAGAAGGTTCTTGTGTTGAGTTGAGGTGCGGAAATTGAGAATGTACAGAAGCAGCAGCAGGCAACGGTAGGGAAGAAGATGTTAACATCCATCCATCGCTATGACAAATAGCTATAACTAGCCAAGGATCATCGCCTTCCGTTAACTCGCGAGCGGTTAAGGATGGAAAACTATATAGTAGCCGTTAAGGATGATGATCTCTCACTCTCACTAAAATGGAAAAACATGTTTTTTTTTGGGGTGGAAAAAGTAAATGTAGTAGCAGTTGTATTGTAGAGACGGAGACAGAAAGGTGGTGGACCTTCAAAGGCAAGAAAAGAAAGAAGAGACTCTATTGGGTTGGGCTCGATTGGATTAGCCCCGGCCCCATGTATTACTTACTAACCAAGTTAGCTAAAAAATGTTCCAAGATCGTTATAGTTTGGTAAAAGAGAATTGGCTGGTCGAAACTGAAACAATAGAAGTCATATTTCGATGTGGTATATTATTAACTTGCATGGAATGGGCATATTTAATATGGAAAATAATGTTAAGATTATAAGAGATACATATGAAAGAGAGGTGAGGTGAGGTGAGGTGAGGTGGAACACTTGATTGATGCGGGCTTTCTACATACATGCATGCGTAAATACGTGGCCACGATTAATTATAACTATAATTATCATTAGTTGCTGTTTGGGTGTTATAATAATAATAATAATTTTATAATGTTTTTAGAGAAAGATGCTACAACTGTTGTATAATTAACGTTTTTTACTTGTTAAGACAAGATTAGCAAGACAGTGTGGTGGGGATGTATAGTATATGTAATGTAACTAGATAAGATTAGTGAGTAGTGTGTACACGAATATATCTCATTTATTCTTCTTGCATTTGCAACTCTTGTATTGCATTTATTAGCTCTCTCTCTCTCTCTCTCTCTCGATATATATATATATATATATATATATATATATATATATATTACTATTATTAAAGGCCCACTTAGAGTTTAAGAGGAGAGGATGATCCGAATCTATAACCTCTAACTACGTTAAGGGTCTCTGGTCCGGATGAACACCAAGCACTGGGCTGGGCCTATCGCTTTGGGGCGGAGGGGATAAAGACGACTGATTAGTAAAAATATTGATTGTCGTCGTCGTCTTCTCGTCATCCCATCCAACACAGACTCTCCCTCTCTTTCCCTGACCGACAGACCGACCGACCGACCGACAGATATATAAACGATTTTCCAAAAAATCGGAACTATAATAAAAAATTGTAGACAAGGAACCCCCTTCTCTTCTGGACTGGAGATCTCCAGGAATCCGGTAACTCAAAATTTCTCCCTCTCAATTCCCCTCGTTTACCAATTCTCGTTATCGGTAGATCTTAATTGATTGCCACCCAATTAGGGTTTCGGTCAATTTGATTTAGTGCATGGCATGGCCACCTAGGGTTTGTGCTTTGTTGTTTCCTTTTCCATTGCAATTTGTGTGATTGTTTTTTGGGGTCTTTGAATTTCTGTTGGTGACTCTTGTGGTGACAGTTGCTTTCCCTTTCGAATTCGACCAAAATATGTCCCATTACCATGGGGATGATGCTGAATACATGGCCGACGAGTACGAGATGGAGGATGTAGATGACGACATGGACCAAGAGTTTCGCGGCAGAGACATGGGCTCTGATTCCGAAGTTGATGAGTATGAATACCCTGTGAGTTAATAATGCTTTTCCGGATCTGCCATCTTCGCTTGATGCTGTCAATACGTTTAGGTTGGTTGGTTGGTTGGTTTATGCATGCTTCTCTTCCACACTGTTGTGTTCTGATGCAGACTAATAAAGTCGGCGACACTTCTGCTGCTCAAGCTCGAGGAGGGAGAGACATCCAAGGGATCCCTTGGGATAGGCTTAGCATCACTAGGGAGAAATATAGGCAAACTAGGCTGGAACAGTACAAGAACTATGAAAATATACCCCATTCCGGAGAGGGTTCACTAAAGGTTGATGAATTTCTCTCTTTCTTGTGCCGTTACTTGATTGATCATGAAGCTAGGCGATTGACTCTTCTCGCTTAACGCAGGATTGCAAAACTACCAGAACAGGGGGCAACTTTTACGAGTTTAGAAGAAATTCCAGAGCGGTGAAATCTACCATTCTGCATTTTCAGGTTTGTGTAAAGTTCTCTGTTGTTGCTTATAGACGAATAAAAGCATTTGTCTGATCTCATTCATCCTTTCCAAATTTTTGCTTAACGTTGCAGTTGAGGAACTTGGTTTGGGCCACGACCAAACATGATGTTTACCTTATGTCTCACTTCAATATCGTCCATTGGTCGTCGCTAACATGTAGCAGGCGTGTTGTTCTCGATGTTTCAGGACATGTGGCTCCATCGGAGGTTAGTGCTTGTGGCAGGAAATATTTGATCTGACAAGTTGCGTTTCTTTTGCTTTTTCCTAGGATTTTTTTTGTTGGTTCACATGACTTGAGCGCATTCGGTCTATATTTGTGCATTTCAGAAACATCCAGAAAGTCTTTTGGAAGGGTTTACGCAGACTCAAGTTAGCACTCTTGCTGTAAGGGACAAGTTACTAGTTGCTGGAGGTTTCCAGGGGGAGCTTATTTGCAAGGTATCTTTTGAATGTCTTCTACTCCTTTTATCTTCAAGCTAGTATTTTCTTTTATGAGAGAAAGTTCTCTTTAGAAACTAACCGTCTTACCTTTTAGGTTATAGATCTTGAGGCTTAATTTTTTGTTTCCATTGTTTTGCAGCATCTAGATAGACCTGGGGTCAGCTTTTGTTCCAGGACAACTTATGATGATAATGCGATAACCAATGCTGTGGAGATCTTTGACACTCCCAGGTGATAGATATACTGTTGCCACACATGCTGTAGTAATTTTGTATGGATAGCTAATAATTGCTTACCGGTGGATGATTGTTCTTAATTGAAGTAGTTGGAATACCATGGCATACACATATGTAAGATATCATTCTAAATAGATTTTTCTGTGTTTTATGATTGGTTTAGTGGCGCTACTCACTTCATAGCCTCGAATAATGACTGTGGAGTCAGAGACTTTGATATGGAGAAGTATCAGCTCTCAAAACATTTTTGTTTCCCCTGGCCAGTGAATGTGAGTTGCATCATTCTAGACGTACCGTTTTATTGCTTCTTGACAATGCTTACTTCCATGTTGATTCACGGGTTAGATCTTTGATCATGGTGTCGTTTTCCCCGTGTTTGCAGCACACCTCTTTAAGTCCAGATGGAAAGCATCTTATTATTGTTGGAGACAACCCCGATGGCTTATTGGTCGACTCCAACACAGGAAAGGTGAGGGGACTTCCTTTAAGTTCCTGTTCCTCCACATATGTTGCACGAATGCTAGGATTTTTACGCTTTTATTTATGCAGACCATAATGCCTTTGTCCGGACACCTGGATTTCTCCTTTGCATCGGCGTGGAATCCAGATGGTGTCACTTTTGCCACGGGGAATCAGGACAAAACTTGCCGGGTGTGGGATGTGCGGAATCTGTCCAAGTCAGTTGCTGTGTTGAAGGGTAACCTCGGAGCAATCAGGTCTATCCGGTACTCGTCGGATGGGCGGTATATGGCCATGGCCGAGCCTGCTGATTTTGTGCACGTTTATGATGCCAAAGGTGGGTATGAGAAGGAGCAGGAGATTGATTTCTTTGGGGAGATATCGGGTGTATCCTTCAGCCCAGACACGGAAGCGCTCTACATTGGAGTGTGGGACCGTACATATGGAAGCCTTCTTGAATATGGTCGATGCAGGAACTACTCGTACCTTGATTCGTACTACATGTGAGCTTGGGGAGTGAGATGCGAAATAAGAGTTGTGGGTTTGAGGAGGAGGAGGGGACTGAATAACAGCAATGTAAGATGTATATGATATTGTGCAATTGTTTGTTCACTGATGTAGTTGTTTTGGGGGGGTGGTGATAGGGGAGGATGTGTAAAATGGGAGAGAGAGGAGAGGGGGTGGCTCTGTACAGAAGAAGAAGAAGGAGAAGAAGAAGAAGGAGAAGAAGAAGAAGGCTAGAGAGAGAGAGAGAGAGAGTGAGTTGCGTCTGTTTGGGCAGCAGTGGGAAGTGCCCGACAATGGGGATCCTTAGTTTATTATGCCAAGAGATGTTATATCTTCTAGTAGTAATGGCTGGTGGGAGTCTGTGCCACCACCCCCTTGTTGTTTGTTGTTACCTTAATTGGAGAGACTTGTTCGTCGTAGCAATTCAATTGTTTTTCCAAGTATTGTCTGCCATGCACCCATCCATGTCGTTGATTCGACTAGTATGGATCTCTTTGTAATTTGATTCGGCTTGAATATTGATTGGTCGACCTAACTTAAATCTGGTATGGTCGAATCGTAGTAGATGTAAAAGCAAAAGTAAGGTTGGGGGTATCTATGGATGGTTCGTGTGCGAGTAGATCAACATAGTTCAAAAAATTCTGATTTAAGCTTAAGAGAATGGATATGGTTGAGCAGTTTAGCGCGCAAATAAAGTGGAAGGGACATCAAATCTGATTTTTAAGTTAAAGAGGAAAAGAAAAGCACTTTGAAGGGAGGGAGTTAGCAGAAGTGAAAAAAAAGAGAGAGAAAATGCTTTAGGGGAATTGAACCCGACGTGTATCGAACACGCAACCTTCCGAACTGGAGTCAGACGTGCTACCATTGCGCCACGGATCCGGAGATCGATATTTTATTCTGGCATATAATTAAAATACAAGTTACATAATACCCATGAGTAGATATAAGCAATTAAGAAAGTGTGATCCAGACAAGACAAGACCAGACCAGACCACCAATAAGGAAGGGGAAGATAAGTCAGGTCCCAAAACTATAGGTCGGTTCGTACGTGGCCAAGCAAGGTCTCCCAGAGCAGAACGGCCTCAACCACTTCGAGGCCTGGGACGTCAGGGCCAAGGAGGAGTACGTCTCCCTCCTCAAGTCCAACGACCCCGTCGGCTTCAACCTCGTCGAACGTAGGGTAGCTACCCTACTTTCTCCTCTTTCTTTGTTCTTTGTTCCTTTTTCTCCTTTGTTAGTTAATCTCTCTCCGTAATGTAACTCGTCCACTTATATATATCGCCCAATGTGTATGCTACTCGATTAATTCCAACTCGTCAACATGTCTTTTTTGCAAATCTGAGAGTACAGAAACGGCGTCGTCTCGACCAACTATGCTCGGGAATCTGTCTAAGATACTAAGTAGTTTTTTTTCTCTTTCAGAACAGCTGGATCTGTTTGATGAGTTTTATATCATGTGGACTTAACATGATTTTTTGCTACATCACATGGTACTAAAATGAATTTTCCCAATTTCATAACACACGACGAGAGAGACAAGAGATTATGGTAACGAGTTGTAAGGTTTCTATTTGTAGTAAATGGCATACAAATTGAGAGCTGTTGGCCGTGTTAATTTAATAGTCAGGGGATCTCAGTTCCGAGTAAAAGACGGAAATAGATGCTCAATTCAATTCCATTGCAAATACAGGGATCGATAATGCTAATGCTGTTGCTGTTCACCCAAATCGACCTCTTAAATAATTGCGATTTCTTACGGCACCTTGCACACTTGTATTGTCATTACCCTCGGAAATTGGTTTTTTTCGAATTTTACCATAATAATGTAAACCTCATTTTTTGGTTAAGTAAGGTAGAAATATCAATACTATCCTTTCAACAATCAACATGTTTCCACTATAGCCCCCGCCACTACTATTTCTTCTTCCCCTTTTCAAGTTCCTCTTCGGAAATAATGGGGACCTCGCTACCGGCACCAACGACAAGCTCTCCACCAACAGCGACACCGTTTTCGTCAACAGGAAGGTCAGGATTTTGTCCATCGACTACACCGGCTACACCGACGGGGTCCTCGCCACCGCCTCCCTCGCCGGCGTCGAGGCCTTCCTTAGGGCGAAGTCCGGGAACCTAACCGCGGCCGTGGTTGACTACTTCAACGCCGTCGGGAATCTAAAGCTCCCCATTCCTGGCGCAGTGGCGGTGGCTGTTACGGGGAATACCAGTAGATTCACCAACCCTCCTCCGACGTTTCTGGGTAAGGCTTCGGTAGCCGATCCGAGCTCTCCTAACAACCCTCTCCACGCCGATTGCTATTGGGGTTTCAGATTGAAAATGAGATTTCGTAGCTGATATTGGGTTGAACTAAACCTTGATTTTAAAATTTTAATTGCAGTCTGTAATTGCTATTGGGTTGAAATAAACATTGATTTATAATTGAAGCTGGTTGATTTTTTTTGAAGAAGACGTTGGTTGATTGGTGCCGGGGAAGACGAAAGATAAAGGGATGGTGGTGGTTGGCAAGATTATTTGCTATGTTTACAGGGATGATACATTTTTTTTAATTAGAAGGGTGTAAAAGATTATCAGCGGTGGAGTCGCTAGGGATCTAAGGAATGATTTTTTCAAACTAGAAAAATGAATGTAAGTTATTGAAAATAGTAAAAACTAAATCATATATTTAGTTAAATACTAGGAATACAAGAATAATTTCTCTTTATATATTATTTTGGTCACTGATTGATACCAAGTCCAGCTTAGCTTACCTAGGTGTGTGTTAAATTATAATGTTAGGTTAAAAAATAAAAAATGGATGAACATGCTAATAATGTTGAGATTAGAGGCAGTCGTAGTAGTAAAAAATGACCATTGGGGTAACTCTAGATTAGGAAAATTTGAGTAAAAAAATACCGTTGGTGCCTTGGGGGACGCTCCTCCTGATTAGGACATTTTTAGAAGGAGAGAGGGATTGTAGAGGGAGAGAGGGATCGTCTAGATGACGGAGTTATGGAGCCCGTAGATTAGGGGAGTACACGTGGAAGCTAGCTACTCCGTCGGTGGAGGAATAGTCAAACGGCAGGGAGGTGAGTCCAGGTTGGAGAACGTGGTGGAGTAGGACGGTAGCTAGAACCTGCGACGCCGTCGCTAGCAAAACTGACGGATGAGGTGGCGGGAGAAGAGGCGGGGGTAGGTGACTAGTAGGAAGGCCACCGCCACAACAACAACCATGGCGATAAGCGACGGGCTGAAGTCCATGCCCGAGACGCCGACGTTGCTTGACGGTTGAGCAGACTAGCCGACAGATGATGAAGACGTTGTCGGCGTGGTCGCGGACGTGGGTCCTGCGGATGGAGAAGGGAAGTGATCTCCGGCCATCACACATATATTTGTTCCGTTTTTGCCTATTTAAATTGATGCAGTGATTCTCAGTAAAAATTCTGCAGGTAAGAGAGTATTCATCCATAAGATGCCATTGAACACACCAAACGATACGCAAGCAATTTTCAGTACGTATGTATTTTGCATTCATGATGAACAAAGCACAAGGACAAACAATTAAAAATACTGATATTTATCTGTCTGAACATGTCTTCAATATCCTTTAAAAAAAGAGCATGTCTTCAATAAACGATATATTTTGTGGGTTTTGAAACAAAACGACACTCACATCACGCGTGCATCTTTGCTAGGAATCAATAACTTTAATTAGCTATAAATGGTAACAAAATTATTCATACCAGTAATTGCTCGAATATGAGAATTTTGATTAAGCACTCTACGATACTTTTGTTCCGGTGATCTCCGTCCCATTCCAGTTTGTTTAGCCTAACAACATAAAACGTTGTCAATTTTTTTAAGGTTCAGGATTCAAGCCCTGGCATTATCATGACATAAAAAATTATCTTTAAAATTTATTTGTTTACTACCTCTAACTTGATACGTATGTAGCCGATACTGAACCATTTTTCATTTCTCTACTCATCGCAATAATACTGATTCCTTGTACATGTTTTTATATGACCCGCATGTAAAGACAATATAATGATAACGGGTCATGTACAAATATCATGAAATCATTGCTTGCCCATTTTAAAATCACGACCATAATTATAAGAGATAATTACTCTCAGGACCTCAGGGTATAGTCAAATAGGCGCTGAGAACCCTGTAGTTTTCTTACTAATTACTGAGCCCCTGTACTTTGGTTATTATTATACTTTCGGGTCCCTGGCTAATGTCATTAATCAATTTTTTCTTATCTTATATTTGAAATGACGGATATGCCCTTGCTCCGGTCATCTTCTCATGCCATTTTTTCGGCCACTTCCTTTCTCTGGCCATTTTAGCTTCGCCGGTTGCTTACCCTTAGGCGACAACTCACGTACCTTCACTACACCTACGATGTCGCCAACGCCACCCTCTCCATCGCCTTCATCGCGGCTGGATCTCGTGGGCCATCAACCCAATAACCCCCAAGATGGCTGGATCCCAAGCCCTCGTCGCCTACAAGGACTACATGAAGAAGAAGGCTTCGGCATCCTGTCGTTGGGAACCCAGGCCCTGGACGACAAGTACTCGCTGGGAAAATTGCTCATCAGCCGACAGCTCTCCCAGCTGAACCTTGCCGAGAGAGAGAGAGAGAGAGAGAGAGAGAGAGAGAGAGAGAGAGAGAACTCCGTTAGATGGCAGTGGGGAGAAAATCGGAATGCAGCCGTGAGGATGATCTCGTTGAGGTTCGACATGTTGGCGAGGCTCGCCGGAATGTAGCCATGGAAGTTGTTGTTGGCGAGGATGATGACGAAGACCGGCGAGTTTCTGATGTTCCTGATGACGTCGGCATAGTACATAATTTTTTTAAAATTTTTTGTAAGGGTATTAGAGTCATTTACTTGAGCCAGGGATCCGAAAGTATAATAATAACCAAACTATAGGGGCTCAGCAATTAGTAGGGAAACTACAGGGTCCTCAGAGTCTATTTGAGTATACCCTGGGATTCTGTATGTAATTATCTCTAATTATAAATGGTATGTCTTTAACTCGGTCAAGATCTTAAACTATAATTAACAATTTTTTTTCCATAAATCGAGGAACTGAGACATCAAAATGAGTACATTTTGGAAGGCTAACCCCGTTCATATCATCTAAATATATATCAAGGGAAAAGCTGAACGGAGTATCATAAAGAATATAATAATATCCTACGGTCTGGGCAGAGAAGGAATATGCCACCCTATTCTGCTCTCTAAATATATGTTGTAATTGCGTCGTACAGTCTCGGCCAAGTAGAGTCTGTGCTCGACTAATTAGGTTGGCCTATAGATGATTGATGAGTGTGTAAACGCTCATATTTTGTTATGTGTTTTATATATAGTTAGTCATATTTTTGTTCGTTTTCATCTTGTCCCATTGAGTCTTTTGTCATTTTTATGTGTTTGAGTCTTGGAGTGGATTTCTACCCATTGTCATATTTTGTGATAGGAAGTGAAGCTTATTGAAAGCAGCTGAAGGGTGATTTCGAGAGACTACATTACAAGAGTCATAACTTTTCACTAGAGTATTAGATTATAACAAATGAGATATCTGTAGAAAGCTTGAAGAGTGATCTACATTTTATCTTTTATAGTCGAGGCCCAATTCCGAGCAGAAGAGGGTTAAAAAGAGAAAATATGAAGATATAATGATGCTGACCAAGGCCCGGCGGGCGTCAGAAGAAGAAAACCACTCGAACCCGGAGCCAGCCAGGCACCCGGCGGCCGCTAGGTGTCCGATTCCAAAGTTTCTACGGCTTTCTATTTTGTTGAGTATCTGACCCTTTCCGAATTTGGACGACTTTTGACCCCTGTTTTGGCCCTAGAATATTATTTTTTAGTATTTTCTTTATTCTAGACCGCGTGTAATTAACTAGGAAAATTTCTTGTTTAGGTTAACCTCCTCTAGGTTTTCCTATTCTATAGTTAGATGCTTGGCTATATATAGGCCATTAGCTCTTAGGTTTTAGCATAATTATTCAAGACATTGAGAATTACTCTTTGATATTAATAAAGCGCATGTGGAGGTCTAGCTGGGGGAGGAGATTGGAACGGCTTGTTCCAACGACTAAGCCCTCTCTTTCTCTATCTTTTATGCTATTCTACACCATGTCATTCATTGTTATCCTATGCTTCATGATAATACTTAGCGAATAATTTTCTTGTGAGTGTGATGCCCTAATATATGATTGATTATCTATGTTAGGTTGTGGTTCAATTATCTTTGGTAATAGTTATTAATTAGTGTGTTTAATACTTAATCTAAATTAGCCACTTAGATTATGATTCGAGTTGATGATAGTAGACCAAAAAGCACTAGAATTGATGGAAATAACTAATTAGCATGTTCTTAGGTATTAATGAGACGTCTTAATATTGTGAGAATAACCCGTTAGGAGAAATTTTTATAATTGGATTAGTCTAGTTCTAGGTCTAATTGATGAGCGAAAGCGTTAATTAGTAACCTAGGACTTTGCTAGTTTGGTTTTGTCACCCTATTGAGAGAAAGCGTTAGGGAGATACTTTAGAACACTCTGGGTACTAGTTAGAGCTTCAGAAGAACCGCAATCTCGACATAGGTAGTTGATTCATTAGGGTATCGTGCTCGTTCGTCTCCATTAAATTCACAACTCGTTTCTTACTCTTTTGATTCTTTTTATTTGCTTACAATCTCGTTACTTTCTCACAAACTTTAATTCTTCCACTTTGCATAATTGATTGTTTAGATTTTGTATTCCATTCCTCAGTTCGAAATCCTACTTTTCACTATACTATTTGTTTGCATGTTTAATTGCTTGTCAATTTCTCGTATATCAATGATCCAGTGCAACACCACGATCGACACAAAGGAGAGCTATAGAGGAATCAACCTCAATCATTATCTCTGTCAAAAATTACACTCCCGTGTGAGCTCTAGTCCCAAAACAAGAGCCACAAGCTCAGCAACTAAGGAACTGCAGTATGTGATACCCTTGGCAAATCCTCATAGCCAAATGACCTGCTGCATCACGAATAATCCCTACAACCCCTAATGGTTCTGGATGGCAAGCTGAGATACTATTAGTATTCAGCTTGACAAAATCAACTGGTGGGTGCTTCCACGATATAAATACCTTCCACTTCGGGTGGAGTATTCTGCATCCACGTGCGCGGAAGGGGGGGGGGGGGGGGTGGGGTTTGGGTGGGTCTCCCGTAACGGGCCCATTTTGAAAGACCACAACATTTTACCACTTTCAGAGCGGCCAGCACACAGTAGTAGAGACAGTCGTCCAAGGAGGGCCCTCGATATTCTGACCAGCTACTACAATGTTCACCCGAATCCAATCCCTCCTATCCATCACGTCTAGGAATCCAGGTCGCTCAAATGGCAGGAGCACATCCCATAATTCCCGCGAGAACTTGTAGTCACGAAACAAATGCATCATAGTCTCCTCCTCACAAATCTTGGGCAAGTACTTACACTCATCTGATGCCTCTGGAGTCTCTCCGCATTCGTTATCAGCCTGTTATGAAAAAATAACCAAATGAAAATACATATATGCTCAACTAGTAACCTACAACTCATTTAAAAAAAAAGTTAACCGAGTACTTTAGTCAAATCATTGAATAAGAAGAGAGTGATTTATAACACTTCTAAAAAAAAGAAGAAAAAAGAGTGATTTATAACCTCGACAAGCTTACTCTGAAAAAGAAAAGCTTTGTAACATCAAACGACAATTCTCGGGTATTTTGTCTGTTTGGTGTCACTATTCATCACGTTTTGTGAAAAAAAGTCTGATTTTAAAGTATTGCGGGGACGGTGTCCACGTGGCACGGACGCCAAAAAAAGTCGGATCTTGGACCAAGATCCGACTTTTTTGGCGGATGACCAAGATCCGACTTTTTAAGTCGAATTTAACATCCGACTAAAAAATTCGGATCTTGGTCCAAGATCTGACTTTTTCAAGATCCGAATTTTTTGGTCGGTTCTTGGTCGATAAGCCGCATCCGAAATCTGTAAAGTAGATTTTGTATATGGCATATATAATGGATACCTCGTAGAGGATTTTTTCATTCATTTGTCCTGCCATAGAAGACTCTGTCCAAAACCAGGTAAATTAATTTACTTAAATATTTTAATATATATGTAGAGTTTGTTCATTAATTAAAAATAATTAGTATATTTTAGCTTTGAAATTATTAATTCCTCCTATTTTTCAGCATGGCCATTAATAGTCGTTCTACTAAAAAAATATTATTTGTTAAAATATAGATATGCCTACATATCTCACCTGCAAGCAATTCAATTTTTTCATTATTAATAATTTAACTGTATCTACAAAAATATGTGTAGAGTTAGTTCATTAATTAAGAATAATTAGTATATTTTAGCTCATACGATGTACATAATGTAAGAGAATATTGAAAATAATTTGTCTATTTTTAGTAGATATTTTAGATATACTAAATTTAGGCAAAAATTATCGTTGTTTATCAACTTTTCTCGAAATATGTTTTTTAATATTGAGAAGAACATTTTTTTAGTGTGTTATCTGATTGGTTAAAATTTTGTAGGTGTGCGGGTTTTATAAACTGACCAACCTCAGTGGTCCGACCGATTCAATTAGTCAGACTGGTCGGACAGGTCAACTGGTCGAATTGGTCAACTGGTCAGACCGGTCAGCCCAGTCAGACTGGTCAGTCTGGTCAGACCGGTCAGAGTACGAGTGTGTTTTCTTAGTAAATTCTAATTGGTCTGACCGATCTGATTAGTCTGACCAATCCGACAGGAACGACCGGTCAGATTGTGATTTTTTTCTAGGTAAATTCTGGATGATCGAGTACAAAAAGTGACCACCCTTCCAGTCTGACTAAATTTCATCTGATTCTTAAGGTGGTTTCGGACCAAAAAATTGATGGAGAAGAATGTATGTTTATATGATATTTTCGTTAATATAAATTAGGGAAAAGTCCACTTTAGTACCCTGTGGTATCGTCCAAAATCACTTTAGTACCCTGTGTTAAAAAACTGACCAATCGAGTTATACTTATTCCAATTAACATCAAAAAGGTCCTCGGGCAGCTGCTCGGAGCTGCCCGAACCCTGCCCGGACTTCGTCCTCCTCCTCTTCCTCCTCCTCCTCCTTCACCTCCTCGTCCTCCTTCTCCTCCGCTTTGTCCTCCTCCGCCTCGTCCTCCTCCTCCTCCTCCACGTGGTGCCACGTTATCGAGTTTTGGTGATGTGGCTGGCCACGTAGTTCGGGCAGGGTTCGGGCAAGTCCGGGCAGCTCCAGGCAGCTGCCCGAGGACCTTTTTGATGTTAATTGGAATAAGTATGGCTCGATTGGTCGGTTTTTTACCACAGGGTACTAAAGTAATTTTTGGCGATACCACATGGTACTAAAGTGGACTTTTCCCTATAAATTATGTTTTGTTTTGCTAATATAGAATTGCATACTGTTTTCTTTTGTTGTAGTCTTCATAATGGCTAACCGGGTTATAAGAATAAAGTTGAAATACGATGGAGTAATTTTCAACAACAATGAAACCAGTTTTGATTACCAAGGTGGTGGGAAAGAGAAGTTGAAGTTTTATGCAGTATTTGTTAGATATAATATCTTGCAGAAAAAAGTAAACGAAAAGATCCCAATAGGTCCAAATGAAGAATTTGGGCCATTCATATTTAGATGTCTATTTGGAAGAGGACAATTTGGTCCAATGTTTATTAACGATGATGAAGATGTTAGGATAATGCTGCAGACCATGATTAACTTCTTTGGACCAATGGTGAAGGAGATTAAGCTTACAATCATTGTGGAAAAGAGGGTTAATGATTACAACTCGTTTGTCGTTGAAGAGAGTCAGTTCTTGAGTGGTGGTGATAATTATTATGAAGCCGGTACGTCCACCGGGATGGCTGTTGCTCATGAACCAATATTTGATTGGTTTGAAAATGATCCTAGAGAGACAGGTCCATATGCCACATACAGTTTTGATCGTGAAGACGAAGCAGAAGACGAAGACGAAGCATAAGAAGTAGAAGACTAAGACGAAGTAGAAGAAGACGAAGATGAAGAAGAAGAAGTAGAAGAAGAGGAACAACAATACCGAGAACAACAATACGGTGAACTCGCTCTAACTGATCCCGGTGAACAATCATCGATGACTGTTTATGCTGAAGAAGGGGATTGCGACCGAGCAATAGATGGAAGTTATTTTGGTTTGTTGAAAGAGGGTACGATTTGGAAGAGCAAATTTGATGCAAAGATGGAGATCGAGGCGTTCGTAATGAAAGATGGGCGTGAGTTTGTCCGAAAGAAACAAGGCCAGAAACTTTCTCTGTGGAGTGTAAAAAATGGGAGACGGATGATTGCAAATGGGAGATCCGTGTCTCACAGGAAAAAAGGGGCACACTTTTCAGTCCTTGGAAAATCGTGAAATACACCTACCCCCATACCTGTGGTCGCCTACAGAAGTCGCAGGATCATAAACAACTCACTTCTGCTTTCATTGCATAAATTATTAAGAAAGGAGTAGAGGAATAACCAGAAATTTGTGTGGCCACTTTAAGGTCAGAGATCCACGACCATATGAAGTTTAGACCCTCGTATACGAAGACTTGGTGTGCAAAAGAGAAGGCGTTTCAAGATTTATGGGGGGATTGGCAAGAATCTTACAATCACCTTCCGCAATGGTTTACAGTATGCAAGGCAAAAAATCCTGTAACTGTTGTTAAATGCGAATATTATCACACCCTCCCTGGTTGCGACCATTACGTGGAAGTGCTGGTGCTTGGAACAGAGATCTTTAAGCGAGTTTTCTGGAGCTTCAAGCCTTGCATTGAAGCTTTCAAACATTGCATGCCTGTCTTGGAGATTGATGGAATGTTCTTGTATGGAAAATACAAGCATGTCCTCCTGATCGCCACTGTAATTGATGGTAATAATGCTATAATTCTAATAGCATTTGCTCTGGTAGAGGGTGAGAATACGGATAGTTGGTCGTGGTTCATGAAACAAGTCCAGAAGCACGTCATGCCTGGCTGACATGGAATATGTGTTATTTCTGATCGACATGCTGACATATTAAAGGCAATGGATACGGAGTATGGTTGGGGAGAAGACAGTGATACCGCCCATCGATATTGTCTTCGACACGTAGCAAGCAATCTTAACAAACACTTCAAGAACAACGCCATAAGGAATGTCATAAAGATTGCAGGTGACATGCACAAATGTTTTGTAGTCTAAAACTATTTTACAAGTTGTTACTCCACTTTTAATATTTTTACTATGTTGGTTGTAGGAATGCAAGCTCAACTGTGGAAGTTGGAAGCTAATATGCGAGAAATATGGAATGTCGACCAGGAGGTGTTCAACTGGATGTATGAATAGGAATTGCCCAAGTGGAGCTTAGCGTGGGATGGTGGATGCCGATATGGTAACATGACGACGAATATTGCCGAGTGCGTAATTATGATCTTCAAAAAAGTTCATCGTTTACCGGTGACGACCTTGGTGGTAGAGACATTTAACAAGCTAACCGAATATTTTGAAGACAGATCAACTAAGTGTATGAAAGAGAGCTGTACGTGCAAAATACTGATGTCACAGAAGCTCCTAAATAGGTTGGAGCGGTGGGAGGGAAAGGCCAATGGACACAGAGTGCGGGTTTCTGACAGTACAGTTAGATCGTACGAAGTTCGCACTGGGTACGATATGAGAAGACAAAAGGGGGACAGAAAGCATTCAGTTAATCTTTCCACAGGATTTTGTGGCTGGGGCAAATTCCAGGCTTACCACTATCCGTGCTCACATGTGATGGCGTGTTGTACTGAACTTGGCCTCGATTACAAGATATTTGTGAATAAGTATTATCGCCTGGAAACCACGCAAGCTTGCTACCAACTGAAGTTTGTTTCTCTGGGCAATCCTAAATATTGGCCGTATCCTGAAGATCCAACGGTTGTAAGGCTCATTCCAGATGAAAGATTAGCGAGGGGTAGAGTACAGCCATGGAAGCGCATACATAATGAAATGGATACGGTGCCTTTCGTCCGCTGTACGCTCTGTAAAGCAAGGGGTCACACAAAAGTCAATTGTGTTGATATAAGAGCAGTTGCGGCGGCAAGAGTGGTTAAAGCAGCTAAAGCGGCAGCTGTATCCGGAGGGGCTAGTACGAGTAGACGCCATCGTGGACGTTGAATTGTAATAAATTTTGAACTGAAAGGATTGTTCTTTGTAATATTTTGTGAAACTCTATGTGGGTTGTGTTGAGTATTATGTATTCAACTCTTAAACTTTCTTTGTAACAGTCTGAAGTTTAAGTTACTCTATCTTAGCAGAATAATGATGCATTACACTCCTGGCGACGTATTCAAGCTGATGGGTCAAAACTAATTTTTAGAAGAAGAGTTTAATTATCCAATGGATCCATTGATGTTGGTCGAACAATGGTGAACGAATGGACTTATCGTATAGGTCAATCAATTACGTTATGCTCGGAGGCGCATGGAGTTGGTCTTAAGGTTGTTAGAGGAAAAGCCATTAACATGCCGCACTTTGATGCTGAATGTTTACAGAGAGCTCTTTTTCGAATAAGGGAAGAAAATAATCGTATTCAACAGCGTATCAACACATATTGGTGGAAACATATAATTAAAGAGATGATGTAATCAGGTGAACATCAGGAAGCACGACAGTGGATATATATGCTACAACATGGTGCATCAGATTACGGAAATAAATTTGAATCGGATATTGAAATATCAGATGAAGACAATTAAGACATGTACCTTCTAGTCTTCATTAGACATGTACTCGTCAGACATGTATGCCTCATTATTAATAACTTTCTCTCTATGCATATCTGATAGCTCCTTACCTAAAGTTGCCACTTGCTTCCTCGCCAAATCTAACATATGATATCGATTTCGTCGTAACATCATTCGATTATTCTCTTAACGGATCATTATGACTGCTACTTCAACCAAATCTACGTTGCTTCGTTCCACATCCAACGACCTCCTTTTCAAAATAGGCGCGGCCAGCATTCGTAGACTTGCTACAAGTACTTCAGACTCGGCTGCTCAAAAAACCCACTCCCGTCGCAAGGCAGCATAATACTCTCTTCTATCTCTAAGACGTTCACGCCTATAATCATCATTGAAATCTGGTAGTATCCACCTCTCTTCGTCCCTGCGATTCATATCAATATTTTTCTCTTTGGATTGTAAATAATAACTGCACATTCGACCTCTTATTTAAAGCCATAACGCGCATCGATGTACTTTTCAGACTACACATTAGTCACGGGTGTACTATTCAGACTACATCCACTTACATGTGTTGGTCATAGTGCTTTCATGTCAGATGTGGCAGTATTAGTCACGGGTGTACTATTAAGACTTCACCCACTCACAGGTATTTGTCATAGTGCTATGTCATATGTTGGTCATAGTGCAACGACATTATTGGGTGTTCTATCTTCTTCTTCTAATAACCCTATATGAAAAGTTAATTTTATGCTACAGTTATATGAGACGTAAATTTTGGCAAGGATTTTCATTTAGTCACGGGTGTTTTATCTTCTTATTATTTTGATACCACCCACACAACTATATTTTCTTAACACATTTTATGTATATGTTTATTGTCATAATTTTTCAGGTGTGCCGATGAGGAGAAGTGGCAAAGAGCCAATCGCACATGAAGACGAAGAGCCGGAGCGTCCTCAAATCGATTGGAATGCTCTATGTGGCTCTAAGTTTGGGTATATTTTCAAACGATTACAGAGGCCATCTAACGATAGATCAGAAGTTCCTCCTCAGAAACCTACCAAAAGCAACTGTTATTACAAGCTTGTCAAGCGAGATCCAGAACCGTGGAATAGAGCCTTGAACTTTCTGGCAGTTGAAGGTATTCCTTGTTTCTAACTTGGATCACATAATATTTTTATTAATTTTTAATTTATTTTACAGGGATGATGATAGGAACCTGTTTCAAGGAATAGTGACAAATATGTCCTTACCGAGAATTCTGATGAGAATTGTGGCAACGTGTTGAGAAACATTAAGACATTTTATTTTTATCTGTTATTTCAGATTGTTGTCATCCTATTTTAGTATTGCACTTCTTAGTTTTGTCATGTCGTTTGTCCTTATACCGTACTTTGTTTAATGTCTTGACGACATACTTATCTAGAAAGGTATAACGTTTGAAAAGTTTTGAAAACTAAAACACAAATCATCAAAAAAAGTGAAGTTAATACAGTCATAAAAGCATCCAACGAATGTCTAGTATAGAAGAATAAACTACATCTTCTTCTTCTGGGGCTTCTCCTTTTGATGCTTCTCTGGGTGAGCCTTCGCCTTCCCCTTTTCCTTTTCAGGCACATTCAGGTGTCCTCCTGTAAAACATTGCACACCAGCCTCTCTAGCTCCCCAATTAGGCTGACGCCGGACCAGAGATATTTCTTCTTCCTCCAAATTGGTTGGATCGTCAAATGAAGAGTCACCACTACCATGAGTTGAAGTAGCACGTGGCAAAGTCCTATTATAAAATATCATACAAATTTAACAAAATCAACAAATTATGTTATCAACACAATAAAGCCATACAATCAATTCAAAATTTATAAATAAAATTCATAATTAACACACACCAAATTAAAGAGAACTAACCTCTGTGTAGGTGTCTCAAACAGTTGGGATGCCTGTATGCCAGACCGGGCCAAACCAAAACTGGACTGCGTGTCGGACGTATGAGCCCCAATTTGTGCTAAAGCAAAATCGGACAGCGTTTGGGACCTATGAGACCCAGTTTGGGCCCAACCAAATATATTTTCCTGGAATAATGGATGAGCAGCGGAGGGGGCGATGCCGAAACCCGATCCGGAAGGCCCCAGTCCGTAAGACAAAGGCTGAACAGACCTAGCTGCCGTTGTACCGTCTCCAATGAGAACACCCCTAATAACAAAATAAAAAATTTAGATAATAATGAAATCAAATCAATTGAACATATTGTAATGAAATTCATAATTAACACCACAAATTAAAAGAAATAAATACCTCTACCTAGGAGGAGTAAACAGCAGGGAAGCAGAGTGGGCCAGGCCGTAACTCGAGTGCTGGTGGGACGGCTGGGAAGCAGAGCCGGGGATGCCAAAATCCGTGTGCTGGGAGAACGGATGAGAGGCGGAGGTATCCATGCTGAGAGACGTCACTGTGTTTGCTGGAATCTGCGACCTCGACTGATAATCTTCCCATACCATGGGCTCCACTTGATAACCATGTACGGGCTCAGGCCGGGGTATTGGTTGCCGCTTGTTAAAAAGGGTAGTTTTGCATCTGACGACAGATACTCTCTCTGATTGAGGAAGATTGTATGTCATGTGCTCCGTCGATACCACTGGTGGCTGGCTGTCGGGGAGACCTAGGTACCGTCTCTGCTCGCTGGCAAACCCAAGTGTAACCTGAGACAAATTCTGAATTTCTGAAATGTCCGAAGACCTGTGGCGTATATGCTCAACAGCATCCGCCTACAAATAAAATCATATTATCATTAGCATTGTGGAACATCGCTATGAAAATTAAAATAGACAACATCTTTATTTAACATAGCTAAATTGACTTACACTTATGTGTAACATTGCGCTAGCAGGGCTGATGAATCACCGAGTAATCTTCCTGTACCAATCCATATATCTATCATGATAATGGATATACGGCGATGCAGGTACTCCGTGATACACATATCTTGTCCGAAATTCCACCCAGATCTTCACATGGCCTTCGTAAATAGCATTCCAATTTTGGCCAGCCTGACCCCGACCATCCACTGCACTATGTGTCACCTCATCGATCTCAGGTCTAGCCGAAATACCCTGGAGTATTCCGAACTGCCGTAACACCTGATCAGGATAATGGCACTCCACATGCAAAAAGCATATCAACGGGACTCGTATCAACCATAAGCCACAATCACGATGGCATATTGTCAGGAGATTGCCAAGGATCTCATCGTTATACGGATCCATACAACCTGCAACAAATGCACACACTCGTAGCTCGTCCAAATGGTGATGGTGACATGTATGCAACACAGTATGATTTAAGTCAAAACTATTCATTAAAATTTAATAAATAAATTACTTACATCTGATTCTCTAAGCTCATCCAACATGCGTCTGTAAAAAGATACGGTTGTTATTTTTTTGCTGGCCGCTCTGTTAAATTTTCCACTCCACCTGCACAGTGACATAAAAATACTACGTCAAGTCTATAAGGTTAATCAGCGGCTACATCGCATTAAGTAGTAATTTGTACCTGATGCCCAGTGCTTGCCCTGGATGTTGCACTGCCGGATTTAACAAAACCGGTCGATTTGGGATGATCTGTTCCCAAGCCCACATACATACTAGCGTTATCGCCCCGATAATAAGTGAACGTGTCGAGCTTGTGGCTCTACATAAATGGTTGTACGTGTGTGACAAACACGCACTACCCCAGTTGTAAGAACCAATTGCATCTACATTCTCTAGAAGTGACAACCAGTATGTGTTGACCCTCGCATCACTGGACTCGGGAAAAGGAATGCATCCGATAAGTTGCAATATGTTCGCTCGAACATATCGTTTCACGACCTCATCACAAGCATCAATCGGGATAGTAGCAGGGTCAAAATGGTCCTCGAACTATTTAAGGGCGATTTGGTTTTTCTAAACCATTCCAGGGGTATCCGCCAGGTTACTGCCAAATAGACGTACGCACAACTCGTGCCAATCAGGAGGTGTCTGCAACCTTGTTACTGGGTGTCAATCGATAGGAAGCCCGAACAACACAGCAACGTCCTGAAGAGTAACTGTCATCTCACCCATAGGCATATGGAACGTATGGGTCTCGAGCCGCCACCGCTCCACCAAGGCTGTAACAAATGCCGTTTCGAGAACGACCTAGCCAATACACCACACATCCCAGAAACCTGCCTCCTTCATATATGCTATAAAGGCCTCGTTCTGCACATGAGACACTGTCCATTTCTGTCGGTGTATCTTCAACAATGTGTCCTGATTATCGTTAATCCCTTCACGAACCTCACAGTTCCATATGTCCTGAGAATGGTGCACATCATGGTGCACTAATACCGATGTATCTAAGGGTCCTCCATTCCCTAGAAGATGCCCGTACGGCTGTGCATCCATATCTAAACAACACAATAGACATACAATTCCACTTACCAATATATTAACAAAATTAGCAAATCCAACAATGTTAAACATTGAACAATTAGAACATTAATCAAAAAATTAATTAAAATAGTGTTATTACAGACCATATTACGGTCACACTGTTTAACGGTCAAACTGATCGGACCATATTTTGGTCAAACTGACCGGACCATATTTCAGCCAAACCAGTCGGACCATAAATTGGTCAATCTGGTCTGATCAATTTTTCGGCCGGACCGATCAGACCAAAATTTCGGTCGAACCATTCGGACCAAAATTTTTTTAACCAATTAACTACAAATTATAATTAACCAATATCAATAATTAACCAATAAACTATTTAACTAACATCACCAATTAACCAATTAACTAATATTCACAATTAACCAATTAAAAAATTTACCTAATATGACGTCAGGCCGGAGCGAGATGGCGACGGAGAGGCGAGGCGAGGCAACGAGCGGGAGCGGGAGCGGCGAGGCGGGAGAGGCGAGGCGGGCGAGCGGGAGAGGCGAGCCGGCGAGCGGGAGCGGCGAGGCGAGCCGGCGAGCGGGAGCGGTGAGGTGAGCGAGCGGGAGAGGCAAGGCGAGTCGTCGAGCGGGAGAGGAGAGGCGAGGCGAGCGAGCGGGAGAGGCGTGGCGAGCCGGTGAGCGGGAGCTGCGAGGCGAGCCAATGATCGGAGAGGCGAGGGACGGGCGAGCGGCGAGGTGAGCCGACGATCGGAGAGGCGAGCAACGGGCGGGCGAGCGACGAGGCGTGGCCGGCGGAGGCGGGGACGGGATCGAACGAGGAGGGGTGTGAGCGCCGGAAAAAGTCAGATTTTGGTCTGTATTTATCGACCGAAATCTGACTTTTTTTGTTGGATCTTGTTATCTGACTTAAAAAGTTGGATCTCGGTATCCATCGAAAATTCACTTTATATCGGATCGGATTTTGACCAAGATCCGGCCAAAAAAGATCTGATTTTTTTTGGCGTCCGTGCCATGTGGACACCATCCCCGCAATACTTTAAAATCAGACAATTTTTTTACAAAACGTGGTGAATAGTAATGCCATTCAGACAAAAAAACCCCAATTCTCTCTAGTACAGACCTTTTTCTCTCTCTCTTTTTCCCCAACAGAGCAGTGTTCTTCTTCTTAATTCTTTTCCCTTAAAAAGAGAGAGAAGAAGATGTCCAACCCTGGCGGTGCAGGTGCAGGTGCTGCTACGGCAACAACAGAGCCAAAGATGAAGTTGAAGGACAGTAGTTACCCAGCCCCAACCGCCACCTACGAGGAACTTGTCCAAAGTCCCGACCTTTTCCTCCAAAAGCTCCAATCTTTCCACACATCCTTCGGTACCAAGTTCAAGTCAGTGTGCTCTTCTCTTTTCTTGCTTGCTTGCTTGGTTGGTATCTGCTTCTTTCCTTGCGCTATTGACTAATCCGGGCTCTCTTTGCTTCCTCTGCATTATCACTTTTCAATTTGATGTCTTCGACGACTAATTACCATGTCTTTTTCTGTTTCCTCTCTTTTGCTAATTTGATAACCATTTGGATTGGATTGGATTGGATTAGATTAGTTGGTTTTGGATTAATTTGCTAGTCTCCTCTTTGTGGGCTGGCTGCTGTGCTCCCCCATTAATGGATTCCTTGGATGCATATAACTAGTTACTGATTGGACCGAATGGGTTGTGTTTTGAATTGATGTCTTGCTAGGGTTCCAACCGTTGGAGGGAAACTATTAGAGCTTCATGCCCTGTTTGTTGAAGTAACATCCCGTGGTGGAATCGAAAAGGTTTGCGCTCGTTACTTCATTACTCATCATGGTCTTATTCTATGTTTGTGGTATAATGTTGCGGAATAGCACATCACTGTCACGCCACTTGGGTACTACGCGCCATAGAGAGTCGCGGTGGAATAACAGTTTGGCGGCCGCTATCATGGTTCTGGGGGAAATTCCTCAAAACCCCTTTTTTAACTTTTTTTTATTGAGGGCTACTTTTGCACCTCATTAAGTGTCCTACATGTGGATGGAAATGGAGCATTTTAGGGGGTTGGCGCTATTTGGGATTGACAACATAGGTCTTACTGTGTTTGACGCCAGTTTGATGTGCCATCAAATGCGAAGAGTCCCTCTTTTTGTTCTACTGCCTGATAATTCTTTACGGATAGGCAAATTTCTCTCTCTTGATAATTCCCACTTCCCTGCCTGTACTCATGCTAGGAAGAAATGCTTTAGTGCTGATGAAAATGTTGCTTTAGGTAATTAGGGATCGTCGATGGGGGGAAGTGATTGCCACCTTCAACTTCCCAATCACAATTACCAGTGCATCGTTTGTATTGAGGAAGTACTACCTTTCCCTATTGTATCATTTTGAGCAGGTCTACCTGTTCCGCAAACAGACTCCTGCTGCTTCAGTTCCTGGTACTGTCGTGATTTTGCTTTTGGGTCTGTTGTTTCTTGAGTTCCCCTTTCAGCTTGGAATATATTAAACAGGTGTTACTGTTTAGCAGATACATTAGGCGGGCACTGTGTCAACACATCCGAACCGATGGACGATGGTGCTTCAATGGACCATTTCCATGGTAGGCATTCAGTAGTTCCAATCTGTTGCTGTAACTGTCTGCTGGCCTTTGCTTATCTTCACGTTTCTGCATTTTCACATCTGTGCTTGAAGCACTACCAGCCATATGCAGCTAATGACCAAAACCTGCTTGCTTTTCAACTGGAACTGTAATTTTGTGGTTTAAAAGTGCCTCGTGTTTCACCAGTGCAATGTTTACATTTTTCGTACATGTGGTGATAATATCACATCAGCTGCCTATCTTTCCATGTTCTGATTGTTTCTGGCTACAATTTGACCTCTAGAACCGTAATATTAGTTTTGGTTTTTAGGGAAAAAAGAACCTTAATGCTCATATCATCGGTCATGACAGCCCCAGATGAAAGCTGTGCGGTGATTTTTCTGCTCTGAGTGTTAAATCAACTTGAGTTAGAGTGGAATAAGGATTTGTTAGTGTCAAGCTCTACAATTTCGTACTCTCTAGTTTACCAAGATTTTGCCAAGTAACTTGCAAGTCTATGAATAATTGTTCGGACATCCATCTGCAGCCACTATACTCATGTCTGTCCGCGTTTTTTTGGTTTCAGAAAGCCAAGACTTGCAACTTGGCACTTCCGTGACGGGAATGATTGATGGGAAATTTGATAATGGATATCTGATGACTGTTGATCTGGGATCCAATCAGTTAAAAGGTGTATTATACCACATACCTTCTATGTCCGAAAGCTCCCATCTCGTGGATGCCCTTGAACCACCTCGCCACCGTCGGAGGAGATCCCGCTTAATGTCACGGGATCCTTCTAGGCCTAAATCAAACGGTCGTGGCTACAACTTCTTCTTTGGAGAGAATTATGCTCCATCACTTGTGGAACAACCTCAAGGAAGCTGAAAGGCAGGTAAAGTGAACCTGTTGTTCACTGAATCCCAGATTGGGGATGTAACAAACAGTTCAGTTACTTCCTGGCTTATGGGATTCGCTACCCCTAATTCCTGTGTATTTTCCAGCTGTTAGATTCACATATTGGACCAAGTCGTTTTTTTAGAACTCAAACCAAGTCTTGTTTGGTTTGTATATTTTGCCAAGGATAGTCTGCTTTGTATGCTCCTCTATTGATCTCTCTACTAAATACACACACTGTAATCTCTCATCTGAAGATCGATTAACTGTAGCAAGAGCAAGAAAAATAGAGCGTTTCTTATCACAACCTTTTACTTTTGCTCGAGTTCGTTTTCCTATTTATACTATTTATGTAATCTCGCATTTTCAATTTTGCCCCTATGCATTTTTTAATATTACAATTTTGTCCTTGGAACATGCAACCCATTTTACTTTGTCTTTCTTGCTATGAACTCCAGCAGCACCCTATCCGGACACGCCAAGTCCATATGTATTTTTTTGTAACAAACCTAAGCGAAGATTAGGGTTCAAGAGAGTTGAGAATAGGGGAAAAGAGGAAAGAAGGAAGAAGATAGAAAGATAGAGGAAAAGATAACGTAACTATTCCTTTAGGAATTTTGATATCAATGTCAATAATAATTCCAGAGTTTTACCCTCTCCCCTATTTATATTGTGATCAATTACAATATGATCACTCAAACTATCCAACTATTACATTCGGATCCATGTATGTTACAACTCACTCCTCCCTTCAAGAAAATCTTGAACGTGAAAGTCGAAATAGCAAACTCGCTGAGACAACCCTCTCATAGCTTCCCGTTGAGCATCAGCTAAAAGCAAATTACACCCCAACTTCAAGACATGTACCATGATCTGCTTCCTCTTTGATTTCAACTCATCAAGCTTAATCATCCCCACTTGACAAACATAATAACTCCTTCGCTCGCATAGAACCTTGTTCGCAAGGTTCAGGTCAGAACAATTATGAAATGGGGATAACATGTGAGCAAGGAAGAGATAGAGCTTCTTCACATGCTTATGATCAAGCAACACAAAAATTGAACATGGTTTCTGAAGTTGCATTAGAGCTCACCTGCATATCTGAGTTGCAACTACAGCTTCATTCAACCCTGCAGAAGTTGGTAAATCCGCAAAAGTGTGCAGTCTGGCAGTTGTATATAGTTTCTGCATGAGTACAGCAGGTAATGAACTTCCAAGAATCTGTAGCTGCAATTGGTGGTTGCAGAAGGGCAGCAGCATATGCTTCCAGCAAAATAATCCACCACCATTTAGAATCCATAGTTGCCACAAGACTTTTGCAAACAATCCAAGTAATCTGTTTGACCACACTTCTTCAGCTTTTTCACTAAATCCAATAGCAGTCGTTGGAGTTGCCAGTCCCCAAATGATAGTCAACAAGGCTCTTCCAATTATAGCAGTAAGCAGGCTTGATGCAGTAGTGATATTAGAATGTCCGGTCCCTTTTAATGATAGCTCCATAATCAACTCTTGTACAACTAATTCTTTCACAAATAAGAACCATGTCTTATTACAGAGCCAATGATCAACCCCTCCAGCATTAGTTATAGCAAATTTATCTCGAAAAGGCAACGGACGAAGAGCTTGGACTTTAATTAATTGACCAACTCTACTCCAGCCAATTATATCAGATGCATCAACCAAGGGAAACAACCTCACACAAAGCAGTAGGTAGCCAAATCTAGCATGAACAACTCCATACCATTTCCACCAGAGTCTATGATAATTTCCAACAACCTTTTGTACAATTTTGGCATCAATAAAAGCTTCTGCAACATGGAGTTTCTTTGCAGCAAGAACAATTACAAAATTTGCATCATTCCCAACTTCTTCACCCTGCGTCTTGCTTAATTCAATTATTGACTTAGCTGCTAGATGTGCAAGATCTAACTACCAGAGTGAATTTCCTTCATTGGTAACTACAATACCTCCCTCGTCAAGTGACATTTGCAGCGTCTTGTGTTCTGCTATTTTTCCTTTACCCACAGCTATAAGAAGTTCTTTCTTGCAAAAATTCTCCTCTAAGGCAAAGGTAAGATAAGTTTCAACATCGTTATTGATATCTTGAGTAGGCATTCTGTCTTCATCTTCTGCTTCCCTATCAATGTGATCTTTTCTGGTAAAAGAATCTGGTGGCCTTCCCCGATGTAGTCCATCTCGATCTGTCTCAGTCTTTCTCTCATCTTCAATTGCTCCAGAATCATCAGGCGGCTTAGATTTGATACCAAAATAATCGAGATCGTCGTCTAAGAAACTAACACTTGCTAATTCATTTTCCACCAAGTCCTTTACTAAATCAGAATCTGAAAGTTTCTCTTGTCCATGAATCACCAATTTTTGTAGAGCTAAGTGAATGGTACTGCATTCTTTGCAGCAGAACCACATTCCAGTAGGTAATTCTTTCAAATCTGTCAACTTGTAATCCCTTAAACAGCCCACATGGAACTCCTTTCTGCACTTATGGCATGGAATTACAGTGCAGGGTCCAAATCTTTTTTCAAGATCAGGGTCTCTGCACCAAAATCAGCATTTGCCTACTTGAGGTCGTTGGTATCACATTCTGTTTGCACCTCAAGATGAGTAACCACGATTTCTGCCAAAGCTTTTTTGCTCCCTTCTTGTTTGCTTATCCGAGTCCCCAACTTGTCACTAAGTGGCTTGCACACTTGTTCCTTAACAACCGCACACCCTAAAATCGAATTTTCCTCAAGGATCACATCTTTTCCAACTTTGCAATCCTTCAATCTCACAATCCAACAGAAAATGCTTCACAAACTCATCCCAGCAAGCCTCTTCGTTGCCCAAACACCAAGACGAATAACACGCTCTAGCTTTACCAACTAATAAATCTGCCACCAAACTCTCCTCCAAGGACTGATCCAGGCGAGGCTCCATTCCATATTTTTGAACCCTGTGTCGCGACATCTTCTCCGCCTGAGATCAGAACACTCCACCCGCTCTGATGCCTCCCTCCCGTATGTGTTGTGTTGTGTAGGGTAGGAAGAAAAGGGGTTTGCAATGGCCATTTTCTTTCCTCCTCTGCCCTTGCCGACCCTCCAGAAACTTGCCCGTGACTCTTGCCATCGTTAATCGCTGCAACAACAACAACTAGCTAATTAGCTAATTAATCCATGGATTGATTAGCTCTCATACCATGTAACAAACCAAACCTAATCCAAGATTACAACAAGAGAGTTGAGTTGAGAATAGGGGAAAAGAGGGAAGAAGATAGAGGGAAAGATAGATAACGTAACTATTCCTTTAGGAATTTTGATATTTATATTGTGTGATCAATTACAATATGATCACTCGAACTATTTAACTATTACATTCGGATCCTTCATTTTTTTTAATTTAATATACCAAGTCCCAAGTTTTCGGATGCTTATTTTAATGCAAGTAATAATAAGTCCCCAAGTGATGGTTTCCTAAACATGCATGCGTGACAAGTCTAGGTAGGTCGTTTACGAAATTCGGAACACACACAGTAAAGACTAAAGAGTCTCTCTCTGTATTTAGGAGTTTGTTTCCTTTTATTTTCTTTCTGCTTAGGTTTTTTTTTTCTTGTAAAGTCAAGTCTCCGGCTTTCTAGTTGCGCCAACTAGCTTGTTAAGATGGATCCTCATCATGCTGAAGAGGCAAGCAAGTTGGATGCAGGCAATTCATCCGAAAGGAAAAGACCTGACTTGACAGAGTTTAGTAGCCTATCATCAGGAGGCACTTTCGGGAAAGAGAGAGCCGAGACATGACGAGGAGGAAGAGGAAAGGGCGGAACTTGATTTGGGTATGGATAATGATCATCGGAGGCAAGAGGACAGAGCCATGCCGCCTAAGGTAATAGATTTGGGTTTGGATGGCGATCAACAACAGGGCAAGAAGAAGAAGAAGCTGTTTGAATGCAAGCAATGTGGGAAAAGGGTTGTGAATCACAGCGCGCTGGGAGGTCATATGGCTTCTGACGCCAAGAAGAAGAGCGCCAAGAAAAAGGAGGTCCGTGATGGCCCCCAGGGCAAGTTCAAGTGCGATGAGTGCCTTAAGTGCTTCAGCAGCGAGCGGGGTCTCAACGTGCACATGACCTCCAAGCATTGCCCCGTCGATCACGCTTCCATTGCCTCCACCTCGGCATCCGGCAGGCCTCCAACACCTCCCAGCAAAAATGATGATGACGACCACCCTCCTCCTAGTCGTAAGCACTTTTATCTGTTTGGTGTTAACATCGCCGACTAGCTCAGCTGGTCTATTTTCTGCTATTTTCTTGCACTTGGTTATAGGAATCTTGTGTAACGTTCTTGCTTAGTAGTTCAAGATGGTAAATGAGTTTCCAAGAAAAACTAGAAGAGACAAGAAGAGGGTTAGAAGAAGAAGATAGTAAGAAGGCTTCTGTTTTGACTTGGCAATTTTTAGAAATAGTCCCAGTAGTTTCTAGTTTTTTTTTCCTTTTATACATTGTCATGTTCAACTGAATTGGCAATTTTTAAAAATAGTCCCTGTAGTTTCTAGTTTTTCTTATTTATACATTCTCATGTTCGACTGTTGTCATCGCAGTTGCTGTTGCATACAAGTAGAAGAAACACCGATTCCAATCGAGGAGTAAAAGAAACAGTAACAAAAGATGATTTACGTGAAGATGCCGAGTTCATCATTGGACACCTATTGATGGATTCAACCAACGTATGATCATTATTGGTCAAGTTCGAAATGAAACAAAATTGTTAATCCAGGCCTACCACATTACAATTACAAGGGTAAGCCCCGTCCTCCAAACTCAAATCTCTCATAATGCATGTAGAAAGGGTACAACTCACAACAAAAATGAATGGCATTCGACCAAACAAATCCAGGATGGCAATGTAAGAGTGAGTATACACAGCAACCAAAATGACGTCTCGTCTCGTCTTGTCTAGGTCGGTACGACGGACTGTGGATTCAAGTCCATCATAAACAACCAGACCACCAAAACCAACAATACCAACTGGATCAAGAAACAAGACGCAACCTTGGGAACTCTTCTCTGCATCTTAACCACCTCCTCGGTCTCCAAGATATCTCCGTAGTTTTTCTGTAGCTCCTCGGCTTGCTCCTTCAGCAAGGCAGCCTTGCATTCTGCTTTTCCAAGCTTGTTGAGCACCTCGACCTGCTCACATACAAGTGCTTTTTGTTCATTCAGTAGAGTGATCGGATCCCCCGCAGCAACCTTCAGTTTCTGCAAGGATTTCGCAAGTGCCAGTTTCTCAACCTCCACCTCAATCTTTTGCTTGTAAAGGTCTTCCACTTCACTCTCTAGCTCTCCCGAGTCGCCGTCCATGGCCTCTTTCTTTGATGCCCAATCAGCACCTGCAGTTACTTCATTAATAGCGGACTCCTTTGCTTTCAGCTGGTTATTTGCATCCTCCAATCTGATCTCCAACTCCTTGACCTTTTCTGTCAAGCCGGCAACCTGAATTTCCAGGGATTGTCCACTGGTTTGAGAATCAAACTGACTAGATGAGCTCGGTTCATCAACTTCTGGGTTAAAATCCCCGGAACCCATGCTCTCTCTTCCCAGTTCTCCAAATTTATGAACCTCTGCAACACAAACAAAAAAAGCCCTTAAATTTAATGAACTCACCATGCATTTTATAGTCAGCTTTCGAATTGAACATATCAATATCACAGTCTTATAAGTAGCTTCCAAATCTACGGACATGTCTACGGAGATTTTGACTTCAGTTTAAGAGACTACACAGGGATGGAGGAAGGCGAAGATAAGAAGAGGAATACCAAGATACGGGTGACTGCATAGATGAATGGCCATTGAACATAAGGAAATCAAGTTGGTAAATAATGTCAACAAAGTTAATTAGATGTTAGATCAAGAGTCCAGTTCTTGCAAAAAGAGCACACCCGCTGGAAATCAAAAGGCAAAATCAGGATGAGAAGCAAAATGATGATGTGAAATCAATTCATGGAGAAGCAAAATCAGGATGAGAGAGCAAAGTTTCGCATAATTTTGGTAGACACCTAGCTCAAGAATGCTTGTTATATGTGCAACTCTATAAGAAAAAACACAAGGGGTGGGTGGAGGTGGACTAAGGAACCTAACCAGAAGAAACATAGCATAGTAAGACATATCAGAGATCCCATTATCATTTCCTAGCTACTAAAATTGAAAAGGCTCACAGTTGCACATGAACAGTAAATATCCATGGGAAAATGACTAACCAGTTTCCAAGACTTCATGCAAAGATTGGAGATTCCTGATTAACTCTACTACAGGATCGCAATCAGCTGAGGACTTCCCAGTGCCACCATTATCTTCTATCTTGTCCCAAGAAGCATCATCAATAGCTAAATCATCTCGTAGATAATCTTCATTTTCTCCATCATCCCCATGATTACGGTTGGTTTGTACTTCCTCTGAATATTCTTGTTCTTCTGCAAGAGCTCCATCACCGTTCTCTCCACCGTAGCTCATTATTGAGACTCTGCTTTGGTTTCCGTTGCTGGTCACAGAATAAGCTCCCTGCGTAAAGACAAAGTTGGAGCTCCTTGAGTCAGATTCCATGCTGGAAAGAGAGTTTTCTGTCTCGATTTTGATCCTTTCTCCTCTAGCCTTCTTGGTCCCTTCCAATCCCCCCTTCCCCTGAGGCACCCGTAGAACTGGCCCACCGACATTCTTTCCACTAGTATTCTTGACCTTGTTCTTCTCCTTCACGACTGTAGTAGGCAGGTCGTACCTTGACCGCGGAGCACTGGCTGCAGTAGACGACCTGCTGCTCCGGTCATCACTATTATCGGAGTCTACCCCACCAGCGACAAACAATCTGGACTCCGAATTAGAACCGTACTCAGTCAGCAATGCATCAGGGACAGCGCCGTGATGTATAGGCATGTTGTTAACAGATCCCACAGAATCGTCGCTATTATATCTGGGATCAGCAGCTTTTGAATCCGCAGGCCTATTTGCTGCACCAACGGGAGTAGGCGCCCCACGTTTCAGAGCTTTACTGCTATCGGAATTAACGCTAGCCTCCTTATTTCCACTCCTCCTGGCCACCCGCCTCCACTTCCTCAGCCCGAAACCTTTAGTCAGAGGAGATTTACCAGTGGAAGGGGGGGACTTGGGTGACGACGACTGCCTCAAAGGATCGACCAGCACGCCTTCCTCCCCTATGTGGGTATCAAGGTTAACATCTAAGCACGAGCCGTTGGCCTTAACCCCGTTGGCATCGGATACACGATCGGGGGCAAGGGTAGAGCTATCACCGTCGGATACAACAGGTTCAAGTTGACAATTTTGAGTGCGGGAATCCATAGGACAGGAGACACGTGTCCTGGTCTCAAAAGGGTAGGGTAGGGTGGGGGGTCAAGGATCAAGAAGAACAGCAACTACTGCCATTCCAGCAGGAACATGCTCAAGCTCATCAAAATCTGGAGAGAGAAAGACAGAAAAAAAGCAGGGAATTGAACAGAACCCGAGTCACCTCAGCAAGCAGAACCAAATTCGATGAAATAAACAAGCAATTCAATTAATTGGGAATTCGTAAACAAAGATCAGATCTTTGACAATAACAACTGGGTGGGGTGGGGTGGGGATTGATTGAAATTGGACGAGACTAGGGGAGGGAAGGAAGGAAGGGAAAATAGGGCGTACCTTTTAAACGACGACGCAGCAGGGGGAAGTGACAAATTAGAAAGATGGGGAGCTTTCAGGTCAGGTGAGAGATGATTTTGAGGGTGGAATGGACGCAGAAACGTAGGGAAGGGTTGGCTCTCAATAATAATAAAAAGAGAAAATTACGCTCAGGTCCTTGTAGTTTGGCGTCCCAGGGTCCCTGCATTTCTAAAATCCTTCCTGACGTCCCCCAAGTTTGGTTTTAGAAACTCTCGGGCCCCTGGCTGACGTCATCCGCTCTTTTTTCATTTTTTGTCATGGAAATAACTAAAATACCCTTAAACAAAATACCCAATTCACATTCCTTCCTCTTCCCCCTCACCTTCTCTCTCCTCCTCATCTTCATCATGCGCATCTTCCCTCCTCTTCTTCTTCCCTGCGAAATCAAGAAACAAGGCCGGCTTATGAAACTTGGACCACCGGATTGGCAGCCCCGACCACCGGCTTGGCAGTAATTAAATCGATAGCGAGACTTGAACTCGACGGCGTTCACGGACCCCAACCTAGTATGACCCACTCCCGGCATTCTCCAACCCTGACCCAGTGCCTTCGTCCCGATCAATATCTTCTCGGTGACCAACGCCGTCTTGGGTTCTCGTTGTCGCCGTCCAAATAACTGGCCAAACAACTCGCTCAAAAGTTTCTGGGTTTGTTCGCCGATGAAGATTCAGCCGACCGTCGTCAATCTCGTCGTCCATGACGGTGAAGACAACAGCTCCCACCGACGGGCGGCATCGTCTCTTGGCTTCTTCTTTTTCCTCCTCCATCTCGCCTCATCTCTCTCCTCCTCCAACCGACCTCCGCTCCACCCCCTTCCCCTCGTCGCCGAAAGTGACTTCCTTTCTCGCTGACGGCCGTCGAGGAGGGGCTCAGTCTCCTGGGCTAGGACGGCGTCGCTCAAAATGGCGTCGCGTCAAAACGGCATCGTGAATGCGGAGTTTTCTGTCATGGTTAATGATTAATCTAGATACCCTAACCCCCAAATCAGAATTTTTTATTCAGGAGAACAAGTTCAATCCCTCTAAGTTTCAAGCCTTTATTTGCGTTCTATTCAATCCCTCTAATTGATTATTGTTCAATTTTTGGTTGATTTGTGGGCTTGATGTTCTTGGTTGGTGTTCAAAGTGTTCAAGAGGTTGAAGAAGGTAAGTTTTTTATTTTTGTTAAAGGGTATTTTGGTCATTTCTATGATAAAAAAATTAAAAATGGGTGCTGATGTCAGCCAGGGACTCGAGAGTATCTAAAATCAAAGTCGGGGGACGTCAGTATAGATTTTAGAAATGCAGGGACCCTAGAGGGAGGGACGCCAAACTACAGGGACCTGAGCGTAATTTTTCCTATTAAAAAAAGTATATTATTGGACCCACATTACATTAACACTATTTGATAATCTTTCTTTCTTTTCCGACGACCCATCATATTTCAATATTTTATCTACAAATGTGTAATTAAACTTAAATCGCAAAATTTTATACTTGGATTAATTGTTGGAGAATAATACATTATACACACACACAAGCCCACATCACAAACAACAGAGGATGAGGTGGAAAGGTGTTATAGTTAAATTGGTGGCCGGCGGCAAATTTGTTATAGTTAAATTGGTCATGACTACCGACTTCTATAGGCTGTCGCATTGGTTCAATTCATGTGGGTGGCGATACATTACATTACATACATGATACAGCTAATAATCCTTGGTTTTAGTTAATGCTATTAATTAATTAATTAATTATGATCCCCTCGTCCCATACACGTACGTACGTACGTAATTGTGCCAAATCATTATTAATTACCTCCAGTCCAGTGGATTGGTGACCCATTTCATATTTGGTGAATTGTCCTCGGCCCATTCCAAATAAGAATCTGATCGGCCCATTATCATATATATACCCAACTGAAAAGGGAAGTTAAAACAGAAAGGGAAAAGTCTACTTTAGTATCCTGTGGTTAGGGATAGCATAAATACTCATACCCTGAGGGTCGGACCCTACTCTTACCCTACAGGTCTAGGGTATGTTGACTTTGATTGGGTCTAGGGTAGGGTATGAGTCCATGTATAGAGGTTGGGTCTTTGGTAGGGTATGAATCCATAGCTAGACCTTGTGGGTCGGACCATACCCTTACATTTTTACCCTATTTTAGACTCTACCCTAATTAGACTCTTGTTAGACCGTATTGATAATATATATAATATACTTTACGGTTAACTTTAACATATTTATTATGTTATTCCGCAACTAGCTTAGAAGATGTCGTGAATGATGGATCACTAGAAGCTGACATGCTATATTTTTCTTTTGTTGAATTGTTTATGTACTTCAAACTCTAAAAAAAAACCCTGGACTATTGAAATTAAATTGTAAAATTTGATATTTCATCAATTTTCTATTGAATGTTGATGTGTAACGTAGTAGATATTTTGAATTTATTTAAATTTTATATAAAAATTAAGTTTTGATTAAAAATTATCAAAATGTAGAACGTTGAAGGGTCGGACCCTGCAAACCATGTAGACCCTGGGTCTCCAGGAGGGTAGGGTATGAATCTAACAATAAAAAATTTGTAGGGTCGAGGGTAGGGTATGGGTCCATCCAAAAAAATTAGGGTATGGGTAGGGTCCTATCAATACCCTACCCTACCCATTGCCATCCCTACCTGTGGTATAGCCCAAAATCACTTTAGTACCCTATGGTAAAAAACTGACTAATCGAGTCATACTTATTCTAATTAACATCACTTGGGTCCACGGGCAACTGCCCGGACTCAACCCGTCCAAACAACGTAGTTTTATGTATGACATGGCAAGCCACGTCAGATTTTCTAGCCTACTTGTAATATGACACGGCAAGGTACAAAATATCAAAATAATCACCGATGTATTTATAATATTTTTTAAAAACTCATCATCTATCTTTCATCGTCTCCTTCCTCTTCCTCCTCCTCCCTCTCCCTCTCTCTCTCTCTCTCTCGTTTCCCCTCTCTCTCCGATCCAATTCAATTGATGGGAATAATCCCCAAACTCTAAACCTAGAAAAAACATGGCCGAAACCCATCCCCAAATTCAATTGATGGGACCCAGCTACCGTCGTTGGACCCAGCTGCTATCGCCGGCCTCTTCCACTTCGTCTCTCCTCTTTCCCAACCTCACCTCCAACCCCAATTTCAACCACCGAAGCAACTAAATTTGAAATCAAACTCAAGAAGAAGAAGAAGCTTGATAATAAAAATTAAATAACTCCGCCATCGTCGAAGCCCTCTGGACCTCCGCCGTCGTCGAAGATAAGTCGACCATATCTTCCAAACCCTACGATCGGGTGACGTTCTCCCAGTCCAGGCTCTCCCTTACGAATCCCTTCTCGAGGTCAACCACCTGGAGGCCGGAGAAGTCGGTGGCCTCGACGGCGGCGAGGATAGGGCTAATCGCGAGGAGGGAGTCGACAGCAGGGAACTCCGTGAGGATGGTGTGCTTCCTCCTCAGAGACCAGTCAAAGGAGGTGATCTTGGAGCCGTGGGACACGTGGAGGATCTCGTACGGCGTGGCGGAGATCTCCGAGGGGGAGTCCTGCCCGCTAAGCGGCAAAGATCTCAAGCCCCTCATCGTCCCGAAGCTGTTCTCACTCAAAAAGGAAGACGACGAGGCCGAGCTTCTAATGGGCTATTTTTTGGCTAGACGGAAGCCTGGAATTTGATTTTAATGGAAATGGGACAAGAGAGATGGAGGAGGAGGAAGTCGGAAGCTTGGGGAAGATGAGTTCGTTGGTTTATAAAATAGGGGTTTAAAACAGTTATAAATAATAAGGACTTCAGAACAATTATGAATAAATTTGAGATCATTTTGGTATTTTTTCATCTCGCCACCTCATGTGTACAAGTAGGCTAGAAAATCTGACGTGCCACGTCATACATAAAACGACGTCGTTTGGATGGGTTGAGTCCGGGCAGCTACCCATGGACTTAAGTGATGTTAATTGGAATAAGTATGACTCAATTGGTCAGTTTTTTACCACAGGGTACTAAAATGATTTTGGGCTATACCACAAGGTACTAAAGTGGACTTTTCCCAAACAGAAATGTTACTGCCATCCATTGTTCATGGTTGGACTGGTCTTTGCTTGGTCCAATTCCCACCGCAATATAACTTACAAAGTTTGTCAGACTGAGGCCAGCACTGCACTAGACTAGACTAGACTAGACTAGACTGCATGTACGTACATACATATGCGCCAGCCAGCCAGGGGGGCCAAAGCAAAAGCACCTTCTTCTTTGTTTAATAAAATTTATTTATATTCAAGTGCCAATTTGAAAACCCCCTGGCCTCAAGGTTTCACTCCCCAATGTCTTTTCTTGGGACGGTGCAAGTGGAGAGCTCGCTACTTATTATAAAGAAATGGGAAACATTATTAGGCTATAATAAAATATGTCCCTCCTCCTCCTGTAAGTAATTAAGTTGTAACATCTTTCAATGTACAGTTTTGTCTATAATATAAGGAAAAAAAAAACAAGTACCAGGTTCAAGACAACTACTAAACTAAAAGGCCCTTCAAACTCAAAAGAATTAGAATTAGAATTAGATTCCCTCCAATCTTGTTGTACATAGGTCAAGAAGACAGCTTCAAGTGAGGGCCTCCTCCTTCCCCAAAACACAACTGAACAACTGGCTGCATCTTCACTAGTCCATTTCTGGAATAAGGTACACCTTTACTGTATCTTCAACTCACATTTTTTTTATATTTATTTATTTATAACTGCGACCATATATTTCACTTTTTTTAGGGTAGAACAAGGACCGAGACCAAATCTATATACGCGCACATGACATGACATGAGAGTTTCTTACTTGTATTGACCAAAACAGCGACCATATATCATCTCATCACTATTGCTGCTGCTGCTGCACCCACAGCACAGATGGAGGGAGCACTCTTTCTAATAAATTCCACACAAAAAAAATAAAAAAATATATATATATACGGTCAAGTCAAACGAATCTGCTTCTCACTCATAACAGAAAACAGTGAAAATTAAAAGCAGCCAGCCAGCCAACTGATGATAGATAGATAGATAAATACTTGTAATCACATCACATGCATGCTTCTTCTCTCTTCACTCCTTCAGAAATCAAATTTTAACGCAAATGCATTTCCCAGATAGGAAAAAGGGACGACTGACCCCTGAAGCGACGCCGTCCAAGGAGAGAGATCGACCATGAACTTCTTCACAAGCCTCCGCCATTGAGAGGATGGACCTAGAACAAGAAGAAGAGACCGTGTCCTCCCCACCTCCGGACCTACCCAAGCTTAAGATAGAGCCTCCTCCTCCTCCTCCTCAGAGTCTATGCAACTCCCCGTCCCCGGCCTCCTCCGCCTTCGTCTCCGCCCTTCAGTCTCCTTACATCTCCCCCAGACTAGTACCATCCTCCTCCTCCGATGACAACAACATCCCCAGCAGCTCCTACACCCCTCCCTCCGACACTTACGAGTGCTGCTCCACTGGTGGTGGGGCCCCCGCGAGGATGTCCTTCTCCTTCCCGGTGGTCCCCCCTCGTGTCTCCTTCAAGGCCGGCGTCTCCACCTCCCCCTCCCCCCCTGCCCTCAGGAGCCGCGACGTCTACATTGGCTACCACGGCCATGACCCTTCCCTGGTGCGCTTCTGCAAGTGGGTCAAGTCCGAGCTCGAGGCCCAGGGTGTCGCCTGCTTCGTTGCCGACCGGGCACGCTACCTGGATGCCCAGAGCCACGAGGTCGCCGACCGCGTCATCTGCTCCGCCTCACACGGCGTCGTGGTCGTCACCGACGCGTCCTTCACCAACCCCTTCAGCCTCGAGGAGATCAGGTTCTTCTCCCACAAGAGGAACTTGCTCCCCGTCTTCTACGACACCGGCCCCGGCCCCGTCTCCGCCAGCTCCACCGACTGCCGCGAGGCCATCGAGGGGCTCGTCAGATCCCACGAGTTCAAGCTCGAGGCCAACCAAGGAAACTGGAGGAGCTGCGTCAACAGAATTGTTGGGTTCCTGAGGTCCAAGCTCGGGAGGAAGAGCGTTAACGTGGCTGCCAAGCAACTACTAAAACAACCACCAGAGGAGGAGGAGGAGGAGGAGCTTCCCTTCCCAAGGAACAGACTTTTCGTGGGGAGAGAGAGGGAGATAGCTGAGCTGGAAGCCGCCCTCTTCGGCCGCCGCCTCGGGGAGAAAGATGAGGATAGTGCTCATAGTAGTAGTGGTGGCAATAAATTTATAAACTTGGAGCTAGGGGGAAAGTTTAAAGAGCCCAAGATGGAGGAGTCTTGGGCATTGGAAGCTGCAGTTTCAAGGTCAAAGCACGTCAAGTGTAGTAGTGTGGTTTGCGTGAGCGGTGTTGGTGGCAGTGGCAAGACCGAGCTCGCGGCGGAGTTCGGTTACAGGTACTCCCAGAGGTACAAGATGGTGCTGTGGATCGGCGGGGAAGCGAGGTACTTGAGGCAGAACATACTGAACCTCTCTCTCAGACTGGGGCTCGACGTTAGCGCGGACACTGAGAAGGAAAGAGGAGGGAGGATAAGAAGCTTTGAGGAGCAGGAGCTTGAAGCCTTCAAGAGGGTTAAGAGGGAGCTCTTCAGGGACATGCCTTACTTGATCATCATCGACAATCTTGAGACCGAGAGGGAGTGGTGGGAAGGGAAGGACTTGCACGATTTGATCCCCCGGACCACCGGGGGATCGCACGTCATCATCACCACGAGGCTTCCCAAGGTGATGAACTTTGACGTGATGCAGTTGGGGCCCTTGTCGCCATCCGAAGCAATGGCGTTGATGCAGGGGAGTGGGAGTGGGAGGCGGAGGAGGAGTTGGAGGAGGATAGAATATTCGAGGGAGGAGATGGAATTCCTGATGAGATTCGACGAGGAGCTGGGGCGGCTGTGTTATGGACTGTGTGTAGTTGGATGCCTCCTCTACGAGCTGGCATTGTCGCCATCCGCGCTCTTCGAAGCCGTGAACCAAGTCTCGCTTGCTGCTGCCACTTGTGCTGATTACTCTGACTTGACCATGGCCGATGAGCTCTTCTGCAAGAACAACCCTTTCCTCATGAAGCTCCTCACCTTCTGCTTCCTTGTCCTGCAACAAGCAAACGGAACCAAGAACCTCGTTGCTTCGGGAATGCTCCTCGTCGGTGCGTGGTTAGCCCCTGCTCCTGTTCCCGCGACTCTGCTGGCTTCTGCGTCCAAGGACTTAGCTGTCCAAGAGAAATGGTTCAGGAAATGGTCTAAATTTGGCGGCTGTTGCTCTGGCTGTGGCTTGGCAGCCCAAGGCGAGGAAGACTCGGCAATGCTTCTGGTGAAGCTTGGATTGGCCCGGTGCTCCAGTAAGCAGGGAGGAGGAGGTGCAGGGTCGTGGATTCAGTTCCATCCAGTGACTCAGGCAATGGTAAGACGGAAAGGCGGGCTGCCGGCTGCGAGGGCGGCCGTCATTGGCGTAGGGAGATCCTCGTCATCATCATCATCATCATCAATCGGGATGAACTCGGATCACCTGTGGGCGTCTGCATTCCTGGTATTCGGGTTCAAATCGGAGCCCCCGGTGGTGCAGCTGAAGGCAGCAGAGATGGTGTGGTACATAAAGAAGACGGCTCAGCCGCTAGCCATAAAGGCGTTCACATGCTTCTCGAGGTGCAAGTCGGCGTTGGAGCTGCTGAAGGTGAGCACCAACGTACTCGAAGAAGTGGAGAAGTCGTTTGTGTCTCAGGTAGAGGATTGGTGCTCCAACGGGTCGTCGTCGCTGTCGCTGTCGCTGTCGCTTTGTTGGAAGAGGAAGAAGAAGAAGCAGCAGCAGCAGCAAGGGGGGGAGAAGTTGGACGAGTACGTGTGGAAAGACGTGACGCTGTTGAAGGCGACATTGATGGAAACGAGAGCGAAGCTGCTGCTGAGAGGAGGGGATTTGGACAGGGGGGAGGAGGTGTGCAGGACATGCATTAGCATAAGGACGGTGATGCTCGGACATAATCACGCGGCCACTTTGGCTGCTCAGGAGACGCTGGCCAAGCTCGTCAAGATGAGAACCAACATCTGATCCCATCTCATCTCACCTTTTCCTTTCTTTTGTTTTGTTTTGTTTGTAAACATACTCACTCTCTCTCTCTCTCTCATTAGTATTAGTGTATTACTCTCCTCTTTGACAAATGTGTGATTAATTAGCAAACTAATTATTCATCTAATTACTAAGTTGATGCCCTTATAATAAAACTATACATTATGCATCGTATATAGACAAGTAGGTGTGGCTAATTCAGACAAGTGATTCAAGTTGAAGCAAGTTTTCTGACAATTATTTAACACTTGGGGTCTCGAATCGAGACTTTTTGGAAGAAGAAAAAAATACTGAAACAACTAATTTACAGACCTATCATGAAAAAAAAAAGGGAACAAATTTACCACATGCACGTATCAAAAATGTATATATGCATATGCCCGAACACATGCATGATGCATGCACATATGGTAATGACCCAATATTAATTGCATCCAAAGAGCTACTTCAAAAAAAAAGGGTACATTTATCAAGTCGAGTCTTTCAGAAACTTGCATGAGAGATCCTAAAGCCGATGCCTGAGAGAAAAAGTCATTTAACTCGGTCAGCATTTAGAACACACATCCAATATCAACTAGAGCCTGTCCTCTTTTAAGATCACCTTATTTTTCTGCTATAAACCCCTCTTTCTTTCTTTCTTTCTTTTATCACTAAAAAAGCTCCATTCCCAGCGACTACGAAAAGCTTGGATAATAGTGAAATGCTTGAGATCTTTGGCCGTGGGCGGAGGAAGATGCCGAATTCTTCTGCTCGGCGGCCCCGGGCCCTTCAGGGATACAGCCCCACCTTACAGCATTCGCATCTGCTACCATCCCGGGGATGCTGGCATGTTGTACTGCTACCGCTTCACCATGCAGAGGACGATGATGCTGTGGTGGCTGAAAGCAAGATGTGGGATATACTCGACTTGAGTTGTAACTCGGAGTTGTTGCCACCGATGAAACAGTTTGCCGGGTACCCCTCCAGCCTCCAGTGTATTCGACTCCGCCACGGAACCCAGCAGCAGTATCACCCTCTGAAGAATCATCGATGACGATGATCTCCTTTACTGGATGATTGCATGCACCTGCACCTGCACCTGCACCTGCATACTTGCTTTGCTGATCAGGAGGCAGAACACTTTCTTCACCTTTACGCTCACACAGTCCCAGAGAGGCTCCAGAAGCACAATCCCTGCGCTGTTCTCGACACACAACTGCAGGCCATGGGGCGACCTCTTGAGGTGACTTGAGATCAGATAGCATTCTGCCACTTGCAGACAAACCAACATCAAAATAGTGGCCCACCACTTGAAGACCTTCATTGAACGCAATGGAACCTCCAGATACAATATGATGAAACCCATGCGCATTCTGATGTGGATTATAAGCAGCTGAGACCATGGCTCCGCTAGGCAACTGACAACTTTGGTGCATATTCTGAGAAATGGAACGGTTAGGCCGGGGAGTAGGATGGACTGGTTCATGAGCTATGGAGGATTCCTCATCTTTGTTGACTACCATTAAGTTCTTCCCCATCAACCTAAGAACGGGATTTGAAGCAGGACTTGCAGAATCACAATCTGCACGAGCTAATAATCTTGCTCCAATAATGGGAGAGTCATTCGACAGATTGGAACCAGCCGGCATGGGGCGTGCCAAGATGTCAGATTCTGAGGTTGCACGAGGAACGAATTCGGGTCTTCCACCCAATTTTGGATGGCTAGCAATTGCATTATGCTCCACTTGCTTCTCGGTAGCAGAAAAGGATAAAGAAGACAGTTTTCGCCTTCTTAATAGTTGTGATTCCTCGTGATTTAGACAAACATCACGAGTAAATCTTTCCTTCCTCTGGCAACAGCACGGCGGATCATTTTGGCAACTAAGAGATCCCTTTTCAATAGAAAAATTATTGAGCTTTGAGTATTCTCCAATATAGGAAGGCTTGTCCAAAACATGACTTGTGATCTGAGGAACTGGACCACCAAATCGTTTCGAAGGATGAGTGCTGGCAGCTGCTGAACCAGATCTGATCCTGTCCTGGGAAGCAATTGGTCTTACTCCTGCCATGGCTTCAAAGTAATTTAGACCACATTTACCTCCATCCGAGTTTGAGAGTGTTGATGCAATAGAGACGGGCGAATCTGATGAATCCCCGTCAACCACCTCAGGCATATCCACAGAAGACTGAACCCTGCTTGTGGTCAAAGATGAGTTCCCTTGAAAGTCTTCCGAGCTCAAATCCCGTGGACTTGGCAAATATGAGCCTGGTGGACCTGGAATAGGAATGGGATCCACCTCTGTGAAAGAGTTCTCCCGCCAAGGCTCGTATTCAATTGTCACTGGCAAGTCATTTTTATGCCCAACTACATCGGAGGCAGTTTCATCCACACAAAACATGTGATGTCCATCATCAAATTCACTCTCTGCCGGAATATTCAGTGCTTCACTTCCAGATGAGAGGCCTCTGTGGTTTTCAACAACTGGAAATGAGCTTGATTGGACCTCAGTACAAGGACCAGGAAGGTAAACTTCCGGGGCTGCAAAATTGGCTTTGGTCCTCCCATCCAAAGCCATGGAAGATGGTCCAATAAGCAAGTCCTCACCCTTATAACTGCCATAGCAATCTACAGACTCTGGACTTTTTCGTTCCTGCATGTGCTCATTTTGAGTTGTAGATAGCATACCTTTCTCTTCATCATTCTCCAGGACATGGACCCTCCCAAGAGAAGGCCCAGCGCCTACATCCTCTCGTTCAGACTCGTCTTTACGAAGATCTCGACTGAAACTAGGTTCCTGATCAATCCCAGAATAATGAGCCGTTTGATCGTCTTTCCATTCTACTGCATGCAAGAGAGACTTCTTGAAGGCTGGAGCTTTCTTTATTTTACTGTGTCCTGATTTAGTATTAGGACATCGGTAACCATCAGATAAGATATTTTTCCTAAAAGAGGAGAATCTCCTTGCTTTAGTTACAATTGCTCGAGAACTTCCGGTTGTTTTTGCTGCAATGTAGAATGCTTCTTTTTGGATGCCAACCAACTTCTTCCCTGGAGAAGATTTATTGTTTCCAGAAGAGACTGGAGGCTCCAGCATACGACCACCTTCGATCAAAGTTCTGGCTTTGCTCAACTGATCAGTGCCACGTTTCATTTGCACAAACAATCTCTCCACATTTTTCCCCGTCTTAGTTGCTACCAAGGAGCTTCCCGCTCTCTTTCTCCCAAGACCCTCCTCCTGACTGACCTGAACATCATGAAATCTTCCCTCTTTCCTTTGGTAGAATTCAGGAGAGGGCATGGCATTCACAGAAATGTTTGCAGCTTCAGGGCCACGATTCTCCACATAACCACCAGGGAATGATTGATCATGGTCGACCAACAAGTCATGAGGCAAATGCCATTTGCATCTTGTTGTTTGACCAGACGATTGACTTCTGGTCTTCTTTGCAAAATCTCGTCGTTTGGAGCAAAGCCATGGTTTAAAAGTCCCAGAATCAGCAGATTGAACTGTCTTTGCAACTTGACGAGCATCTTCGCCATGCACTTGCTCAATAATATGAACTTTTTGGCCTGCACCCATCTGCGGAACAGCATTTTTTATAAGGCAATATTAAAAAATTATGAATTCTCATGCCGTAGAAGTTTGATTTAAGAATATGGCAACTACAAAGTGTAATCCTGGCCAAAGGACCAACGCATCTAATCTAGTTTCTAGCGCAAGCAGGTTGGCCCAGTAAAAAGAAAGGCACCAAAGGGCCAAGAAATGTTACACATATGAGGCAATTCATCTTCTATAAATATTAGAAAGGAAAATTAATTAGGTGCAAGTGTATAGAGCGAGATGCTGACCTTAGAACCTTGAACTTTGTTGGAGAAACATTTCTTGCTTTGAGGAGCAAGTTTCAGATACTTCTGATGCTTTTGCATAACACGCTTTTTCTTTTTCGTGAAAATGCATTTGTTTTCACTGAAATGTCCTTTTCCTCCAATATCATTTCCTGCTTCAGAAGCTAGGGGCGTTGGGGAATTAATCTTTGATAAGATTCTAACTTTAGTGCCATTTGCATCAATGTAGACAGGACCAACATCACCAGAATCATTCTCTTGATGAACTGGGAGAATACTTTGCTTTTTCCTTTCAACAGAAGCACTAGTCTTCTCAGTTTCCCGGGTTGGCAAACTTGCAATTGTTGACCAATTTGTACCATTTCTGCGATCAAGATCTTCCAACGTGCACTCTTGAGCACTGACATAAATATCTACCATCAATCTCATCCTTCTAGGTTTGATTCTATGTCTTGCCAGCTTTGAACCAGGTGTCCATAAGGATGTTGACTCTGTCGAAAGGCACTGATCAATGTGAGCATTCAAAGTGGTGTTCGAAGAAGACGAAAAGGTCTTGCAGACGGGGCAAACTTTGGAAGCCATTGTTTCTGTTGCTGCGTTCAAGGCAAAATTCGATGAGATGTCTTCTGTTGAGCTTCGACCAGACTGAACACCGAGCTTCACCACAAGCTTGCACTTCCTTCCTGGTGGTTTGGAGGTGCTCTCAGTCTTTTGGGGTGGACTAGGACCTGCTGCTTCCACCTCACACGAGGCTTTCACAAAATTTCCATGTTTGCTCGGTACTGATCTAGACTGCCTCTTACCAGGAACTATTGACTCTAACTCAGACTGATACACACTTGTTATCGTCGATGGGAAGTCGTTGTCTTCTCCGGCTCTACTTGAACTTGCATCTGGGCAAGATTCTGCTAGCTTCTTACTCAAAGGGGCATAATTGGACAAGTCGGTCACCAAATCATCACCAATGACTGGTCTGGAAGCCTCCTTTTCAAAATGGCTGGTGCTATGCTTCTCGGTTGAACTAGTTCCAACTGTAGACGTCTCAAAGGACTGATCCCTCAGTTTTTCTGGTGTGTGGAATGGTGGCAAGACATCCTTCAGGCCATGCTTGAGACAAAGTCGCAAGCTTTTCAAAGAGAAAGGCCAGTTATTCTTGATGTCTTTACTCCTGGATCCAAGTACATAATCTCTGCAGCAAAAAGAAAACGAACTAGATTAAGCGGGGGACACAAGGTGAAAACATCCATCGTAGACTCCAACTGAATATGTATGTATGTATGTATGTATTCCCCATGTCATATAATATCGTATGTTATAAACGGAAGGGATTAAGTTGTAGCAGGAGATAAAAAAGATATGCAATAAGCAGCCGAGAAACTGGTGAAGAGAGCAAAAAGGACATGAGCCTGTTATGGGGTGGTCTGTACGGACAAGCTGATCCGGAGATGATTCACAGAAAGAAGTTTGAAGTCGATCAAATAACCAAACAAAGGAAGAGACAAGGCTGGTGACCGGCCGGCCTCCTCCCGGAGGCTGAATTACAAAGACCAAAAAAGGGACAAGAAGCAAACAAGTGGTGGAGACACAGAGCTAGCAACATCCGGATCTGACCAAAGAAAAGATCTTGGAAGAGATAAACACTGTTCAAATGTGATCAATTAAAGGAAGAAGGTAAAGATTGCATCTTTTTGTACCTTATGGAGAAATTTGGAGGTGGGGTTGGCAGATCTACTTGAGGAGGAGGATCGGGCGATGGCGTAGTAGTAGAAGTAGAAGTAGAAGTTGTGTGATCAACGGATAACATCTGATGCTAAGCTCTGTGCTGTTGCTCTTCCAACAGTCACAAGCAGCTCCTCATCAACTTCAACCTCCTCCTCCTCCTCCTCTTGTTCTACTTTAACTTTAACTTCAACTTCAACTACTTCTTCTTCTTCCTCTTGAGCTGCTGCTACTGTTTCCTCCACTTCTTGTTCAGCTATTATTATTATTAACCTCTTATGGAAATATAACATACCACTCATGTAATAACTTTACTTTCTTGGGTAACTGCTTCCTTAACTTAAATTCCCTCCCTCCCCCCACCTTTTACCAATTTATAATAAACACACAGTCACACAGAGAGATCCAATCAATTACTCCATATGTTACTGTTTCCCCTCGCATAAAGGAAACAAAGTCTCCAACTTTGATCTTCTTCTTCTTCCTCCTTGTTCCAGCTGCACAACAACAAACAAAGTGTCAAAAAAGATGCGATTTTGGGGTCCCAATCCAATTAAGGCACAGACACATGAGAAAGGTATTGAGATGGAGCGAGCAGAAGGAAATCGACAGATTCGATCGTTATTTTATGTGAGGGATAAACATGAGACCTACCATCTCGCAAAAACCCAAACCCATTCAAGAAAATATAATTTTAAAAAAAAAGTGGGACTTGTGCTTGTTATTTCATGTGAACAAGATTGAGACTTGATGATGAAATAAATAGACACACACAAGACAAGAGAGAGAGAGAGAGAGAGAGAGAGAGAGAGAGAGAGAGAGCCTGCACCAACACGTACAAGCTTGATGGAGCTACAAGGAAGGAAGGACTAATAAAGATGAACTGGGTTGGGTTGGGTTGACACAAAGCCCAAAACTTGTGAAACCAAATAAGAAGAAGAGCCAGCTAATAATAATAATAATACAAGTATGCTCTCACCTTTAGAAAAGCGGAAACAAATGAGCAGATAGGAGGAGGAGGTACTCCTCTCCAGAACCCACGAGTTTGGAGGAGACCCAGAAAGGTAAAAATCAAAACTTGGAGGAGCTTAATTGCTTGGGTAAGAAAGATGTTTCAGTTGCAGATACTTACTCTCGTTAGTAGCCTGAGCTTAATTAATGGCAAGAGATGGGAATCAATTTATTTGAAGGAGAAGCAGGAAATAAGGATATGTAATGGATTGGTTGGTTGGAAGATTTTTTGGGAAGGGAATTTTTTGTCGAGGGGAAATGGAAATGGAATTGGTATTATTATTAACTCAAGCATGTGGAAGAAGGGAAAGAGAGAGAGAAGAGGAAAGGGAAGGGGAGATGGATAGAAGAAAGAAAGAGCTCACCACCCACTCACACATCAATACTATTTCTCTATTATTATTTATTACTAGTACTTAGTAGTAGTGTGTGTATTTGTATTTGTATTTGTAGAAATTAAATTAGAGTAGAGAGAGCGCATCAGGTTCTTTTTCTTTTATTACTCTCTCCTATTATTTAATTATTTCGTCAAGACCAGACCAGTATAATTAAATAAATAAAGCAAAACATGAAAAGTGGGGAAAAAAGAAAGAAAGAAAGAAAAGGAAGCCACAACTCAACCTTAAGTTGGTGATTTTAGTTTTCTTTTACTTCCCGATCGTTTCAACCTTACCCTACAACCACCACTCTACAGACACTCCTTCCTTGTTGCAGCTTTGATTTGCTGCGTGCGTGCGATCCATCCATCTATTTCACTTTTGCAAAAAACAAGGGCTAAATTGTAATTGCCTTCTTCGGAGGTACAGACAGGAAGGAACCGGTCAGACTTTTCGTGTCGTTTGGAATTCTATAAATTTAATAGTAGCGTCGGGTAAATATTTCATTTGAAACGCGGGGCTATAACGGGAGAGAATTCTAGAATCTAGAGTCGAATTTGTTGGAATATTTATTTTTTTAAATTATACGGGTATCAATATGAATTGTTGGTGTCATGCTCCGATCATACCTTATTTCTTTGAAAATAATATATATATATATATATATATATTAATTACTAAATATAATACTTAATTATCTATCTTACACTAGCCAATTTAGATTTTAAAATTTTTTTGTGTAGTTTTTTTATATTAAATTTTTTAATGAACGAATCAATTACATTCACGCTTTCGAGTGTCCTCCTTGTTATTTGTGAATATTAAAATGATAGGTTTTCTAAAAAATTAAATAATTTTTATATAAACAGACTCGCGAGTAGTCAGATCCTGTCTGTTTTTTAGGACGCAAATCCTACATGAATCAATATTTTCAAAGATGATAATAGTAAGGATTTAGATCCACCCTTAAAAAAAATAAAGATCTGAGTTTTAAATATCCTACCCGATTTTCCATTGTGGTTCCTAGAATACAAAAGTACTGTAAATACACAAAACACAAGCCCCATTCGTTGCTTATTCTCCCTACTGTTGTATATCTATTAATGATAATCATAAGAGAAAATTACTATCAGGCTCCTGGTGTTTGACATATTCGCCTCTCACCCTTCTATATTTCGAAAATCGATTAAAAGTCCTTTCTAGTTTGGCAAAATTATACTGTCAGTCTCCTCGCTGACGCCAGCAAATATTTTTTTTGTCATGAAATGACAAAAACACCTTTAAAAACTTACCTTCAACATCTTCTTCCTCCACCAAATCTCATTCTCTCCTCCTCCATTTCAAAAACCCACAAATCTCCTCCCCCACCAAACCCAGAAACCTCCTCCACCAAATCTCCTCCTCTCCTCCTCCATTTCAAAAACCTACAAATCTCCTCCTCCACCAAACCCTGAAACCTCCTCCACCAAATATCCTCCTCCATTTCAAAAACCCACAAATCTCCTCCTCCACCAAACCCAATAAAAAAGGTTTGAGAATTTCAACTTCCTTCCACGAAAATGTAGCCTTTTGAGGCTTATTAGCTAAAGGAAGAAAAGAATCTACCAACAAAAAAGAACATGGAAAATTGGAAATAATATCCTTCCTCTTCGTCTCTCTCTCTCCCAACGAAACCAGAGAGAAGGAGCAATATAAATATAACTTTATAACAGAAAAAGGACAAGCCTTTTCATGAGGAGTGGCATTTTCCGAGATGGGTTTTAGGAAATAAAATAAATTTGGCAAGAAAAATTTGTGGGTTTAGGAGGAGATTTGGTGGAGGAGGTTTTCTGGGTTTGGTGGAGGAGTGATATGCGCAAAATTGAGAATAATTAAACGCATAACCAAATAGTATAGTGAATAAGTAGGGTTTCAAACTGAGGGTTGAACACGAAATCAATGTAAGTAATTATGTGAAGCGAGAGAATTAAAAGATTTATAAGGTTGGTAAATGAAATGTAAGAAAATAAACAAAATCGGAAACGTAAATAAAAGGGTTGTGATTCAGTGGAGACAAACGAACACGATACCATATGGATTAACTACCTATGTCGAGGTTATGGTTCTTACGAAGCTCCAACTAGTACCCGGAGTGTTCTAATGTACCTTCCTAACGCTTTCGCTCATTAGAAAGATAAAACCAAGATAGTAAAGACCTAAGCTACTGATTAACGCTTTCGCTCATCAATTAGACTTAGAACTATACTAATCCAATTATGAAGATTCCTCCTAACGGGTTACCCTTAAGATTAGGATGTATCATTAATATCTAAGAATATGTTAATTAGTTCTTTTCATCAATTCTAGTGCCTTTCGGTCCAATATCATCAACTCGAATCATAATCTAAGTGGCTATTTAGATTAAGCATTAAGTATACTAATTAACAACTATTACAAAAGATAATCGAACCTCAACCTAATATAGATAATTCAATCACATATTAAGGTATCGCACTCACAAGATAACTACTTGCTAAGCATAATCATAATCATAAAGTACATAATATTAATGGAAGACATAATAATGAATAGCATGAAAGATAGAGATAGAGAAAGCTTAGTCGTTCGAGCAAACCTCGCCAATCTCCTCCACATAGCTACCCAAAATCGTGACTTTATTAATGATCAAAAGTAGTATCAATGTCTGGAATAAGTCTAAAACCTAGAGCTAATTGCATATATATGGCCAAGCAACCTAGCTAGAGAATAGGAAAACCTAGAAGAGATTAACCTAAACAAGAAGTCCTAATAGCCAAAACAAGAGGCATAACATAAGGAAAATAATTGTATCTAGGGTTCTCAGGTCGAAATAAGAGGTCAAAAGTCATCTAAATCTGGAACGGGTCGAATACCCGACAAAATAGGAAGTCAAAATAAGCTGGCATCGCGGGGACTGGCGATCGCCAGTTCATTAGCGTCCGCCATTAATTTTGGTCCGAGAGGTCTGTCCAGCTTGACTGGCGGCCACCAATTAACTTCTCATTGCCAGTTGGGCTGTACAGCTTCATCATATCTTTGTATTTTCAATTTTTGATCCTCTTATGCTCCGAATTTGGCCTCGACTATAAAAGATAAAATGTAGATATCTCTTCAAGCTTTCTAACAATATCTCATTTGATGTAATCGAATATTCGAGCAGAAAGTTATGGCTCTTGAAATATGGTCTCTTAAAATTACCCATTCAACGACCTTCAATGAGCTCCATGTTCCTACAAAATATGACAATGGGTAGAAATTCACTCCCGAACACAAAAGTAATAAAACAATCATAAGACTTGACATGACATGATGAATATAAATTAAATCATGATTAAACATGCATAAAATATATGATAAATCATGAGCGTTTACACACTCATCACACCCCCACAATTATTTCCTTGTTTGTCCTCAAGTAAGGCGCATCAGACACACCCCAAATTTTCAAACTCTTATCAAAAGACCACCCCGCGACTAATTAGTTCACTTACCTGAGCACAAGGAGTAAGAATGTGTAGACACCGCATTCTTTATAGTTTAACCCAATTTTTGTACTTAGTAGATTACACTAGAGGGTTGACCACTCAGAGGTTCGAAAATTTAAGCTCACATATGTGAGTATTCAACTACTTATCACTCGCTTACACGTCCGGAGTCTCAAAGTTTCATACGTCTCACCTAGTGGTACCTCGATAAGTATGGGACTCATGATCAAGGGGACTTGTCATTGGGTTGTAATGGGGTTAATGTCAGGTGAGGATAATGTATGTGGGAAGTAGCTAAACCACTCGTCTATTCTAAACATCTCACACTATCGCTAATATGCACTCATCCCAATATTATACCCAGTCCTATGGACCGCATAGCTCGAGCCGTGTCATTTATTCACCTTCCAAACTTTCCACACTCCCATCTTTCAACACTTATCCCTCTTCCAACTTTCATTCCCTTTTCTTTGCTTTTTTTCTTTTTCTTTTCTTTTTCTTTCTTCTTTTCTTTCTTTCCACGCTTTCCCCCTTTTTTTTTCTCAACGTTCCTCGTCCTCATCTATACATCATAGCACACATCTAAGGTAGCTGGTCTCGGCTTCTTTGTTGGCCTCAATTCTACCCATTTTTCTTACATTCATACCCTAAAGATAAAGACCTAATGCATCCTCGGACCAAAGTGATCAAAGGTGGGTAAGATTGTGGATATATGGCTTACATATTGGCTTATATATAACACTTCAAGGAAAAAGGCTTAAGCTCAACGTGTTCAAACAAGGGGTATAAAGGGTTTTTGGCTCTAAGGCTCTAGGCTTAATATCAAAGATGGCCCCCATCCTCTCACTTACACCCACACCACCAAAATGGTACTAAGTGATGGCATGAAACTCGATGATCGGAGTAATGTAGGCACCTCATACAAAGCAGAGACGGTTGTCTCCTCCTTTGGCTCTAAAATCTCACAAGGTCACTCATCAATGCCGCTAGTATAATCTACCAAGTGCAACCACTAACCTAAATAACCAAGGGTGTTGTTCCTACACGTCTCTACTCATCGTACTCAAACTTGATTCCTAACAAGGTATGGGATTTAGCTTCTCACAAAAGTTCAAAATTCGAGTCGGAGGTTCATCATTTGCTTTAGGCACCACTTTAATCACAAACACACTCTTAATTCAGACATATACTCGGTCACATACATGAGAAAATGAAAAAATAATGCACGTTGACCACCCCCCCCCCCCCCCCCCCAACCCACACACACTTACTGAACATATTATCCTCAATGTAGGGGTAAGACACCAACAATATCACAATACGCAAGCAGGAACATCACAAGGCATAAAACAAACACATAACAGAAATGAACAGAGGAGAGACTTGTACTCCCCTAGCAGTCGATAGGTGGTGCGGTGGGGAAGGTTGGTGGTGTTATGGACTAGTGAGCTCCGGTGAAACCTAGTTATCTCATCTCTAAACCTCCTGCTAAGACCATTAAAATACTAAATCAACATAACGATACTGAAGCAAACACAAAAATAAAGAAAAATTAAATGCTAAACATGCTAATTTAGAGTCATTAGCTTGACTTTGGTACTCCATTTGGAATTATGGTGGACGGAGGCGCCTATCAGTTACTTGGAACACTATTTCATCTGGGCCTATGCGGAGAAGTAGCTTGCCATTGTGAACATCTACCACAGCATGACAATTGTTGAGGAATGGACGTCTCAGAATCAGTGGGTAACTTTTATTGGTAGCATAGTCCAGCACCAAAAAGTCTACAGGTATATGGGACTTGTCGACTTGATTAGCACAACCTCCACGATTCTAAGTGGCCTTGTGACTGATTGATCTGCAAGTTGAAGGTACATCTCTGTTGGCTTGAGGCCTCCAAGTCCAAGTTTCCTAAAAATAGTTAGAGACATGAGGTTAATATTGGCACCCAAATCACATAAGCAATGCGGAAATTGAATACCATCAATAGTGCAAAGAATAGTAAAACTTCATGGATCTTTTAGTTTTGGTGGTACGTCATTTTCTACCAAAAGGGTCGTCTTGCCATTATTCCACCTCTTCTTCCTTGCGATGATTTCCTTCAGAAACTTAGCATTTTGTAGCCTTTTATCTAACATCTCCAAGAAAGAGACATGGCTTTGAATGTCCTCCATTGTCTCTATGAATTCAAGGGTCTTTTCATCGATCGCTGCTTCATTCTTGACTTGTTGAGGTGATGGTGGAGAAACATAAGAATCCTCTTTTTCACTGATATAGGCTGGTGGCTCCTTCTTTTCAGTAACTACCTCATCCTCTATGGCTGGTTTTATCGGTTCGGCACGCTCTTTTTCAGAGGACTTGTTCTCAAGTGGTGGCTTTCTCCAGAGTCTTTGAGAGAATGGAGGTGGAGGGACATAAGGTGGTGGAGAAATATATGGTTCATCATCCTCATCCACACTCCTCAATGTGATGGCCATCACTTATCCTCGTAGGTTTGACTCTGTGTTGCTAGGTAGAGCACCTATTTCTCTTTGAGTGTTTGCTGCAGCCAAATTTTTGAATTCAATCTCCATCTTCTTGAGTTGTGTGGCCTGCCCTTTCAGGTATGTCTCAAACTCTTGTTGACATACCTCACAATAATCCATCTGCTGTACAGTTATACTTTGTTGTTTGATGGACTGCTGGATTACCCCTACCAATTGGTCAATTTTGGAGAAGATATTGACTTGTTCTCCCACTAATTGATCAATCTTCTCACCCATTTCTTTGACTTGATCTGTTAAATATGGCTTCCTGGGTTCTTTCTGGGCACCAGTGTTATTTTTCTGCTGGCCAAATCGAGAGAAATTCGACTGAGCATTAGTTTGTTTTGAGTAGCTCATTCCTGGTGGTGTTCTATCAGCGATAGCCTAAATCTCCTCCAACATTGGACAGTCACTGGCATGATATGAATCTTTACAAAGCTGACAAGTGTCTTCTATCACAGCAGCACTTTCCTTGCCCTTAGTCAATTCTTCAAATCTTTTGGTAAGTGCTTCCACCTTAGCTTCAAGCTTCGTGTTAGCATCTACTGCAAGTACCCCTCGGGTGGCTTCCTTACGAGGTTGTCTGGCACGTTCTTTTGGCCACATACCATTGACTTCAACCATCTCCTCTATTAAGCGAGCGGCTTCCTAAGTAGTCTTCTTCAAAAATACCCCTTGAGATGAGGCATCAATATGGTCACGGGATGGGCCATCCAACCCATTGTAAAAGATCTTTATGAAGTTCTCTTGGGTTATGCTGTGTTGAGGGAAGGCACTTTGGAGATCCGTGAATCATTTTCAAGCTTCATAAATACTCTCCCCATCTGCTTGTATAAAGGTGTTGAGTTCTTGCAATAGTTTGGATGACTTGGCCATAGAAAAGAACTTCTTAAGGAAAGCATGGGCTAAATTAGTCCAACTCCTTATTGTCTCTCCTTTTAACTTGTTGTCCCAAACACGAGCTCGATCCTTCAAAGAAAAGTGGAAGAGACGCAGCTTCAAGACAACATCATCAACATTTTGGAAATTCATGATGTTGCATATATCCTCATATCGATAGAGATGGTCTTGAGGGTCTTCAGTTCATAAACTGCCAAATTGGACAGAGTTTTGTAATATTCTGACAATGGATCCTGGAATCTAGAAAACAGTGGGACCTGTAAGTGGTTATTGTAAACCATTAGGGTTCTCATTCTATGTAGGGATAGATGATTCCAGCATCGTCCTTTTTCGTGGAACGTCCCCTACAACTTGGAGTGCTCCATCTTCCTGATTGTGTGCCATTGCTTTGGCTTGGCCTCTCTTCTCATGCCTAATTACCCTTTCGAGTACTCTGATGTCAACCTCAAGCACATGTTTGTATCAAGGTCTAGTCCTTTGCTCCGGGTTCTTGGCATGCACTAGAGAATCCTGAAAAAGAGATCACACGAAATCAGCAAGTTTACTAAACAAAACCAATTCTTTTGATTTTATGTCCTAAAATCTCTGTTCCGTGTCGACGGAGCCAATTTGATATGTGCAAAATTGAGAATAATTAAACGCACAACCAAATAGTATAGTGAATAAGTAGGGTTTCAAAATGAGGGTTGAACAAGAAATCAAGACAAGTAATTATGTGAAGCGAGAGAATTAAAAGGTTTATAAGGTTGGTAACTGAACTGTAAGAAAATAAATAAAATCAAAAATGTAAATTAAAGGTTGTGATTCAGTGGAGACAAACGAGCACGATACCCTATGGATTAACTACCTATGTCGAGGTTATGGTTCTTATGAAGCTCCAACTAGTACCCAGAGTGTTATAATGCACCTTCCTAACGCTTTCGATCATTAGAAAGATAAAACCAAGATAGTAAAGACCTAAGCTACTAATTAATACTTTTGCTCGTCAATTAGACTTAAAACTGTACTAATCCAATTATGAAGATTCCTCCTAACAGGTTACCCTTAAGATATTAAGACGTCTCATTAATACTTAAGAATATGTTAATTGGTTCTTTCCATTAATTCTAGTGCCTTTCGGTCCACTATCATCAACTCGAATCAAAATCTAAGTGGCTAATTTAGATTAAGCATTAAGTATACCAATTAACAACTATTACGAAAGATAATCGAACCACAAACTAACATAGATAATCAATCACATATTAGGACATTGCACTCACAAAAAAACTACTCGCTAAATATATTCATAAAGCACATGATATTAATGGAAGACATAATAATGAATAGCATGAAAGATAGAGATAGAAAAAGCTTAGTCGTTCGAGCAAGTGTCGCCAATCTCCTCCACGTATCTACCCAAAATCGTGACTTTATTAATGATCAAAAGTAGTCTCAATGTCTGGAATAAGTCTAAAACCCAGAGCTAATGGCATATATATAACCAAGCAACCTAGCTAGAGAATAGAAAAATCTAGAAAAGATTAACCTAAACAAAAAGTCCTAATATCCAAAACAAGAGGCTTAACATAAGGAAAATAATTGTATCTAGGGTTCTCAAGTCAGAATAAGAGGCCAAAAGTCTTCTTAATCTGGAACGGGTCGAATACCCGACAAAATAGAAAGTCAAAATAAGCTGGCATTGCGGGGACTGGCGGTCGACAGTTCATTGGCGTCCGCCATTAATTTTGGTCCGAGAGGTCTGTCCAGCCTGACTCGCGGCCGCCAATTAACTTCCCGTCGCCAGTTGGGCTGCACAGCTTCATCATATCTTCGTATTTTCTATTTTTGACCCTCTTATGCGCCGAATTTGGCCTCGACTATAAAAGACAAAATGTATATCTCTCTTCAAGCTTTCCAATGATTATATCTCATTTGATGTAATCGAATACTCGAGCAAAAAGTTATGGCTCTTGATATATGGTCTCTCGAAATTACCCTTTCAATGACTTTCAATGAGCTCCATGTTCCTACAAAATATGACAATGGGTAGAAATCTACTCCCGAACACAAATGTAATAAAACAATCATAAGACTTGACATGACATGGTGAATATAAATTAAATCATGATTAAACACGCACGAAATATATGATAAATCATGAGCGTTTACACACTCATCAAGGAGGAGATTTGGTGGAGGAGATTTGTGGGTTTTTGAAATGGAGAGGAGATTTGGTGGAGTTTGAGGATGATGTGAGCCGTGGGTTGAAGATGAGATTTGATTAATTTGTGGGTTTGATTTTTTTGTTCTTGGTGTTCTTGATTTAGATTGAAGTTGATTCTTGGTGTTCATAATGAGATTTAGAGGATGAAGAAGGTTTTTTTTTTCTAAAGGTATTTTTGTCATTTCTATGACAAAAAAATAAGCAGGGGCCTGAAAGTATAATTTTTCCAAACTAAGAAGAATTTTTAATTAATTTTCAAACGATAGGGGGTGAAAAGAAAATATGCCAAACACCAGGGGCCTGACAATAATTTTCCATAATCATAAATATAACTTGTGCTTCTAATGCTACCCACAACGGGCAGCAATGGCGAGCAGTCGTAGTCCGACAAGGGAAAATAAAAAAAGGAAAAGGGACGTTCCTGCCACGCGGCCGCTCGTGGCCGACGTGGCCTTAATTTTTTTTAACCTATTCTATCTACTTACTAACACTTGGCACAATTTAATTGGTTCAAAATAATTTTTATGAATATTTATTTTGTGGCTTTGATAATTCAAGTTAATTTATGACCAAAATATTTTAAATAATATAAAAATTGGTATTTTTCAATTCTCTATAAATAGAGCCCAATGTTGATATATTTTCATCACAATCTCTTAAATTTTCTCTTCTTTCACTACATTTTAGTCTCTTTCTTAATTACCCACTCTCTTTAAAAAAATTCTTCCATAGATCCTAATGATTCTAATCCTCCAAATTATTAACCATGTGGGTCTTTTTATTATACTCCATCTTATCCAAATTCAGGAGAGTTTCCTATAGTCAACCTATTTATAACTCTCAGTTATCGCCTAATCTTTCTCAAATTCCTCCATACCAACACCAAATAAGCCTAAATTTACCACGACCTTTGTTTCAGAATGAGCCTATAAACAAAGGGACTGTAAAGATGAAACCAACTAGTTGGGGTGTCAAAGAATACATTGCCCTTTTGTCTTCTTGGATATTCGTTAGCCAAGATAGCGTCACTGGAAAAGATCAGACTTCAAATTCTGTCTAGAATCAAGTGGCAGATCTGTTCGAGGTAGATCGGTTAGAAAATCCAGGTGCGATCCATGAAAGAAATATTTTATCAATTAAAGGTCGTTGGAAATGAATCAACGCAAATACAAACAAGTGGATGAGTTGCTACAAAGAAGCATACCGTAAAAAATGGAGCGGAATGACTGACGCAGATGTTGAGAGAGAAGCTCGTGTGATTTTTGAAGGTGACGCCAAAAAAAAATTTACTAACTTAGTTGTATTTAATGAAGTCATGAGTCAATGTCCTAAATGGAAAATTATCCCGGACAGTGATGATTCAACATATTTCCCTCTGGTGAATAAAGAGGAGCATGTAGAAAGTGGTAGAAGTTCCAAAAGAATAAGAACCACCGAAGAAGGAGATTATTCAATCCCCGCTAACCCAGAAACTCTAACTAGTGCATCTTCAGCAATTCTCCGTCCTATTAGTAGAGATGCTGCTAAAAAAGGAATGGAAAAGGTAAGGCTTCCGCATCTACGACTAATAATGATTTTGCTACAGAACTTCGTGCATTGCGGATCACTAGAGAGGCTGAAATTGAAGTTATGACCAAGAGACTCGATGTCGAGCAACAAATGATGCAACAAAAGGTAGAACGAGAACAAAAAAGAGTAGAACGAGAAAAACAGAGAAAGGAACGTGACAATGAAAAGGCACAAATAAAGACCGAGCAGTTGAATCGACTTATGTTGAACACCTTGCTTGGGAAAGAGCATTGTTCTCCCGAAGAAGAAGACATGAAACGCTACCTAATGTCAATTGTGTTTGGAAATCAGTGAGAATATTTCCGAATGTAATTTATCTTTTTATGTAAGACCAGGTTTATGTAATTTATCTTTAATTTCCTCCCAATTTCATGTAAGACCAGGTTTGTGTAATTTGTCTTTAATTATGTAAAATTCAACTTTGGATCCCATTCCTTTCAATTAAAGTAAATTGTCTCGTAGCCCCTCACTGGTCAAATTAACTTTAGATCCCATTCCTCTCAATTAAAGTAAATTATCCCGCAGCCCCTCACTGGTCAAATCAACTTTGGATCTCATTTCTCCCAATTAAAATAAATTGTCCTGTAGCCCCTCACTGGTCAAATCAACTTTGGACCCCATTCCTCCCAATTAAAGTAAATTGTCTCGTAGCCCCTCACTGGTCAAATCAACTTTGGATCTCATTGCTCCCAATTAAAGTAAATTGTCCCGTAGCTCCTCACTGGTCAAATCAACTTTGGATCCCATTCCTCCCCAACTTTGCTATATATATTTGGGTGCCAATCATACTTAAACATATCATACTTCACCAACATGTCTTACAGTGAAAGCACATCAGTTGAGTCAAGTTCTGACTCTAGTTCTGATGATGCACTCACCTTAGAGTTTTCTGAATGGGTGACTCGATCCTGTCAACACTACCAACAAATTGATCGTCTACTCTATGATACGTTCGTGAATCAAACTCCCCAACAACGAAGGCGATATATCAATAGGGAATGTGAAGTTGGTGAGGAACGGTTGATGAAGGACTATTTTGTCAGCAGCCTAACGTATCCACCAGAGATCTTTCGAACCAGGTTTCGCATGCAAAGATCGTTATTCATTCGTATCGTGGATGCGGTGAGTGCTTCTGATGAATATTTCCAACAAAGGCCAGATGCTACAAGTAGACAAGGTCTTTCAGCATTGCAGAAATGTACTGCAGCCATACGGGTGTTAGCGTATGGGACAACTACTGATGTTGTTGATGAATACTTGAGAATTGGTGTATCTACAACATGGTTTGCTCTCATAAAGTTCGTAGAAGCTATCATTTTTAGCTTCGGTGACGAGTACCTGAGAAGGCCTAATGAACAAGATTTAGCAAGAATGCTCTATGTTGGGGAGCAACGTGGATTCTCAGGCATGATAGGGAGTATTGACTGCATGCACTGGGAATGAAAAAATTGTCCTACTGTATGGGCTGGTCAATATGCAAGAAGGAGTGGAAAGGCAACAATAGTTTTGGAGGCAGTTGCATCATATGACTTATGGATATGGCATGCTTTCTTTGGAACACCAGGTAGATGCAATGATATTAATGTACTTCACCGATCTCCTATTTTTAGTGATATTTTGGAAGGCTGAGCACCGAAAGTAGATTACATCGTCAACAGTCGCCAAAGTGATATGGCATATTATCTCACTGATGGGATATATCCTTCATGGGCTGTATTTGTCAAGTCGATTACATCTCCAACAATCCAAAAGCATAAGTTGTTCACTAAGCATCAAGAGGCTGCTAGAAAGGAAGTGGAGCAAGCATTTGGAGTTCTAAAAACTCGTTTTGCATTCATTAAACACTCATGTCTTCTGTGGGACAAGAATTTAATGAGAAAAATAATGATAGCTTGTATCATATTGCATAATATGATAGTAGAGGATGAACGCGACACATACCTCCATTATTATGATCCGACAGAATTCGTCAATGACAGACTTAGAAGAAGAACAAATGAAGAATAAGGAGAGGACGATGAAGAACCTTTTCAATTTTCTACTGAACGCATCGGAAGCCTATCAAACTATATGTCTGCTAGGGAACAACTTCGCAATAGAGAAGCTCATAACGCTCTTAGAAATGATTTGATTGAGCATATTTGGCAAAAATTCAACAATCCAGTTTAATTTTTTAATAATCCCTTTCGTATTTGTAATTAATCATTTAAGCCATGTATTTGTAACTGGATTTATGTAGTACTAATTTTTGGAATTGCAACTAATATAATTTTAATTTTTTTAGTTTTAATTAAAAAATTTAATCTTTTCTTAATTCGTATTACGAATTAGTCATTTTCGTGTACTTATTATAAATTTATTTAAACGAAAAATATAATAGATTAATACGTAGAGAAGATAAAAATTATTTATTTATTTCGTGACCTAGGTTGAGATGAGTTGTTGTTGTGAGTAGTAAATATTTAGTTGGATTGAGTTGGGAATAAATAAGAGAAAAACAAATATTTTATTTAGTAATCTAGGCTGGGATGGGTTGCTGTTGTGGGCAGCCTAATCTATTCCATCTTCCCTAATTTGACTAATTTAAACCTCTCTATCTCTCTCGTGCATGAACATGAATATGATGCATGTAGGGAGAGAGAGAGACAAGACGAGACTCTACTCTATCTATATTCCCCACCCCAACCCTTTCATAATATTGTTTGGAAAAAGTCCACATTAGTACATTGTGGTTTGCTCGATTATCAGAGATAGGTTTGTGGTTTCAAACTCATCAAAAAAGGTCCTGTGTTTTCACGGGCTCATCAATTAAAGGCTCGGATAGCTCCCCGAGCCTAGTCAGCGTCCATTGGGCTCTCCACGTCAGAAACAACATTATTTTTAATCTTATATGGCACGCCACGTAGGATTTTTTAACTCGAAAATGCTGACGTGGTAAGTTAAAATTTTCAAACAACCCCACATCATCATTTTCGAGTAGAAAAAAATCCTACATGGCGTGCCACCTAGGATTAAAAACAATGTTGTTCTGACGTGGAGAGCCCAATGGATGCTGACTAGGCTCGGAGAGCTATCCGAGCCTTTAATTGATGAGCCCGTGAAAACACATGACCTTTTTTGATGAGTTTGAAACCACAAATCTATCTCTGATAATCGAGCAAACCACAATGTACTAATGTGGACTTTTCCCATATTGTTTTGATGAATAAATCAGACTCCGTCCCATTGCCACTGACAATTTCCGTATTGGCGTGCTCTTGTTATCTCAACCGGTGAGCCCTTTTTTTTAGCCCTCCTCGCTCACCTCGGCTAGATATCCTTCAGTTTTGCTAGACACAGATTGTTTCGGCTAGCAAAGGCACATATCTATCTGCTCGTTGCCAATGGTCGGAGCTAATTTGTTCATGGCCCGTTGGTATTTTCGTGTCATATGAATATCTATATTTGTAGTGACTGTAACATCTAATGCTGCTTTTGGACAAATTACTATTACTATGGACAAATAGCGAAAAATTCAATATCCGGCCCCCATTTTGATGAAGACGAAGAACCTATGCATGTCCTAACAATTAATTACCTTCTAAAAAACAATTAATTAATTAGATAGAGAGACCCTCTCATATCTTCCAACAATAATAAAGTGAAACAGCCATACATAAATTGTAGTAAGATTTACATTGACCAAAAGAAAAAAAAAACCAAATCTGGTCGGTTGTTTGTACCTCTTGTCTTCAAGGATGATATATACATATATGTATATATATAATATATTGGCGTTAGTAATGTAAGACGTTGTACACTCGTCCTAAGCATAGTTTTAAAAAATGTGGTCCGACGAATCGTTCAGAAGAGCGGCCCCTTTTTAGGAGTAAGAATGGCCTCCGGTCATATCGCTCAAATCTGGTCGGACCGGGTAGTTCGTACTGATTTTTGACTCAGATCACCTAAAAATTAAACAAAAAAGTCAAATCATGTGCTCAATTTTTTTAAATCAACAAAGAAAAATAGACTTTATATGTTATAAATTGGTTGATATTTCAAAAATGTGGATTTTGAAACCTATATTTTGATTATTTAGTCTACATATAATTCGAATAATAGTAAAAAAATTAAAAAAAACTATCCGATCTAACCAGTAGTCCAACCGGATAAACTAAAAACGGACAAAATCTTACCCGCACCAAAATCCGTATTTTAAAAGTATGGTGCTACAGTTATCAATTGATTTTGATAATCTAACAACACAAGATGAGAGAGATTGGGAGGGAGGAGCGGGGTTGCGACGACGTCGGCCAGGCCAGGATGATTAATATCCCTCCCTCACTCACGCCGTGGTCAAATTTCAACCACAGAAACAAAAACACACAATAGTATAGTGGGGGCCCGCCCCCCTTATTATATCCCATGTTGCCCAGCTACACGACAAGCTCCCGTTTAACACGGCTTCGGGTTGGTGGGCCCTTCTCTCTTTGACAATTGATCTGCCTCTCTGCTCACCTAACCTAACCTAAACCTTTTTTCAAAAAAAAAAAACCTAACCTAAACCAACCTCCTCCTTTCTCCTCCATAGCGTTTAAAACATACTTCGAAACGTTTATCTCACGCAGATAAAAATGCGATGCCCGTATACGTAGTTTTTCTTATAAAATAAATTTGTATTAAATTTATCAAAAAGTAATTATATGATAATTACATCGAATTGTACGTTGCATACAACACACTAAGGTATTAAATAGGCACACATCTAAATAAAAAACAAAGATACGTACTATTTTGCACATTTTTCAAAAGTAACTCCATCAAAAATACAAGTGTTCCCTATGACCGTATACGTAGTACATACACATATATTTTTTTAGAAGAAGTGGAATTATATTGATATTGGTATTATGTACAACTATGCAAAAGGAGTGACAACCTCTCACGCACACATCAGAGAGAACACCACACATATCTGTACAACCCGACACAAAAAGAGACGGGATGGGAAACAACCAAGGCAAAAGCTGGAGCTTGAGAGGAAGATTTTCAAGAGAATCCAAATAGCCTTGAATTGCCTAGAAATCTCCCTGAAGCAAAATCAAAAGAGGTCGAAGCCCACCAAAGCTTCAACATAAAAGACCAGGTCCTCAAGCACCGAAAGCAACACAAAGTATCAAAGAACTACGCCATGATGTTTTGTATCACCAAGAGCAAATCTTGTCTGCAAAAAAAATCTAAAGAGCTAGCCCAATTTTGCCAATCCAAAGCATTCTTGAGCACATCAGCGATAAGAGACCCAAGGTCGTGTGTAGCACATTGAAAGATCACATAGTTTATGAGGAGCCAAATGCGCCAAATGATAGATGCGAAAATAGTATACTACAACTTGCGTGAAGAATCACCAAAACTCACCAGACCCATCCACGAAGCAAAGACCCCGCCCACGTTAACCCAGCCAATTTAATAAAATAGGTCTAAACCCGACTCGCAAAGGGGCAGTTCAGGAAGAGGTGGGTCGTCGTTTCCAAAGGGGATTGAGAGGGAGAAGCAACCACACAAAGAACACAGCCCGAGGTCTGCTGCGAGAGCATTCCCAAGCCAAGCAACTTAGCCCTGGTCACTACCTGTCCTGAAGGGCCTCCCAAAGGAAGCAAGAGATTTTGAAAGGGATTGAATTGCTTCGTTCCTTGTTCATGACCTCAGGCGAGATAAACTTATAGCCAGCGAAGGCCTGAGAATATAGAGATTTAACCGAGAAGATTTCTGAATTGTCGTAAGCCTACTTGAGAGAGTCTCGGTCTAAACTTTGGAGGGGAGAAGCACTGAATCACCTGATGAAGACATACACATATAGTGATATAACTTTAAAACAAAAATATAAATGTTAAAAAATATTTTATATAAAACATTGTTCATCTGCCTGCTTAGTAAACAACTTGATACCACTCGTATTTATGCGTAGCGACATGCAACGTCAAATACATGTCTACTATTTTATGAAGAGCTGTTTTAGAATTTCAAATTAGGAAAAAAGAAAGATTGATTTATATATATAACTGACCCGAATTTTAGTTCCCCTTCTGAATGTATGATTGATAACGGTCTTCAATTAATTGGCAAGAAGAGAAGAAGGTAAAAGAAGAATAACACCAAGGAGAGAAAAGTGTGGGTCATGACATGGACCACAACTCGCACTTGATTATAGATTACAAACCAACGGATCTCTCCTTTATTCTAATTTCCACATACATGTACATATTTATTAGTATGATTATCAAGAAGGAATTAGATCATGAAACATTTTAATGGCCGCGACTCTCGATGTAGCGGTAATTATTAGTTGTTAGGAAAATCTTATTAAATACAATATAGTGATCCCAAACCTTAGTGTTGCAAATTAAATGGCCAGTCCAGCACGCGATTCTCGAGGTAAGTGATCACCACTGTGGACGGTGGAAAGTGGATCCACTCCTCCATGGTTTCCCAATTAAATTCCCTCTTCACACACACACATTCCACAAAGGGTAGCCCTAACCACTCCGGATATTTTCATAAATTGGAAGTGTTTATTAAAATACGTTTTTTCAAAAATAATATATCTATATATAAATTTGAATTCAACTATATATATATATATATATATATATATATATATTTGAATTCAAATTTAGTAATACTCCGTAGGTAAGATGAGGAGTTGGTGGGTCAATTCTCACCCTTTAAAAAATAGAAAAAAATTGCTTGAAAATAAAACATGTTAGAATCTCCATATCCAACCAAAAACCTTAAGGCAATGGGTTGGTGAATTTTTTATACTTATAAACTTGTCCCCTACTCGTGTTTTAACCTTAAGAAAACATAGATCAATACCGTATAAAGTCCCGAGATTTAGGCCAAACTGACTAAACTTTTTCCCTACCCAAAACAGAATTTCAAATTTGAAGTGATAAAGTTATGGTTATTACCAAATTTTATTATTGTTGTATTTTAACGACAAAATGTGGAAAACCAAACTAATTCCCTAAAGCGATGTGAAATGAGTGAATGGCGTTCGGATTTTTTTATGGCGTTTGGACCTTAGTCAATCTATCGACGCCCAGTACCCTTAAGACGAATGTTCTTTGATTAATGTAGGATTCTAATAATCATAAAGATTGACGACCATGTAATTGCAGAAAGAGTTTAATTGCATCCCATTATATGCTAAAGGAAGAGAACTGAACTTCAACAAGATCAACTTAGAATACGCAACTTCAAATGTGTCACACAGCTTTCCTTGTTCCCAAACTTGAATCACTCTCACAATTCCTCTCATGGGGGAGCCCATATGTTTTATTTATAAGTCTCCAAATTGTGTCAAGGAATAACCAAAATAGTCACAGAAAAATCACTTCTCATGAATAAAACTTTCTTCGATGGTGCCATTTCAGTTGACAATGCCTCAAGTTATCCTCCATAAGATGCATGAAATATCCACTCAAAACTACCGTCTATTTCCAATAAATATATTAAACTATCTACTAATCTAGTAAATATATATCATGGAGAAAATGTTCTAAATTAAATGGAAAGTGGTGATCATCCTATAATTAATAAGATATAGTTATTTCGCAATATTTTATACTTAATATAAGGGGTGGGTGCCTGGGTGGGGGAAGAAGCCCATCTGAGATATTGACTATCCAAATGAACACATGCATAGGCATCGTAAGCTGTTATTTAAGCATCCATTACGTTATGGATCTCTCAACCAGGCCCAAATCCAATGCAGCGGCACCATCCATCCATCCACTGACAATGAGACTTCAAACTACCTAGTATTAAGTTTTTTTCTGAATAAGTTAAATTTTATTTAAAAATATACACGCCACAGGGAGAATTCGCGAGATCTAATAAAACTTCAAACACCCTTCAAAAAAAAATAAAACTTCAAACATAATAGACCCAGAATTAGGTGAATTATACTTTGTGATGTTGGGGACGTTGGATCTTTGCTCTGTTGCAACCAACTCATACATGAAATTAATGTTTCAGTCCCTCCTATTTAGGAATCAAAAGTTTGGTACTCTAATTTATTTTTATTGTACTCTTTTAAAATAATAATTATACCCTTTTAATAAAAAACAAAAAAATTATTTTTCCAACCTTCAACCTCCATCTTCATCTTCTTCCCGGGGAACCATCTTCATCTTCTTCCCAGGGAATAAATCAATTAAAAATTACAGCAACTAATCACTCATCCAATTACAGCAACCGATCGAGTCAACCTTCATCGAAATCTTCTTCCCGTGGACAGTCTACGATAGTCTCAAGCCGGCGGGATCCGGAATCCCTCATGACGGAGATGTGCCGCCGTGGCCGTCGGGAAGCTAGACGAGGCACTGCACGTCACGAAGTTCCACTCCCTTATCGCCCCCCCCCCCCCCCCCCCCCCCCCACGTGGGTGTTATGAATTCTAATTAGCACGATTCGATTTGGGGAATAAGATGGAGGTTGAGGAAGAAGATGTGTTTTTTTTTTATTGGAGGGTATAACTGTCATAAAAAAATAAGTTGATTGATGATATCAACGAGAGTCTTTAGAATTCAATAAAAATAAATTAGGGGATCAAATTGATAATTTTGAAACAAAAAAGACTAAAATAGTAAATTAAACAAACGTCAGAGGGCTGAGGGCAATTTGCCCAATTATTTAATATCCCTCGATGTTACAAAAAAAAATTGTACTATAATTCAGCTACTATAATTCAGTAAACTTATGTGTGCCAACCAAGTTAATAATTAATAATTTTTAACCTTTTTTTTGGGTAGAAATTAATAATTTTAATTAATGCGAGTCCAGGAGGAGAATAGACTATAGTGTGGATGACAACAAAGCGACGTGCGTTATAAGGAAGCAGAACAAGTAGAATGGCGGATCCGTAATTTTGTATACTTTAGCAGTCCTAAAAGGGAAGAAGAGGGAAAGACAAAGCGCGGGGAAGAAGAAGAAGAAGAAGAAGAAGAAGACGAAGACGAAGATGGAGCAGAGCCACCTCCTGCGATCCAACAAGCGAACGGAGGAGGAGGAGGCCGAGGGAGATGCCCCCGAGGCCGACCTGGAGGCCCAGCCCCCGCCTATTAAAGACGTCATCCTCAAGCACCTGGATCGGGCCGCGTCCGGGCGACGCCTCAGGAATGACTCCCTCGGCGACGAGGACGAGGTCTTGGGGGACAGCGCCCCTCCCGAGTGGGCGCTACTCCTCATCGGCTGCCTCCTCGGCCTCGCCTCCGGCCTCTGCGTCGCCGCCTTCAACTTCGCGGTATCTCTCTCTCTCTCTCTACCCATATGATTGAATATGTTCCTCATTTCCCTTCCGGCTTGATCTGCCTCGTTTCTCCGTAGCTAGATTCTGTTTTTTGGATAACTAGATGATTTTGTTGGAGAGAATCCCACATCGGAAGTGATTGAGCTTGTTTATAAATGTGGAAGATCCACTTAGTCATTGCCTAAGGTTTTAGGTAGGATATGAAAATTCCTATACGGAGAGCTGATTGCTCTAACGAGACAGACCTATGGTCCGTTGTGCTCGCATGACCCCCGTTTTAATGCACGAGAGGCAGCAGTGTCAAGCCCGTGCAAACTTCAGTAAGGATATGGAAATTCCTATAGATTTACCTTCCAAGGTTTGACCCGGCAGATTCTGTTGTTGTTGTAGATTAGAGAGTACAGAGGATCCAAATATGGGGCTTAATTAGCTCCACTTTTCTTCTGCACTGCCGTTTCAGTAATTGCAGTTACCAAATCTGCCGTCTTGGGTTTGGCATTGCCTTTACAGTGGTTGTCTCAACTTCACAGCACTTTCTCTGTGATGTTTGGTCTTCCAGGTTCATGGGATACACGAATGGGCGTGGGCTGGTACTCCGAGTGAAGGTGCAGCCTGGCTGCGCCTGCAGAGATTAACCGACACTTGGCATCGGATTCTTCTCATACCTGTCACCGGAGGCATTATTGTCGGGATGATGCATGGCCTGGTTGAAATTCTTGAGCAGATAAGGCAGACCAGCTTTCCTCAGAGTCAAGGTCTTGATTTCGTTGCCGGAGTGTTCCCCACTGTGAAGGCCATTCAGGCAGCTGTTACTCTAGGCACTGGTTGCTCTCTGGGCCCTGAAGGCCCCAGTGTGGATATTGGGAAATCGTGTGCCCACGGATTCTCACTAATGATGGAAAACAACAGAGAAAGGAGGATTGCGTTGGTCGCAGCCGGTGCAGCCGCTGGTATTGCTTCAGGTAAATATATTTTTCATGTTCAACGACAGAATGTCTAGCCCCAACTCTGAAAATGGGCTTAAAGCATCTGATCCTTTTTCTTGTCTCTCCCTTTTTCTCCAGGATTCAATGCAGCAGTTGCTGGTTGCTTCTTTGCTATAGAAACCGTGCTGCGGCCTCTCCGTGCTGAGAACTCGCCTCCCTTCACTACTGCAATGATAATTTTGGCATCTGTGATATCATCAACTGTGTCAAATGCCATGCTAGGGACAAAATCAGCTTTCACAGTGCCAAACTACGATTTGAAATCTGCTGCTGGTATTATGATCTCTCTCTTCTTTCGTTTAATTTACCCTCTGCCTGTTTAACAGCGATTAAATTATATGCCTGAATTTCTAGTCAATTTGTTCTCCTGCCTGCTTATCCACAAACCTTTACAGTTTTCTGCTTATCCACAATTAGTTGGTGCTTCCAATAACATTTACTATTTCACACTGCACCGTCAACATACAAAATGAGTGAGATGCTCCTTTTTCCTTTTCTTATCCTCCCTTCAATTTCTGCTTGAGCCAAATAAAATAAACATACTTTTGAGAGTTATTCTCGTAGAGAATTTTCGCCATTAATTTCAGGTTCTTTGTAAGGATGTTGTTGGATTATGTCCCTGACTTCTATCTTTTGCTTTGACTGTCTTCCAGAGCTACCTTTGTATCTCATATTGGGAATGCTGTGTGGTGTTGTGAGCGTGGTCTTTACGCGGTTGGTCACCTGGTTCACACGGTCATTTGAATTCATCAAGGAAAAATTTGGTCTTCCCACTGTTGTTTGTCCTGCGCTGGGTGGTCTAGGAGCTGGGTTAATTGCACTCAAGTATCCTGGAATCCTATATTGGGGTTTCACAAACGTGGAAGAAATCTTGCATACTGGAAAGAGTGCTTCAGCCCCTGGAATTTGGTTACTGACCCAATTAGCAGCAGCAAAAGTTGTGGCTACAGCTTTGTGCAAAGGTTCTGGTCTTGTAGGTGGTCTGTATGCCCCAAGCTTAATGATTGGTGCTGCTGTTGGTGCTGTATTTGGTGGCTCGGCTGCTGAACTTATAAATTATGCGATTCCAGGGAATACTGCTGTGGCACAGCCACAAGCATATGCATTGGTAACTAATTCACGTGTTTACTAGAATCTAAGACGAGAACATATTCTTTATATCATATTAAGAGGATCACTTATTCGACTTCCAACATATGTTATCCCTGTAGGTTGGAATGGCTGCTACACTAGCATCAGTTTGTTCAGTGCCCTTGACATCTGTGCTACTTTTATTTGAGTTGACAAAGGACTACAGGATTATCCTCCCTCTCATGGTAGTTCCTATGCAACTTTTGTGAAATTTTTGCATAAAAAACCAGTGGATATGAGTAGGTCTAACACGAAAAGATCGAGAATGCCTGCATCAGTTTGCTCATCATATCTTCTTAGGATTTATCCTATAATTGCAACTTGCCATCAATTTGTCTTTTATATGTTCAACCCAATGCAATAACATTGATCCCCATTCCGTTGTTGTTGATCTTTGCTTAAAAGCAAGAATCTTTAAAGTGTTTGCTCTTTCCCGAGATCTGCACTGTGAGCTTTTATGCAAGTAGCAGATGTCATCCCCACCACAAAAAAAAGTAGTGCATGTCCTTACTCCTTGGTAATGTTTTCATGAATTTTACTAACAGGGAGCAGTAGGATTAGCTATATGGGTACCTTCTGTGACCAACCAAGGAAAGGAAAATGAATCCTCTGAGAGACGCAGCTTTCGAAGAGGTTATTCTTCTCTCTCAAATGACGAAGACAAAAGTGAAGGTATTCACAGAAGAACCAGTGGCGGGGATGCTCTAGAACTCTCAATCATGGACAATGATGATGACCAGGATACAAATACCGACGATTTGCTATTGGAAGATCTAAAGGTTGGTATATTTCTCCTTTTTCACATTCTTTTGATTGTGTCTTCTTCATTTATCATCGACAACAAAGAAGAGAGAAGGGTGCCTGAGATGGTTTGGTCATGTGTAGAGAAAACAGGTATATGCATCCATTAGACGATGCTCAAATAGGGAGGATAGTTGCATAATGAAGGGTGAGGGGGAGACCTAGAAAATTTTTATGGCGATACATTAGGAAGTAATTAGAGTATCTGGATATTTATTGATGGCCTTGTTTCATGATCGAGCATAATGACTTGCTGGGATCTATATAACCAACCCCTTGTGATGGGATAAAGCGAAGTTTTGTTCCAGTCCTTGTTTGTTTTCTGCTCGACATGCATTCGGGGAATTGTATCCCTTTGCCTCCCTTTCCCTGTGTTGCTGACTTCTGCCTGCTTCCAGGTTTCAAGGGCCATGTCAAAAAAATACATAAAGGTTGGAGAAGATATATACTTGGAAGAAGCAATAAGATTTATGCATGAAAATAAACAGAATTGTGTGGTTGTGGTTGATGAAGAAGATTTACTTAAAGGGATACTAACATATGGTGATGTTAGGCGTCTCTCAATTAAGTCCGCTGACAGTTCCGAGGGTGATTCAACGGAAATAGATGTATGTAAAGACAGATGAGCTTTACATTCTTGTTTTTGGTTTGCAGTTCATTTTTATCAAATGCCGTGGCTTTTTTTTTTCTTACAGGTGAGTACTTGTGTGGTTTCTTCTGTCTGTACTCGTGGTATAAGCTACCGTGGGCAAGATCGTGGACTTGTGACCTGCTATCCAGACAACGATTTGGTGACCGCCAAGGCGCTGATGGAGGCTAAAGGGATAAAGCAACTGCCCGTTGTCAAGCGCTCGAGAGGTTCCCAGAAGGAAAGGAGGCGGAGAGTTGTTGCGGTGCTTCATTATGATTCAATCTGGGAGTGCCTTGGGTAATTACCAGTTTATGCATTCTCTCTTATTGTGTGGTTTCTGCTTCCTGGTTATATTTGTTCGGGCTAAGCTCGGACCTGAACACTTGATGATGATTGGTTTACTTTGTCTGTGAAGAGAGGAGACAGCACGCCAAAGACGCGATCATCAACATAGACGCGAACAAGATGTCAATGTGATTGTTAGAAATGGCCACTGATACGCAAATCCAATTCCTGGCAAGTCACATTTTTAGGGCCAATGCGATGCGGTTGACGCATTCCCTGACAGTCAGAACAAATCCTCGAGCCTCGTGCCGTTTATGATGCGCACACCGGTCCGGAATCACAGTCGCCGGTAGCCGGCGGGGGTGGTGCTATTTTTTTTTGGTAAAACAAACAAACAGATTGTAGGGAACGACTAAATGACAAGGGACACGGGGTTAGTAGACAGGTTGTGGCTGCTTGATGAATATATATTTGTACATAGTCAGAGATCCATAAATTTTTTACCTTGTTAAGAGGAGGAAAATACAAATTTATCACTTGCTTCTTGCTTGCTCCGCTCATAAAATATGCTCTGGCGTCGTTTCGTCCGTATATATTGGCCAGGCACGCAGCTAGTATTTAATGGACAGCAAGGCGAGGGCCCTCCTCCTCCTCCTTCCCGGGAATAGCAACGGGATCAGCGAGCTGCTGCTGTTGAAGCTGAGGCGGATAATATCATCATCGTCATCTGCGGAAGTAGCACTCTGGGAGGTAAGGAGAGCCCACGCCAGGCTGATCCGAGCCGAAATTGTCCCGGTGACGTACCTCTACAGAGTGCTGATCAGGGCGTACACGGACCTCCATGCCCCGTCCTACGCCCTCCATCTCTACCTCTCTATCCTGCGCTCCTCCCCGACTCCTACACCCTCCCCATCACCCTCAAGGCCCTCTCCCTCTCCCCCTCCCCCTCCCCCTCCCCCTCCCGAGGCGCCGCCCTCCTCCTCCTCGCCCAGCTCCATTCCGTGGCAATCCGCCTCTCCCTGCACTCCCACGCCCACTGCGAGAGCGCATTCGTTGCCCTCTATGCCAAACTGGGTCAACTCCACCATGCTCGCCAGCTGCTCAACGAAAATCCCCACCCGCTTCTGCCTTCCTGGAATGCTCTCATTGGTGCCCTCTCCCGCGCCGCTCTCCCCCGCCAGGCCCTCGAGATGTTCATGGGCATGCGCAGGCGGGGGTTCCTCCCCGATGACATCACTATGGTTGCTGTCAACGGTGCATGTGGCAGCCTCGGGGACCTCCGCCTGGCCCACCAGCTGCATAAGCTGGCCTTCCAGGCTGCCAGGAACGTCAACAGGCCTGACCACATCCTGCTCATGATGCATAACTGGGTCATCGACATGTACGGGAAATGCGCCTGTATGGACGAGGCTGCCAAGGTGTTCTCCTCCATGCCCCTCAAGAATGTCTCCTCGTGGACCTCCATGATCGTTGGTTATGCCTTGCATGGCCATGCAGACCTTGCCATTTCCTTTTTCCATCGCATGGTTGGCCAAGCCCTCCTCGCCCCTAACCATGTCACATTCGTCGGGTTGCTGACTGCCTACGTCCACGCCGGAAGGGTGCACGAGGGGAAGCATTACTTCGATATCATGCAATGGTTTATGGGATCATGCCTCGGCTACATCATTACGGGTGCCTGGTGGACTTGCTAGGCCGGGAAGAGTTGCTGCAGGAAGCTTAGAGAGGTCATTGAGGGAATGCCAATGAAACAGCACTCCGAGCACCATAATTGACAGACTCAGTGCGAAGAAGATTGATTTCTTCACTTAACAACTGAGCATGAAGATCGGCAAGAGAAACAGCATCAATCCGTGCTTCAACGTTGCGGATGAATGGACGGTACTCCTCGGGAAGCCCGTTCATAACCTTTTCCACCAGGTCGTCATCAGAAGTGAAATGGCCAAGAGCGGCCAGCTGGTCAGCAAGACTCTTTGCACGTAGAAGGTATTTGTCAATGGAGTCCGATCCCTTGCGAATATGGCCCAAGATGGTTTTCAGTCGTCGAATCTGAGCACGCGAAGTGGAGGCATAGATCTGGGAAAGACGATTCCAGGCCTCACGAGCTGTGCGACACCCAACCAGCTGAGGAAGGAGCTCAGTGAAAATTGAGTGGGTGATCCAAGAGAAAATCAGTTGATCTTGTTGATACCACGGTGGGTAATCGGGGTTAGGGACCATCGCAGCAGCTGGAGAAGCGCTACCATCAGAGACACAATAGGAAGATGTGTCTGCAGCAGCCCCATTGGAGAACGAGGAGTGACTGAATCATCGATATGATGAAACAGATTATTGCCACGAAGCATCGGCTCAATTTGCAGGCGCCATAGGTGGTAGTTGTCTGAGGTAAGTTTTTGACTGAACTAGGGAACGGGAAGAAAATTCTGGTGATTGGCAGCCATTTGGAGAGAAAATCGGGGAGATTGAAGGGAGGGGAAGAGGATCGAAGATTGGCTGGTTAAAGCTGGTATAGCTCTGATACCATGAAGAGGATATAAATTCCTTGTGTATTGACGTACTGGAAGTGATTACATATATACTGTTTGTCTACAGTGTTTGAATCTAAAGGAACTCTATCTAGTACATATTTGAACTGAGATAAATACAGTTGTTGCAGATCAGGATGAACTCAAATATCAGATCATATAAGGTTGACTAAGAGTCCTCAAGGCTGGAAATATAGAGAAGGATTAACGTCCAGGAGATATCCTCATCAGTACTCACTACCTTTTACCTGCTTTTGTCCATATTTTCTCCAATTATATCCATCCTCGGATGGGGTGCTACCACCAGTAAGCATGGAGTCTCCACAGGCTCTCTGCTCAATTTCTTCATCGAGCTGCTCATCTACCGTAGGAGAGTGTTCAGTCCCAGTAATAACACTATCATATACCATCCTGTATGTTAAGTCATCCTCTTGAGGTATCAGTCTTGACAACTCTGCTCGAAATAGGGAAGTGTTCTCGGCCTGAGATTGTACTTTCTTCGGCCCAGAAACATGGGAAGGGAGGATATTCTTCGACTGGATAGACACCTCAATGTTGGGGAAGGATTGCTGTGGCAGTGTTACTGGATTTACCTGTTTGTAGCATCAAATCGAACATATGTTAAAACATCACGTACACCTCTATAAACAATTTTAGATATCATCTTTCAAAGGTGATCATTGTCTATTTAGTCCCCTTCACTATGTCAATACAAAAATAGTGGGTGTAGGTATCAGAATGAATGACGGATCTGATCTCTATTTCTCTATTTAAGTTGTTGACAAGCAAGACCCTTTATTTTGAGCAGGATAAGCAGGATATTGTTTGCTTACATTGTTTGTCCCACTGTGGAAGTCGGAAGAAGCAGGTTCCATAACTGGTCTGAAGGAAAAGGAAGGTGCGGTGATGTCCGTAAAGAAGTTATCTTTGCTTCTATCTGGGGGCTCTAAGTCCATTCCAGAACTCTTACCGGTTAAATTTGAGAAGAAAGAAAACTTTCCTGTTGTTGGAGAGGGCTGTGCCTGCAAAACGGCAAGTGAACTTATTTAACTTGTGACACAAAATTTTCAAAGAACTGCAGGTGAATCATTTTACGGGAACCAAGATTGTTAACTCAGCAATCCCAAGATATAGCAAGATTGACGATCTTTAGGTACCATTTAATTTGTGCTACTTGTATATTTTGCCAAATGAAAGTCAAAGGTAACAATTTTTTATGCACATTCAATGTTGTTTGCTCGAGGTCCATTCTACAACCTGATGACCATATCAAAATCCCAAATTGTTAAAAAGATAGAAAAGACATGTTACTTGACAATGGAAAGATGAAAATAAGCATCACTCCATTCGCAGCTCCTACTTTTAACAAATGTTGACTACAGCCTTTTATGTGAAAAATATCTTCAACTTTTTCCACTGTCCCACATATACGGCATGATTCACAGAAGACAGTCTATGCTTTCTGCACAAACGAAGAAGGACATTGAACTTATCTGTGAGTTCGAAAGGAAAACAGAAGAGTCTAGCAAGCTTATTAGACTGAGACCAGGTGGTATGGTCAAGAAAGGAGACTGAGCCTCGGTGCTAAGGAAAAGGTCGGTTGATCTGATACCTTCTGTATTCAGCCTCGGGGCATTAAACCCAGCTCTGGCGGCCATCCGTTCTGCAAGGCCCCCACGTGAGTTAAATGTATGTTCCGGGACATGAGCTGATTCATTCAACTTTTTTTTCACCACTTCGAGCCACATCCTTCCCGACAGCATTTGCAGCTGGCATATGCTCTTGCAGACCCGAAAGAAAGACATCAGTTCCAGGAATTGACTTTGGGCTAATATTGTCACCCATTATGGCTGAAAAGAATGTCCTTGGGCTTAGAGTAGGAGGCGGCACCCAATCGCCAATGATAGCAACATTATGATCGTCCATCCCAGCAGCAACGCCTTCAAAACTCTCCTGCTCGAGGCCCGACCGAAAGGGAAGGCAAGCAAGATGGCAAAAAGGGCACGCACGCTGAGGTTGATGACAAGCAACCCTCAAACTATCATTCTAGTGATTGCTGAAATAATCACCTGATCTTCCTTAATGGACAACAGAGCACCGACACCGATAAGTCGGACAGACCTGTTTGCCTTTCCTTTCCCAATCCAATCCAATCCTGAAGAATGCAACAAAATAATGATCCCTATTCTCTTTCTCAGCCAGCCAGCCCATAGAGACAAAAAAGGGAGGTTTCCCTCCTCCTTGTCCAAATCTCTCTCTCTTTCTCGGGTGGGGTGGGGTAGGGTGCTTTTGATTGATGAAAATTGAAGATACGCTTTGACCGTTGGGGGAAAATTCACTATAGCCTAGTCTAACCTAGCCTAGCCTAAGAAGGAGATGATTTGTTGAGACGAGAGAGGATATGAATGAAGGTATAGCTAGCTTTCAAGAAAGAAAGAAAAAAGAAGAGAGAGAGAAAAGGACATGAATCTGGATGGTCAAGGTGGGACCCCAAAAAAGAATGCCCAAATGGGTGGGGTGGGGGTATCTTCTATCTTTGTTGAAAAGAAAAGACAGCAGCAAAGCAACCCCCGGAGGATTGAAGGGAAAATTCCCATTCATTTTAGACACTGTATTTTTCATTTTTTTGGGGGTTTGTGTATAATAAATAAATAGTAATATGGTAAGAGAGTAATGAATAACTATTTCTTTAGTATTTGGAGTTTAAGGCTACTCTTTTTTTTTGTTTTTTATTATTAATGTTAGTAAAATTTGAACTCAAAATCATTTAACAAATATTTTCTTTTGGAAATACATACATGCTATAATATAATATATGCCAATTCTGTCTGGAGGGCTGTGTTCTTGACCTTTGTTATTTAAACCCAGTGATTTGATTATTAATTTAATAATCCTGCAACGCCGCCACCCACCATTGTAGCTCTCACTCATTTCATATTAAAGCAGTAGTAGTATATACTCTATAATATACTATACTCTATAGTAACTGGGCCCTCTCGACGATGTCTTGAGGTTATTGACCGAAGCTTGTTTTGGCAGAAATCTATCCCAGTCGTCGGCCTTTGTGCTTTATCGACTGTCCATCGTTCCCCTACCTGTGCTACCTTGCTGTCATCGGACTGGTATTCGTGTTCTGATTGATTTTCTGGTCTTATGTATATATTTTTTATTATTGTTCTGTAACTTATTTCTAATATAGGCTTTGTACCACTTTTTTCTCAAAAAAATATCTATCAAATCAATTCAAGGATAGGAGGATATACGACATCTTTTTCTTTCTATTATTTACAACCACCATTGGAAGCCAACTATCAGGGTACAAAACTTGGACTCCCTCCCAATCCCAAGTAGTTCTAGTAGTACTAGCAGCTGGTACTAACAAACTAAGCACTTGGGGACTCCTTCTCTCTGAATTCATCCTCATCTTTCAGCGACATCCCATCATCCAACATGTCATTTTCCTGCATCAGCTCCTTGAACATCGCCATCACCTGTATCATGGTCGGCCTCCTGAACGGCCGGTCGTCCAGGCACTCGAACGCTATCCTCAGCCACTGCTGCTGCAGCACCATCTCCCCCTCCCCGCCCCCCCTCCTCAACTCCTCGTCCACTACCTCACTGCTCCTCTTCTCCCTGCACAACTGCTTTGCCCACCCTACAAGGTTGTTGTCCTCTCCGAACTCGTACGGATCGATCGGCCTCTTCCCCGATAACAGCTCCAGCAGAATCACCCCGTAGCTGTATACGTCCCCTTTCGTGGTGCACCTGAAGCTCTGGTAATACTCTGGAGGCACGTATCCCGGAGTCCCGGCGAGCGTGCTCACGCTTAGGTGCGTGTCCAGGGCGTTCACCAGCCTGGCCATCCCGAAGTCCGAGACCCTCGCCTCCAAGTTCTCATCCAGCAGAACGTTGCTGGACTTCATGTCGCGGTGGATAATGTGGGGAATGCAGCTGTGGTGGAGGAACGCCAGTCCCCTCGCTGATCCTATCGCGATCTTCTTCCTCGCCTGCCAATCAAGCCTTGTCGATGAAGACCCTCCCTTGGATTTCTCGTGCAGGACCGATTCGAGACTTCCCCATTTCATGTACTCGTACACGAGAAGCCTCTCCTCTCCTATTTTGCAGTATCCAAGCAGAGGAACCAGGTTCCGGTGCTTGATCTTCCCGATCGTTTCCATCTCCGCCATGAACTCCCTGTCGCCTTGCCCTGTGACGTGGATGAGCTTCTTTATCGCAACGACAGAACCGTCTCTCATTTGCGCCCTGTACACTTCACCAAATCCCCCTGTCCCAATCAAACTGTCAGCACTGAACCCGTTGGTGGCTTCGAGCAGATGCGCAAATGTCAGCTTCCGGAGAGGCTTCTCGAAGGTGGCAATGTTGATGCTCAGCGGCTCTGGCACCCCTGACAGCTTCCAGCTGCTGCTACCCGAAGTTGGAAGGCTCTCGATGTACTTGTCCCTTTGTTCCTCCTTCAGTTGGTACTTCTTGACCCGGTATAGAGTCAAAGTCAGCGCAAAGATGCACAAGGCAAAGAAGGCAATGCCCATAACCATCCCTATAGCCAGAGACTGCTTCTTCTGTCGAGCACGGATACTCTGAGTGTGGTGACCCCCGGAGCCACAGGGAGGCAACGGGACACCACATAGACCGGAGTTGTTCTCGTATCTAGAAGCCGGGAAAGTGGTCAGCTGCCCTCCAGAAGGAATAGGACCGGTGAGGTTGTTGTTAGAGACATCGAGATCGCTGAGAAACGAGAGTGTCCCCAGCGATCCTGGGATGAATCCCGAAAGATCATTGTGAGAGAGATCCAAAACTCCAATTTCTCTCAAGCCCCCAAATCTGTCAGGAATGCTCCCGGTTAGCTTGTTGTGGCCCAAGTTGAGGACCTGCAAGTAAGCCATCGAACCAAAGTCCCCTGGAATGGATCCCGACAAGGAATTGTAGGCCAGGTCGAGGAATATCATGCTACCATTGCTCTCAAACGTGTACACCGTCTTCCCGGAGTAGATTCTCGTGTTCGGACAAGAATGAACCATAGAGAAGTTCTCCAGCCTCGCTGCACGGATTCCTGCAAATTCAACCAGCCCTCCAGCTCCTCTGCAAGCTGTGCCACCCTCGTTCCTCACAAACACAAATGGCTTACCCGACACAATCCCGGGTTCGATGAGGCCCGCTTGGTCCGCCAGTTCAGCAGGGATAGGACCAGTGAGCTGATTGCTATTGAGATCAAGCCAGATAAGGCTCTTGCACATGCCAAGCTCGGGAGGAACTTGTCCGGATAGCGAATTATTGCCCATTTGGAGGATGGCCAGGCTTACGAGGTTTCCGATGCCAGCAGGAATCTCTCCGGTAAGAAGGTTGGTGGAGAGCGAGACCCATATCAGGTTGGTGCAATTGCCAATGGACTGCGGGAGAGGGCCCGAGATGAGATTGTTGTTCAGGATCAACGTCTCCAGGTTACCTCCGTCGACGCAGATGCCTTCCGGGATTGCTCCGGTGAGGTTGTTAGCCCACATTACCACATCGGAAATACTTGGCAAGGTCCAGACCTCTGTCGGGATCGGTCCTTCAAGGTTGTTGAAGCTAAGATCAATGCTCCTGAGATTCTTGCAGCTTCCTAAACCACGAGGCACCTGTCCCGACAGGTAATTGTTCGCAAGAAGTAACTTGCGGAGCGCGGAAGCATTAGAGGGAGGACACAACCAGGACGGGACGGGGCCGGTGAAGCCGTTCGAGCTGAGGTCGAGCACTTGAAGCCGAGTACAATTAGCCAGAGACTCGGGGACCGGACCCGAGATGTTGTTAAACGGGGCGTACAGGTACTCGAGGCTCGAAACGTGGCTGACCACAGTAGCGAGGAAGTCACCCGATAGCTGGTTGTTGCCGAGGTTGAGGCTTCTCAGAGAAGAGCAGGAGACGAACTCCGGAGGCAGCCCTCCCGTGAGCTTGTTGGAAGACAAGTCCAGGTCGTCGAGGAGGGCCGAGCAGAGCTCGGCGGGTACTTCCCCCTCGAAACCGTTACTAGCGAGGGACAAGCGCTTCAGGCTCTTGAACTCGGCGAGCAGGGAGCCGGGGATGGGCATGTGGAGCTGGTTTCCGGACAGATCGAGGGTCTCCAGGGAGCGGGAGCAGGCGGAGAAGTTGGCGGGGAAGGCGGAGCCGGTGAGGGCGTTGGTGGACAGGCTGAGGAAGGAGAGGTTGGCGCAGCGGCGGAAGTGGAGGTCGGAGAGGGTGCCGGAGAAGTTGTTGTGGGAGAGGTCGAGGTGGGTGAGGGAGAGAGGGGAGTCGGAGACGAAGGAGGCGGGGATCTCACCGGAGAGGTGGTTCTGGGAGAGGTTGAGGTGGGTGAGGTAGGGAAGGTAGGTGGTGAGGATGGGGAGGTGGAGGGAGCCCACGAGGCCTCGGTTGGAGAGGTCGAGGGCGTTGACGTGTCCGTCCTGGGAGCAAGACACGCCCGCCCAGGTACAGCAGGACGAGCTGGAGGAGGAGGAGGAGTTGGTCCAGGTGGCAAGTGCATTTTTTGGGTCTGACGTTATGGAGGATTGCTTAAAGGCAAGCAGCCCCGCCTCCTCCTCCTGGGATGATTCTGCAACTGGCGGAAGCAGAAGAAGGAGGAGGAGGAGAAGAAGAAGAAGAAGAAGAAGTGGTACTACTCTGGCGATCTTCTTCATCCTTTTTTTATGATAATTGTAAATGAAGGGAAGGGAAGAAGAAGCCTCCTCCTCTATTCTGTGGCGGCCATCATCAAGTAAAGTAAGTGTAGGCCGCTTCTTTATTTTGCTTCAAAGACTTGAGCTTTCGTATCTGTGCCTAAACACCAAAAAAAGGGAAAGGAAAAAAAAAACGGGTTATTAGACCCAGAAGTGGAAATCAAGTGTCGGACAAGTAAAACCCAAGAGGGGTTTCTGAAGAGAAGCCTCCAACAGATTGCATTTTTTTCCTCCAAAAAACACAGATTGCATGTTAGAGATATAGAGAGTTATATAGATAGATAGATAGATAGATACCGCTGGTGGTGGTGTAGAAGAGGGGACATGGATGGATGGGGCAGTAATAATCGCCAGTTGTCGTCGTCGTTGTGATCGGACAGCAACTGCACTTGTCTTCAGAAGAGGCAGGGCTGAATTGTCCTGTTTGGTTCCCCAAAACACCTACTACTACTACTACTAGCAGCAGCCTCCTGTTTGCCCTGACGATGATGAGGAGTCGGTCGTCTCGTCTTTAACCAAGCCAAGCCAAGGCCAAGGCCAAGTAAGAGAATCAATTCTTTTATTTTGCCTTCACAAAAGTATAATAATTTTGAGGGGGAGAGAGAGAGAGAGAGAGAGAGAGAGAGATGTTGAGATTTGTGGGAGGGGAGGGAGAGAAGGAAAGTGATGGAAGAAGAAAAAGAAGAATAATAATGCTATGATTATTTTGTTTTGTCTAATCTTTGGTGAACCCCTTCTTAATGCATTTTACTTATCCAAAAAAAAAATGTGGGGATGGTGTCCGCCTTCCCCCTTCCCTTGGTAGACTAAAACTAAGCTAAAGCGCATTGTTTACTTTCTAGCAACATTTCATTTCCAAGCAACCCCAAACTAAATATTCAAAATTAATAAAAAAAACCAAATACAATACTATTTAATATATATATATATATAATATAAAATATATATATATACACTTACATACAGTTTAATCTAAAGTAAATATAATAGAATGGAAAGAGAAAATTGTGGCAAACATAAAACAAAGCATTTACTGCTGAGGCGTGGCATCTCGCAGTTGTTATTGGTATTTTCTGGGAGAAGGATACCTCTCATTTCCTCCAGACATTAAAGAGTGCAGCCCGAGGCTCGGATATTTTTGGAGCTTCAACCCTCCAAAAACTTGGGTCATCTTGTTGTATTTAGGTGTATATTTGGGTTTATTTTTTGGATCCGTCTTTTGGGCGCCATGGTATAGAAATACTTTTTGAGTTACCTTGAATATGTACTGAGATAGCGCATATTAGTACCTGATATGTGTGATCTGGTTCATAAGGTACAATACTTCAGTTTCATAAGTATAATCATTTTTAATGATTTTTCTTGGGCAATACATTACATTACTTACAAAAAAAACGTAAAACAAAGCCCCAAAACTAATGACACTCTCTCTCTACCAATTCAATTATTCATTCTTCTATATTTATGAACTAATTACATAAACAATTTTTTATTTTCCCTTTTGTGTGATTTATTATTTTCATTGCCTCTCCTTCATCTTTTTCATCCATTGTCTCTCCACTTTCGTCGTTATTAATATCGAAGTCTTCGATATTCATAACGAAAGTTATTTACTTTGTTAACACCTTTTTTTCTCTCCTTTTATTTACGTGGAGTGTGTGGTTTCTCCCGTCGGGGTCTACCCGTCAAACTTTGGATTCGACTTTTTTTTTCTTTCTCAATCTTGGTATGGTAGCAATGCTATTTTGCGTTGCCGTCACCCCTTATTTATACCTATTTGGTGCTTTTTATTACTTTCCATTTCTTGGAAATTCCGTTACGATTTTATGACTCATTTTGCCTATACAGAGCTGCAGGTTAACAATCAAATCAAATCACTCAGTGTTGCCATGACATAACCTCAACTCTCGTGGTTCCATCAGTGCTGATAAATCCATGTCTTTTCTTTTAATTTCAATTTTATTGACTTTTCTAATTTTTTTTGTCTGAAAAATTGACCTAAACTCCGATACTTTATACGTTTTTGGATTTATTTCTTTCTCAAACAAAATTTTGTTATTTCTACAATATTAATCACCGACTCCTGAAAAATAAGATAGAATTTATTCTCATTCAATAAGTATGGATTAAGAGATTAAAACTTGAGCTCATAAATCGAGGCAGCTGAGTGCTTGTCCATTCCTCGCAGGCCTCCTCCTACTCCCAGCAATTCATAATTTCAAAAGTTAGATTGCAAATAGTTCAAGCTTCTGCTGACGATGAAATCTCTTATTATCAAGAAAAGCTTAGAACCGGGTCACGTTTTTTTATTATTTTTTGGGAAATTATTTTATATCTGTTTAAATAGTAACTCAACTAATAAATATTCAAGTTGGGCATATCACAATATGTAGTAAAATTTAGTCATAGCAGATTTTAACGTTCGATGCTTGCGTGTACAATTAGTTGAACTAAACGCCCATAATTGTAGCTGAACGAGATGAAAAAAAAAAGAATGGAAGAAGGAACCTAAGACAAATGAGTAAAGTTAAGGTGTTGGTTAGGTGGAGAGATAATTCCAAAATGAAGGGCTAGAAAAGGACGCCGGAGTTGTTTTAATTAAGGTCAATGGTCATACAATAATATAATACTCATATATATATATATAGGGCATCCATTCGAATCCAAAATTTGTATTTACTAGATAGCATGCGCATCGACGTGACATCATGATCAAGAAAGGCTCAGGCCAACCCACCATTTTGGAAATTAATTGGAAAAAAGCAACATCCTCTACAATAACAATTATACGCTAACCCCCGTATACCTATGTATTATTGTACGCTACGGCCGACGAGGAGAGTGCATAAGAATTACAGTCTTGGAGGGGAGAGAGGGGGCCAACCAACTACCAAGTGGTGGGTTCCCCGTTATCTTATTATTATAATTCTTAATTGAAATTTGAAACACACACACAAACTCTTCATACATGCCAATAGCATTGTGTTATTTAATTAATAAAAGTAAGCATATGATAATGATATATATTTTTATAACCCTAGTAGAGGCGGCACGGGGCGCCAGGACCTGGGTTTTCGCATCCATATTTTGTATTTATTAGCTAATTCTGAATCCAAATTAAATTATAGGGGAGGGTAACTTTTTGGCAGCATCCACTAATTAAATACAACAAACAATTTGCGGTCGTAAATTCAAAAAAAACAGATTACAAACATTTAGTAGGTTATAAATATTTATAATCACTTTAAAAAAATTCACCATTAACACGTCGTGTATGGGACCGCCCCTTTTTTTTTACCTTATGATTCTCTATTACTATTTCCAGTGCAAGACACCCCACCTACCTTATCATATGACTACCACTACCACCGCCACCAAATATATAATATGGTTTTCCAAAGCCATAAAGGCCTAAATCGTAACCTCACCATTAACTGGCGTGTTTATTTGGATAAACAAAATTGTTATGAAATAAACTCTCAAGTGTTAGATTTTTTTTATAGGTAAAAATTGTATTACTCGAAATAAGAAAATTACAAAGCTAATTCATATTGGTTACACCTAATATCTGTCTGTCTTAATCCAACTCACAGATAGTTATAATAAGCACCACCCTAATATCTATCGACTTAATCCAACTCTCAAGTGTTGATATCAAACAATACTGCAGCAGAGTACCTGGCTATATTAATACTCTAATTTTATTGAACTAAAAAGTAAGAAAATCTATAATAATTTCGGAAATCCCGTCTATTAGTAGTAGGGGGAGGAAAAAAAAAACAAAGTTAGGATGGATTTGGGAAGGTCAAGACTTGGATAGGAGGGTCCTTTTCCGTCCGACGACCAATTCCCTGGAAAAGAGTGATTACTAAGTTATGCGTTGTTACATTACAGCAGAAATCTCGCAAAGAATCACGGAATTTTTTCAAAGTTTCTTTTTTTTTAAAATATTGTTTTGTTTTGTTTTGAAGAGGAGGGAGGGAGCGAGGAGGAGGTGTCTCTTGATGACTTTATAGATTGTTGCGTTATTTCTTTGCCAACTTTATTGGTTGTCGTACAATAATGATAATTAATTAATTAATTAAATGAGTGGAAAACTGGAAACACGCCCTTTCGTAAAGTAGTAGTTGTCCGCTCCACCTTACCTCATTGGAAGACTTGTCAGAGTAAAGAGGATCTACCTGCGACTTTTGGACCTCACGGGTGTCCCCCTCGTGTGCAATGTTTTTGTCCCTTTTCCCCGACTTTCTTTGCTCTAAATAATCCGGTATATGATGAATATTTATGTTTTAAAAGTTGATAATACCTATTCTATTTTGTATTGCTAGAATGATATGTTTTATTAATACTAGTATATTTTCTATACTAAAATTCAAGATCAAATTTTAGAAAACTACCAAAAATAATTAATGACATCTGATTTTTTTGTGAAAGGTAATTTTTTGTTTACGTTATCAGTATTTGAACCTGTTAAAGCTTAATCGAGCTTGTTCAACAATGGCGGGAAAGCAGTTATTGAGAAAGAAGAGAGAGAGAAGAAGAAATAGGCGGGAAAGAGATTTTACTTGGAAGTTAGTATTCATCATCGAAGAAAATGAGTATTCATCAATGCATGGAAGCTCGCAGGAGCATTGGTGAGTCCAAATTTGAACTCGAAATGTCCATGATATCTCCTAAAAGCAGTTTTAGGAATGTCTTCAGCTCTCATGCGTATTTGACGATATCCTGATTTAAGATCCAGCTTAGAAAATACAACAGCACCATTTAATTCATTGAGGAGGTCATCAATCATATGGATATGGAACTTGTTCTTGACAGTTAGATTGTTTAACTGTCTGTAGTCAATACACATATGCCAACTCCCTTTTTTCTTCTTGACCAATAGGATTGGTGATGCATATAGACTCTTACTTGGCTGTATGAAAGATGAGTCTAACACTGTCTTAACGTGTTTAGTCTTCTGATGATAAGAATACCTATAAGGGCGTATGCTCACATGATTAGCACCAGGAACCAAAGTGATCTCATGATCAAACTACCTTGGAGGAGGCAGAGTTGTAGGTTCTGCAAAAATATCTTCATACTGCTACAGAAATTTCTTCAACTTCTGTTGGAATACAGGATCGGTCCTGCCCAACAACTGAATCTTCTGATCCTGGCGATCCTCTGCAACGCAGAACACTTCCTCTACTTGTCCTCGTCCTTTCTTCTGTAATGATCTTACCTAATTTCCCCCATCCATGCAAGATAGTTCTGCAAAACTCAAATCTATAGTTCCATTCTTATCCACTTGTAACTTGTACAACTCATCATTACTCGTTCCCTGTAAGATGGTAGACTTGCCATCTTTCTTGATAATCGCTTGCATCTTTCAAAAATCAAATTTTGCAGATGTACCTGGCTTCTCACCTTTCATCCAATCAGTTCCCAAAACTATATCAGAACCTCCCATCTTAAGAATTCTCATATCACTATGAAACTTTTGACCTCCCACAGCAAATTCTTACATTGCTCCTTACTTATCATCTTCTCACCATTTGCAATCGTGATCACCATAGCTTGGATGGGTTCAGATTTCAGAGATAGTGATTGTAACACAGCATCATCAATGAAACTGAAGGTATTGCTAGAATCAAGCAAAACTAACAAAGGCTTGTCTCTACACTTCCCTTGGATTTTTAAAGTTCTACTTCCATTATGCTTATGAACATCTACAGCTTGTAATGACACAATAGCAGCACCAACATAGTGCTCTATTTTCCTATTTTGTTTCGAACTTCTAATTTGACCTAAATAGATTACTTGATGTACAAGGGTTTGTCTCTATATAAAGGCATGTTACCCAAGAGTTTTGTATGGCCTTATGAATTAGATCAATCAATAAAAGTTCTCCTTTCTCTCCGTCGACGTATGCATAAGGCCAAACCACGTTATATCTTGTGTCATGTTCTTTGCACGTTATTCTCTAGTTGTTGAATTTCTAACAATTGTCATTCCAAGATTCTTGCTCATCATCCATATAAATGATTGCCCCGTATATTTCAGTGCGGTACGGGCTACGACAATCATCCCCAAGATACAACGACTGTTCGGGCGTTTCTAAGAATGTTGCACACGTATCTCGAAACTTTCGGACGGACTATTTGTAAATAAAGAACGGGGGGGAGAGGAGAAGACAACAATGCTTATGGAATGCACTTGCTGCTGGGATAATTCAAATGGCAAGGGGGGCAGGCCTATTTATAGGCTGGAGGAGGCAGGGAAGCAGCCACCCCGAAGGGACGCGTCCGTTGGCGTTGGCTGTCTGAACGATCGTGTCTCTTCGGAGGCCCTTCTGGATAAGCCTTGCTGCCTGTCTGTAGGGCCCTTCGTGTCCCTTCGGAAGTCAGCCTTATCCAATTTTGTCGCACCCCTTCGTACTCGCGTCCCGTCGGGATACGGATAACGTTATCCGCTCAGCCTCGTATCCCGTCACCTGTCTGGAGTGCTTTGAAATTTTGCAAAACTTTAGAGCTCCTCCAGCTCCTCGCGACGTACGAAGTGCCAAGTGCGCCTCAAGCGCCCAATGCGCCCGCTCCCGAGCCCGTGCGTGCTCGGACAGTGCTTCGCACCGTCCTCTCAGTTAGCGGTGGGTCAACTTTGGGTAGTCAACCAAGTTGAGAGGTAAGGAGAGGAATTCCTTATAAACAAAGAAATCCTCCTTGCTCTATTCAATGTGGTACACCTCCACTTCTTAACACCTTAACTTGACTTTGGGCTTTTGGGCTTTGAGCCTTCTTTGGGCTCATTCACAAATCCAACAATGAGAGTGTGTTTCTTCTTGATAGAACACACATGGCCATAAAAGTGTTTGTCTCCACAAGCCCAACAAGTCGCATCCTTTTTATGTGTCCTGCCATCATAGTTATTATTGCTCCCACCTCTACTCTTACTACTAGCAGCATTATTCACATTACTCCCACTCTTATAACTAAAGCCATTAGAGCTGTATCCACCCCCTTGGTTCCTATACCACTCCATGTTCCTCTATTAACCTGCTTCTTCTTAAATATGGCACTTATTACAGCTTCATTCAACCTTGCTAATCTCATTGTCTCAGCTAGATTAACGGGGTTAGTAGCCCAAACTAGGGCCTGTACATCCTCTTCCAGACCCGCAATTAAACCAGAGGTGAAGTACTTCTCATGAAGTGTCCTATTCTCCACTAACATCAAGCCTTTAAACTCCCCAAACCTTCCAATGTACTCATCAACTTTCCCAATCTGCTTAATTTGGAAGTAGAGGTGAATCCCTATCCACCAATGGCGATTTCCCCATCGTGACCATGAACGAGGTCCTGGAGGATTAGGAAGTAGAGGTGAATCCCTATCCACCAATGGCGATTTCCCCATCGTGACCATGAACGACCTCAGTGTCGCTTTCAAAGAGTAAAAGCGTTCGCGATTTGCATTCTCTGTCGACTCCATTCGGCCACGAAGCTCTTCGAACTGAGCTCATCGCTCGCCATTTTCCTCTTTTAGAAACCTGATCTGGTTTCTTAAATATTGGTCGATTCCTTGAGTTGGTTGTTCCATAACTTTCTTGCAAGTCATTAGCTTTTCAATCCGAGGACGAGAGGCTCTAATACCACGTGCAACAGCTCAATCGAGCTTGTTCAACAATGGTGGGAAAGTGGTTATTGAGAAAGAAGAGAGAGAGAAGAAGAAGAAATAGGCGGGAAAGATATTTTACTTTCTTGGTAAAAGTTCAGAATGGTTCCAGCTACTCTATCACCTTCTATTTATACTTCTAAGAGGCGTATTACTATTAAGTCCCGAAACTATTACAGTCTTACAAAACAGTCCAAATGCATTACAGAACCTTGTACTTCCGTTAACGCCTTATGCCGTTTGGCTATATGCCCTTTTGGTAAGATCTTCTCGTTAAAATCGTGTATCTTATCATAATGGTTCACGCTTTTGGTAAGCAGCCTTGAAGTCGCATTGTAAGTCATATATAAATCAGTCGAGTTTTACTATGATATGGTTTTAATGAGATCTGCTACTACAACCTCGTATTCATATGAAGGAAATTTAACACCAACAGTTGTAAACATGTAATTATTTATATTCTGATGCAATAAAAATCTACTTTCCTCAACCTAGACCTTTGCTTCCATTGACAAGCGAGGTGGCTACGAAGTGTAGTGGATCCAAACGAGAGAATATCATTACCTGCGTAAATCGACCGTAGAAAAGTTAAGTTCTTCTTCTTTCGAGATTTGTTTTAATTAAGAGTTGATCGATCGGGGGACGGCATGTTTGACATGGGACATGAATTAAATAGAGGTCTCCATACAATAAATAAATAAAGGGCATAAAAATATTAGAAAAAATTCCATAAGCTAAAGCACTGTTGACCATCCAGTATACATACATGGAGGTTGCAAAGTCGGTAGCTGGAATGTCACCGTCTTCTTAATTTCTAAAGCCAGCCAGCCTCGTCGTGATCAAATTCAGTAGGCGGCAATCGATCCATTAACCAACGAGTCACAAGCAACCTCGTCAATTTTAATCAGCCAATATGATATGGTGGGGCCCAGAATCGTAGAAAATTGTGTGTATGCATATAATCAGTCTAAAGTCGATCGTTGACTTTGTAAGCAATTGTTGCTTCCAGGATCCTCAACGTACGTGTCCTAAATTAGCGATGACCAATGATCTGTTATTTTTTTTTGAAAAGGTTGAGATTTTACTTATATATTGCAGCTATATATTTACAAAATCGTTGCAAAACTTTCTAGAAAAGACAATAATACAACAAGATTAAGCCTACCCACTATACAAGATCAGCAAGATTACGCAAAACAATGGTAAGATCTTGTCTGCAGAATGTATCCCCTACTCTTGACCAGACTTGCCATTCCAAGAGAGTGCTCAAAATTGTTGAGATAAGAGGCTCTATGTATTGGGTTATGGAGCCTGAAAGTTCATGTAGTAAGCGTTAAAAATAGAGAGAAGATCGTATAGTAGAATCGGCGAGCGCCAGGCGACATTCTGAGGACGACTACGAGCAACTGCTCAATCTTGTAACTTAGTATTTTAATCTTGATTTATCTTATGTTATAATTGAGCTAGTAGTCTTCACCATGTACTTTAAATCTTATATTTAATGCAAGACTATTAGGCTTACCACTTCAAATAAAAAGTCAGAAAAAATAAAGATGGCGTAAGAAACATCATCAGAAACCATGTATTCTAAATCTTATGTTTTTATTTTATTTTTGACATCTTAATTAAGTCTGACGTGGCATCCTTCCTTGGGGTGATCTTCCGGCTTTTCATATTATGACCAAGACCAACCAAACAAAACCACTTCTTCTTCTTGGGTGCTGCTTTGATGATGGTAGTAGACTAGAAGGTCCAAGGAGAGCTCGCTCGGTACTCTTATATGTTCTGTAAATCGAAAAAGAAAAGGAACTACATTCGGCAACTCACTCTCTTTTGGGGGTTCTGTAACTAACTCTGACCGTGTTTTTCCAGAAGAATTTCTGCCACAACTTATGGTTGTCGGCCTTTCTTTATCCTGCTCATGATGGGCTATTCATTCTCGTCTGGGCCTATTCTTATGTTTACTCAACTAGATGTTATTTTAGCGCAAAGAGCGTCCCAGACACATACAGACATGACATTAACTGTTTGTTTCTAGAGTACGTACACAGACTCCACTTGACTGGCTTTGGTGTTTGACAAGCAACGAAATCAGCTCCTGTTGGCAAAATCACGCACACCCTGGGCAGTTAAGCCAAGCAAACAAAATCATCGACACCCTGGCCGTTAACATCTCTTTTGTTTACCCTCGATGTTGAGCATCCCGGTTTGAAACATACGATATTCTCCTACTATAAAAAAAAGAGAGATAAGAGTCGCGAAAAGCAGCAGCAAGTAACGGAAGCTTGTACAGCCTTCAGATGAAGGCACTCCGCCCACCCCTTCGACTATGCCTGTCATAGGCTGTATTAAATTTGTCTACCAGGTCGTTCATCGTGCTGCAAAAAAAAAAGAAAAGAAAAGAAGGCTTTGTCATGATTATGAAGGTAGAGAGAGAGAGAGACAGAAGAAGCAACCGTATGATGTTAATTCGCCAGAGCAATCCCTTAAACTATTTCAAGCAATATTATCTCAAGAAGGTTGTAACTACACATAGTGCACAATACAATACCTTGAGCAATTAGTGAACATTGCAAGGTAAGTTATCAACAACGTGTCATTGTATTCCTGAAAACAAAAGAAAAGGTTAGAATTCCAGCAACTACTTCATCATCCCCTCAAAAAAGAAACAAAGTGAACTCCTTCGTCACAACTATCATAATTTGCAAACCCAACCAGAAACAGAGCCAGCAAACAGCACAAGCCCCTGTCCCAACAGATTTGGTGTTGAATCTATACTGCCAAATCAGCACATTAATTGTTGTCTGCAATGCGACCAAACTTGCATAGCCCGCAATTATATACCTTCAACTCAATGAGATAGGTCCCAGATCTCTCTCTTAGAAATAAAAACCACACCCAACCCTCTCTTAGACCCCCAAAACTAATCTATTTTTTGAGGCTTGCAAAGTTGATAATATAATGATAAGTCTTTTGGAATAAAAAGCAGAGCATAAGCATATCTGACTCCGAGGAGCAAGGGGAGAGAGGGTAATTCAAGAGATCACGTTTAAAAACAAATTGATTAGAAGCCTGATCATACTAGAGTCAAAAGCTACTAGAGATGCGCATCCAAGTAAACATAATATGCTAACAAATATCAGGTTCTAATCCAAGAGATGCATATATGACGTTTTAACTTTCTAAGACATCTTTTATGGAGAACATTCATGGACAAAGGATAGTGAAGGTGGTAACAATTGAGTGGTCAATGCCATGACCAAAAGCCTGAGCAAATCAGATGCAAAAAAAAAAACTCTTTTACTCTTTTGAGAAGATTTTATCAGCACTTACCATCAAGAAGTCATCTTGAAACTTCTCTGATTCAATGGCTGGCAATCTTCTCAACAAACTTGATACTTGTCGTAGCAAAGAGTTCTCATAAGGAATTTCACCTGCAACAATGAAAAGACAAGAGCAATCAATGGATATATATATATATATATATATATATGGCTTGTGTTTGTAGTTCCCCCATGATCATTAAAACGTCCATTCCGAGTTAAGGCACATTTTGACGTTCTCGAGAAGTTGTTAAACTAGAAACTCAAAAGATCTCGCATTTTTTTTTACCAAACTCTGAAACCAGGGTATCCAGCGCTATAGTGCAGCCAATTGTGATGTACCAAGAATCAGTAGATGAAGGTGCTCTCCACAAAATCAACAAACAACAACTTGCATATTTCCCGTTGAAGAACGGTGTTACTCAAACACATCACACAGATAGCAAGGATGAAGTACCTCTCTGCATGGCAGCAAGGTAGTGATGAAGCACCCTGATTCTGCTGTTCAGCATCTTGATAGCGCTATGTATCCCTGTAAGATGAGCAGCCACTGCCGAAAAACAATACATGAGAAAGTAAGCAAGCAGAGTATTTCTTTTTCTTCCAATCGTTATCTCATATCAAGATGCAGAAGCTGAAGGGGAGTGCAGAGACTCACATTGAGTAGCAGCGGAACCCCCATCGGATGGCTTGAGATGTGCAACATGGTCAACTGATATCCGTTCAGCTTCGACAGTCTGGAAGGCAGGGAGAAAAGACATATATAGACAAAGGAACTAGTAGTGTACGGGGAGAAATAGGAACACACAAAAAAAAAAGAAGAAGAAAAAGAAACAAACCTCGATAGTGTAAGTGGCACGGACAAAAATAAGCTGGGGAATCCCATCAATGACGTGCAGCTCTGGCATGGGAAAGACGATCAAAACAGGAAGTATGCCGAAATAACAAGTTGCGGGTACGTACCGCTTTCAAAGATGGTGAGGGGGAGGTCCTTGTGCATAGTGTTGATGGCGGGATTAAGGAGAACGTAGACGGGGCTCTCGTTGATATCCATCAGCTACGTTCACAGACAAGGAAACAAACAACAACAACAACAACAACAACTAAATGAGTAACTCCTTAAGGTAAGGTAAGGTAAGACACATGGAAGCAATTAATTAAAAAAAAGTCGAGTAGGAGTAGGAGTAGGAGTAGGAGTAGGAGTAGGATTAAAACAACGCACAGCCTTGTGGATGAGCATGTCGGAGGGGTGAGCATCGGGACCGGTGGAGTACCAACCGAGGATGTAGAAGTTGGGGAAGACCTTCTTGTAGAGCTCCTGCTTCTTCAGGAGGAATTCGCGGTCGAGGGAGTGGGTGGATTCGTCCAAGAGCAGCTCGAAGCTGTTGAAGATCTCGACGGTGCGGCCGCGCTGGACCCCAATCACACACCCGTAAACCCTAGCTGCTGCATCAGAAGAAGAAGAAGACAACTGGGACTTGAGGCGGGTGTAGTGGTCCGATATGTTGACTATGACCAGCGGGTGTATCTTGAAAGTCAGGCCGCTGCTCGACGTCGATTCCTTCGCCGCCGCCGCAACCGCCGCCATTTTAATTTTATTTGCCCTCTCTCTCTCTCTCTGCTCCTCCGTGTTTCTCTTTGTATCTCTCCTGCCTCCCTCCCTCCCTCTAATAATAATATAAAGGGGGAGTTGTTGGGTCGGGCTTCTTCCCTTGAGTTTAGCCCAATATTTTATGGTTTTTGTGTTTTGGTCTGATTTGATTTGATTTATTTATTTTCCCAGACGTCTATGGGCCCGGATTTGATACAGGTAGTCAAATCTTGTACCAAATAGAAAAAGACAAAATAGTCAAAAAGAGAGAGAAAAGGGATGGTGACAGATGGAGAGAGAAGGAATGATAACTTGCATGTGATGACAGCTGGGGAGAGAAGGGATGAGATGCGCGGATCCCACCTTTGCTTTGTTTTTTTATCTTTAATTCAAATTGGTATATTACAGTTTAACAAATCAAACAAATATATTATTTAAATAATTTTTTATTATAAGTATTAATTAATATTATCGTAATCAGACATCCATTTTACGTAACCGGACATGCCGTTTTACATAATCGGGTGTGCCATTTTACATAACTAGGCATGCTATTTAATCATAATCGGACCTGCCATTTGATTAATTATGTTTTATTCAATATTAATATGACATGCCATTTGACATAACATGAGCATGCCATTTGACATAACCTGGGCATACCATTTCATATAACGTGTACATGCCATTTGACATAATCTGGGCATACCATTTCATATAACGTGTACATGCCATTTGACATAATATAGGAATGCCATTTGACATAACATGAGCATGCCATTTGACATAACCTGGGCTTGTAACTCGATCGACTATTGACTTCTAACATATTTTTGACATCTTTCCACTTAGAATTCGGAGAAGTCATAAATTACAAAATTGTAGATATACATCTCATCTTCGCACAGCAATTTGAATCCCCTTAATCGGACTCCCAAGTAAGAACATGTTGTCCCCCAACCAAAATATGTTTTCGTAGCTCTATCGACTCGTGGCTTCAAACGTATTTTTGACATCCTTTCACTTTGAATTTGGAAAAGTCATAAACTATAAAGTTGTAGATCTACATCTCAGCTTTACACAACAATTTGAATCACCTCAATTAGACCCTGGAGTAAGAACTTGTGGCTCTCCAATTGAAACCTCTAGACTGCTTCTCACCATTGTCCCTTCTTCACAATCGAACTCCGGTCTGCTGATGTTTGCCTTCTGAGCGTCGAAGCCGCTCTTCTGTTCTTGCCTCTTGATTATCATAAACGGCCTCCCGTACTTGTCAAACGCCAACACCATTTTTCCTAAAAAAATTTCCTCCTTGTCGCAATAAAATGTTCTTATTTAGAGAAAGATGGGTAGATAGGAGAGAGAAAGGTAGGGAAGAGAGAAAATGAGGGAGACCGAGAGGAAAAACTAAAAAAGGAGATAGAATGAGGGAGAACGACAGAGAGGAGAAAGATAATGAAGGAAGGTAAAGGGGGGTAAATAACAAAAATATCCCTATATAATTATAATCGTCAGATTTCTGACGCACGTCTAGTCATCAAGATCAAAGGACAAGATTAAATCCTATACGGTACGGGCTAAGACTATTAGTCCCATACCGAATCAACTCCCACATCCATGTTATTAATATTAATAACTTTTATTTTGTTTTTGAAAGCAAGCAGCAGATGGCCTAAAAGTGTGTGCACTCTGTCTGATCTACCAAATATTGTTATTATTATTTGTTATCTCATTGACAAAACCAAGTAAAACAAAAAATAGTAGGGATAATTACTACCAGGCTCCTGGTGTTTGGCATATTCGCCTCTCACCCCCTGGTGTTCGAAAATTAATTTAAAACACCCCTAGTTTGGCAAAATTATACTATCAGGCCCATGGCTGACGTCAGCGGTCATTTTTTCATTTTTTATCATGGAAATGACTGTTATACCCTTGGCTGACGAACCCACCATCTTCTCATCTCCATCTCCATCTTTGCCCTTGTAGTAACCGTCGCCCCAGCCGAAGATGGTGAATCCAGTGGAGTAATCGTAGGAGGACTGCCAGCAGATGGCGTAGGTCCAGCTCTCGCGGGTGCCGTCGATGAGGGATTGGGGCCGCTGCTGGAGCCACTCCTGGTTGAACACCTGCTACTGAGCTGGACGACAGCTGAGGGGGCGGGGGCCAGAGGGATGACAGATCCGAGGATGTGTTCATGAAGGCTTTCATGATAAAGGCGTTGTTGTCTGTCCACGGGGAAGCGATGGCGTTGCTATTTCTGGCGATTGACGGTGAGATCGAGATTGTTGAGACCGTCAATGTCATCGAAGTCAGTTTTTGGTAGCTTGAAAATGACGGCAACATTCTTGGAGCCCTGCCAGATAGAAGGTAACCAAGGATAATGAAGACGATGGCATCGCCGTCGGTTCTTGACAGATCTGAAAGCGACATCGATGGCGTCGCTGTCGGTTCTTGTTGGATCAGAAAATGACGTCGACGGCGTCGCCATCGATTAAGGTTTGATAGTGTTGTGGAGTTTGGGATTCTAGGTTTGAGGAGAGAAGATGTTGAAGATGGAGATGGAGATGGCGAGGAGAAGATGTTGGTGATTAATTTTTTTGTTTTTTCCAAGTATATAACAGTCATTTCTATGACAAAAAAAGGAAAAAATGGCTGCTGACGTCAGCCAGGGGCCTGATAGTATAATTTCGGCAAACTAGAGGGTGTTTTTAATCAATTTTTGAATACCAGGAGGTGAGATGCGAATATGCCAAACACCAGGGGCCTGGTAGTATTTATCCCAAAATAGTACTATAAAAAATGGAGCAAATTGCCCTCAGATCCCTCCAGTTTGCTTAAATTATTATTTTAGTCCTGCTATTTTGAAAAGCGAAACTCTAGTCCCCATAGTTTGCTTTTATTGTACTCTAAAATCTCTCACTGATGTCATTGGTCAACTTAATATTTTTATGACCTTTATACCCTCCAAAAATTAAGGAAAAAAAATCAGAGGCCATCTTCTTCCTTGCGCCGTCCTCCATTTTCTTCTTCACTGGGTATGAAAATTAACTAATCAAAATCAAATCAACAAAATCAAGAACTGCAATTAATCCCAACATCAAGAACTGCCATCCTCCCTCTTTATATATAAATTGGATCTGTCAATTCAAGGAATAAAAAATTGCACGACGATGGAGGAGTATTTAGCAGTGGAGGCATTGAAGAAGCGGGTTCGTCGTCGTCCTCTCCCTCCAGAAGCTGCCATCGGGTTTGTCGTAGCGGCTCAATTTTTGTTTTTCCTCGACGGCGACCAGGAACGTCGTTGACACGACACACGACGGACGGTGACCGTCCCGGCAGTAGTAGTGGCTGTCAGATGGTCCTTTACCTTGGAAACCTCTTCAAGGGGTACCTATTCAACTGGACACCACCGCCACCGAGGAAATCACGCAAGTGGAAGGAGCGGGAGCTGGCCTGTGTCTCGACCTCAGAACCGCTTCGACTAGGGAGTTAATTTCTGGGTCGGGGAAGAGGACGAAGGTTGAAGATGGGTCCAAGGGTATAATTATCATTTTAAAAATATTACAAATGCTGATGTCAGTGAGGGACCTAAGAGTACAATAAAAGTAAACTAGGAGACTAAAGTTTTAATTTCGAAAAAATAGGGACTAAAATAGTAATTTAAACAAAGTAGCGGGACCTGAGAGCAATTTGCTCAAAAATATCACCCGAGAAAGAAACGAAAAATAGGTTGGATAAGTAGACTAAAATCAAAGTCGGGGAACGTCGATATAGATTTTAGAAATGCATGGACCCTAGAGAGAGAGAGACGCCAAACTACATAGACCTGAGCGTAATTTTTTCTTTTTTTAATGTAAGAAATCATCTTATGAATAAAATGAATAATAATAAAAATATTATGTATAGATATAAATAAAATTGTTACCTTTAAAAAAAAATATAAATAAAATTGCGACGCGCGCCGAATAAATAATTAATTTCTCTTTCATCCACATACAACTCAACCCAACTAAATATTTTTCTACTCAGAGCAGTGTCACCAAATAAACAATTAATTTTTTTCTCATTCATATATTATCTACTATCAATTTATGTATATATAAATTGTAATAAATATACGAAAATGATATGTTTGCAATTATAACAAAAAAAATTATAATAAAGTAACATTATAAAAGTTACAACTAAATATTTCATACGAATTTTAATAGAGAATTAAAAAATTAGATTCTATAAGAATTAAAAATATTAAGTTCAATTTATAGAGAATAAAAAAATACAAATTTTTATATTTTTATCGAATAATATTGTGCAAAGTATAACAAGATTAGATTAAAAAAGCAAAAAGAAAACAATAAAATATTGCCCCCGCCCAAACTCTAGTCAGAGGCGGAAGACAGTCTGTGGCACGGTTTGGGCGCCCACCCCATTTTGTTTTCCATTTTTCTTTTTAATTTCGTTTTTGTTTTTTACCTTAACTAGGTTACATTTTGGGCACCACTGTGAGTGGTCTAGAGTAGACTTGAGGTAGGAGGTGATCATCACATCATATCCCCGTGGACACGTGTATAGTGTTCTCCGTCGCGTGGGGATGGCTATGAGGGATCTGGTCACCGGCGGCGCCGCCTGCGCTGTGGACGGCCCGGCCTGGTCGTCGGCCAATCCCCTCGGCAAACTGGCCAACGCTCTCGTCGGCTCCTCCTCTAAGCAGGTAGGTTAATGAATTGATTAATTAATTAATTGTACACTGAATTAGCTTAGCTTAGCTTTGTATTAGAAAGCGGCTGAGAGTTGAGTTCTCTTTGGGAACGTGCGCCTTCTTCAACACCAGGATGGTCACACTGTTGCTTTAAATAAAAAAAAAAAACAAACAGGAAAAGCTCAACGGAATACCTACTACTAGTTCAACTTCCACCGGCTCGGCCTCCTCGGGTGGTGCTGCTGTTTACCAGGACACTCCAGCCGACTATTTCAGGGCCCTCGAGCTAGACTACCGCCCCAATTCTCAGGTCTCACTCCCTCGCTCATTCATCCCATTGCCGCGTCCTCTCTCTCTCTCTCACTATCCTATCCTTTTTCCATGTTTGTTAGGGTTCAGAGTTTCTCCGTGGGTTCCGATCTGCAGATCACAGCCGTCTTGCTGATGCCTGGGATGGGGTACAGCTCCCCGCCGCCCCTATCCCCGCCCTTCCCCATTTGGATCACGTGTATGACCGTGGACAACTTCACCCGACGCTTGATGGTAATAATGCATACATCCTCTCTCTTCTTTACCGTGGACAACTTCACCCGACGCTTCGTAAGTTTTAATGAGTTTTCTTACCTGCTTTTCTATTATAGGACCACCGCAGAGAGTGCTATCAAACGTTCTACATTCATTTGTCGGCTCCACTTATGCCGGGGTCCCCTTTCTTCCTACCCCGCTTCAGCAATTAGGATTATCCGAAGGTGAGAAGCAATGCATACGTGACCGCAGCAGCATAATGGCCCGACACTTCTTTGCAGATAGGAGTGAAGATTTTATTAGTCAACAGGTACAATTACGTCGTCTGTTAATGGTTGTTCGTACACACCTATTGTCCGTGCTAATATCTGTATTCTCTCCAGGTAAATGCATTGTTATCTTCATTGGATATTGACAGTGACATCCGAGCAAAGGGTCCCCTGCCTGGAAGGTTCAGAGAATTGGAAGACTACTGGAATGAGTCACAAGGAGCTCTGCCATCTCGTCCACATGGTGCTGATGGATGGATTCAGGAATTTAGCCAACAAAGAGGCAATCCTGATGCTTGGGTTCACTCTTTTGAGCAGCAACACGGAGCCAATGGCTGGGCTTCTGAATTTGAGCAGGTGATGGAAGTTGCGTGACAAACTTATCTGTTTGTGCCCTTGTAGAAAAACTTACCTAATCACGCAATCCATCTTGCGGAGTTGCTCTCCTGTTATTTTCTTTTGATCATTAGAAACTTGGTCTTGAGATAATTTCTGAACTGCCTTGGAGGAACTCTGTAATGATAATTCTGATTTTAAATTAATACGATTCTAGATTCAGAAAAGAAAAGAAAGAGTTTCACTTATGTTGTCCATTCCTCTCAGGTGTGATAATATACTTTGGGTTCATCATACTCCAAGAGTTTCTCTTCTTGGCTATGCAAATATATGATGGATCGGCTTTTTGGTCGTTTTCAAGTTTTTGACTTCCTGACTAATGATTTATTTTCCTCTCTTTTTTTTACTCCGATGGGTTTAGGAACAACGTTTGGCGACAGCAGATTGTGTTGGAGGTGCTGGTGTTTCTCATCTAGCTGCAATGGAGCAGACACGCATGCTTGCACACACGCTAGCTCAAAACAGTGACCCTAAATTCCAGGTATTCATTTTTGTTTTCTGAAAGTCGATCTGTACCAATCAAAGTGAGAACAGAAAGAAAAGTAAATGCTATCACATAATACATGTTTGGCATCTGATATGATTGGAAGGAGATCTGAATTCACATAAGACCAGATAGAAAAATAAATGCTAGACCTATCACATTGTACGTGTGTGACATCTGATATGATTGAAAGGAGATCTCAATTGACGTTAAAAATAGTGTACTAATTAGAAAATTTCAAGTGAATGGCTACGCTTGAAATGGTCTCCGACTTTATGACTTTATTTCTGATGTTCAATGCTTTGCTTATTGCAAGCGCTATCAGAGTCCCCTTTCTGTTGTCATTGTGTTTGCATTGCTTACTTATCTTTGATGCATTAATCGCTTGAATGCTAAGTATGCCGCAAATGCATGCAGAATTCAAAGTTTCTTCAGTTTGTTTCCAAAATGAGTCGTGGTGAACTTATAATTGATGAAAATCAAGTTAAGCCAGCCGCATCTTCTTCTGGGGATTGGGCAACAGAATATCAACAACAGTATACCAGAGGCCATTCTTGGGCTGATGAGTTTGCAGACAAGGCAAGTGTCGGTTGTTGAAAGTACAATTAGATTAAGCCTTTGTAATTTCTCCATATTCTTTTATTGTTTAGTTGAGTTGTATTGTTGAAAGCAGAAGCAAACAATTGATTAAGCCCTGCTAAATGTCTTCCTGTCCATTTGATTTTGCCTGTAGATTTTGTGTAGATTATAGTCAGATTTGTCATCATTTTGTTTTTCCTTCCCTTTTACATTGACATCTTTGGCTCATCTGTGTGGTAATTACCTAAGTTAACTTGCTTGGCTTTTGCCTTATGCATACTATTGATTTATTTTGGCAGAAAGATATTCCTTTAATTACTGCAGGAACTGGCTAAACATAATTCATGGTCAGCAAGGATAGACGATGCACTATGTCTTATTCATTGCAATTTGTTCCAACTTAAATTGATTCGAGACACCAACATGAATAAATTGTTCTGCATCTTTTTCTAGGAAGAGCAACATTGTGTGCCATCCCACAAAGAAATAACAGCAGGACTCAAATTGCAGCAGTACTGTTTCTTTTACTTTTCTAATGGGTAAAAAGAAGGGAGAAGATCATTACTTCCTCTAATAGAAGTTTCTCTATTTCACTTGTCAATAGAAATAGAAGCACATCACTTTTACTTGTCAATTTATTTGAAGTTAAATACTGGGACTTGGGGTTTTGTAGCATGTTGGAATTGTGGTATGCTATTAAATGGAGCTCCTTTCCTTGCTTTCTTGATTTCTCCTTCCCCTACTTCTTATGAAGCTTTTTATATGTGGCATTTATACTTGACAGGTTTCTCAAGGGCTTGATCATAGGGCAAATGAATTTGCTGGCGGACGGGAGCAAATTGGATCTGGTGACCAGTGGGCAGATGAATTTTCGAAGCTGCAAATCAATGACTGGGTGGAAGAGTTCGGCCAGCAGGTGGGTGAAGGTGCATTTGCGGATAACTCAGATGGTAATTGGGCAAAAGATTACGACGAGTGAGTAAATTTTTATTTTTTTCTCTAACACCAGCATCTTGCGTGTAACTGATTCTCAGCTGAATTGCTTGCTTTGGATTGGCTATTCCATCTAGTAGGTTGTGCTAGGTCAACTGCTGAACTAAGCATTATCCCTTCGCACAATAAGTCATTACTTGCGATACTTGACAGGTACTTGAATGAGCAAGTTACCCTTAAGCCGAAGTCAGATGCTTCAAGGGGAATTTATGTGTTCTCTGATATGAATCCATATGTGGGCCATCCCAATCCTTTTAAGGAAGGCCAGGAGCTATTCCGCAGAGGACTTTTAAGTGAGGCAGTGCTTGCTTTGGAGGCTGAAGTTATGAAAAACCCAGACAATGCTGAAGGTTGAAGGTTGCTCGGGATAGCTCATGCAGAGAATGATAATGATCAACAGGTAATTTAGCATCAAGTTATTTAATCAATTTGGAACGACAATCAACTGCTAGTCACATTCTTCAGACCGATGGTTCATAACTACTGATTCGTTCTCCAAATACTGGTCGAAGACTTGAAGTTTTGTGGTCGAAGACTTGAAGTTTTGTGCTTCTCAAAGAATAGACTGTATATAACACCCGACCTTTTCCTCCTTGTAAGTGTATTTCATGAAGGAGATGCAGTTTAAAAGGCAATTGATATTTCTAACCAAAATGAAGACGCCGGGGGGGGGGGGGGGGGGGGGGGGGGGAGGTTTTCCAGATTTTGTGGATTTTTTTAAATTTAAATTATTGTTTTCCTTTTCTTACCTTATCTTGCCTTTTTCTTGCATTTTTTTTTCCTTTTCATGCCTTTTTCTGCCTGATCTTGCCTTATCGTTACTTTTCTTTCCTTTACTTGCCTTTTCTTGCCTATTCTTGCCTTTTCTTGCCATTTCTTTCCTTTTCTTGCCTTTTCGTGTCTTTTCTTGCCTTTTCCATGCCTTTTCGTCCCTTTTCCATGCCTTTTCGTCCCTTTTCCTTTCCTTTTCTTGCCTTATCTTTCCTTTTCTTGCCTTTTCTTGCCTTTTCTTTCCTTTTTTTGCCTTTTCCTTGCCTTCTCTTGCCTTATCTTTCCTTTTCTTGCATTTTCTTGCCTTATCTTACCTTTTCGTGCCTTTTCTTGCCTTTTTTTCCTTATCTTTCCTTATCTTTCCTTTTCTTTCTTACCTTTTCATGCCTTTTCTTGCATTTTCATGCCTTTTCATGACTTTTCTTGCCTTTTCATACCTTTTCATGACTCTTCATGCCTTTTCATGACTCTTCATTCCTTTTCTTTCCTTTTCATGCCTTTTCTTTCCTTTTCATGCCTTTGCTTGCCTTTTCTTGCCGTTCCTTGCCATTTCTTACATTTTCTTGCATTTTCTTGCCTTTTCATGCCTTTTCTTACCTTTTCATGCATTTTCTTGCCTTTTCATGCCTTTTCATACATTTTTATTCCTTTTCTTCCCTTTTCTTGCCTTTGCTTGTCATTTCTTGCCTTTTCATGCCTTTTCATGCCATTTCATGCATTTTCTTGACTTGTCTTGCCTTTTCTTTCCTTTTTTTGCCTTTTCATGCCTTTTCTTGCCTTTTCTTGCCTTTTCATGCCTTTTATTACCTTTTCATGCCTTTTCATGCTTTTTCATGCCTTTTCATGCCTTTTCTTGCATTTTCATGCCTTTTCTTTCCTTTCCATGCTTTTTCATGCATTTTCATGCCTTTTCTTGCCTTTTCATTCATTTTCTTGCCTTTTTTTGCATTTTCATGCCTTTTCATGCCTTTTCATAATTTTTCTTGCCTTTTCATGCCTTTTATTACCTTTTCATGCCTTTTCTTGTCTTTTCATGCCTTTTCATGTTTTTTCTTGCCTTTTCATACCTTTTCTTGCATTTTCATGCATTTTCTTCCCTTTTCATGTTTTTTCATGCATTTTTTTGCCTTTTCATGTATTTTTTTTGCCTTTTCGTGCCTTTTCTTGCCTTTTCATGCCTTTTCATGCTTTTTCTTGCCCTTTCATGCATTTCATTGCCTTTTCATGCCTTTTTAGGCATTTTCTTGCCTTTTCATGCTTTTTCATGCTTTTTCTTGCTTTTTCATGCATTTTCATGCCTTTTCGTGCCTTTTCGCGCCTTTTCATTTCTTTTCATGCCTTTTCATGCATTTTCACGCTTTTTCTTGCCCTTTCATGCCTTTAATTGCCTTTTCATGCCTTTTTAGGCCTTTTCATGCTTTTCCATGCATTTTCTTGCCTTTTCATACATTTTCATGCCTTTTCACGCCTTTTCGTTCCTTTTCATGCCTTTTCATGCCTTTTCATGCCTTTTCTTGCCTTTTCTTGCCTTTTCTTGCTTTTTCTTGCCTTTTCATGCATTTTCATGACTTTTCTTGCCTTTTCATGCCTTTTTATGACTTTTTTTGCCTTTTCATGCCTTTTCATGTTTTTAAGAATGTGATGATGATTGCAGGTAACATCAATAACTTGTTAAGACACAAATCTTATATGAAACTAATTTATAATATATTACTCCACGTATAATTGTATGCCTATTTTTGTTGTAGGAATCCAACCACAACCGAAGAAGTTACATGATAATCTGCAGGAAATAAGGAGGGCCAAGCAAGAGGTCTACGATTGGATACTAAATAAAGGTTCGACGTTGTCCAAGTTGACCTTAGCTTGCGATGGGGGCTGGCGATATGGACACATGACAACGAATATTGCAGAGTGTGTTAATAAGGTCTTCAAGAAAGTTCGTCGTTTGCCGGTAACAGCTATCGTGATCGAAACTTTTGAAAAACTAGCCAACTACTTTAACGAGAGATCAATTAAGTGCATTCAAGAGAGTGGTACTGGGCAAATTGTTTTATCGAAGAAGCTGGAAAACCAGTTAGACCGGTGGGCAAAGAAGGTCGGACGACATAGTGTAAAAATATATGCCGGTGAAGTTGGAACTTGTGAAAAGGCATGAAAAGGCAAAAAAAGTCATAAAAAGGCTTAAAAAGGCATGAAAAGGCAAGAAAAAGCAAGAAAAGGCAAGAAAAGGCATGAAAAGGCAAGAAAAGGCATGAAAAGGCATGAAAAGGCAAGAAAAGACATGAAACGGCATGAAAAGGCAAGAAAAGGCAAGAAATGCATGAAAAGACATTAAAAAGCATGAAAAGGTAAGAAAAGGCCTAAAAAGGCATGAAAAGACAAGAATAGGCAAGAAAAGGCATAAAAAGTCAAGAAAAGGCATGAAAAGGCATGAAAAGGCCAGAAAAGGCATGAAAAGGCATGAAAAGGAAAGAAAAGTCATGAAAAGGCTTTAAAAGGCAAGAAAAGTTATGAAAAGGCAAGAAAAAGCATGAAAAGCCAAGAAAAGATAAGAAAAGTCATGAAAATGCAAGAAAAGGTATGAAAAGGCAAGAAAAGGCATGAAAATGCATGAAAAGGCAAGAAAAGTTATGAAAATGCAAGAAAAGGCAAGAAAAAATATGAAAAGGGAAGAAAAGGCATGAAAAGGCAAGAAAAGGCATGAAAAGGCATGAAAAGTCATGAAAAGGCATGAAAAGTCATGAAAAGGCAAGAAAAGACATGAAAAGGCAAGAAAAGGCATGAAAAGGCAAGAAAAGCATGAAAAGGAAAGAAAAGGTATGAAAATCAAGAAATGGCAAGAAAAGGCAAGAAGAGGCATGAAGAGGCAAGAAAAGGCATGAAAATACGAGTAAAGGAAAGAAGAGGCATGAAGAGGCAAGAAAAGTCATGAAAAGGCATGAAAAGGCAAGAAAAAGCAAGAAAAGGTATGAAAAGGCAAGAAAAGGCATGAAAAGACAAGAAAGGGCATGAAAAGGCATGAAAAGGCAAGAAAAGGCATGAAAAGGCAAGAAAAGGCATGAAAAGTCAAGAAAAGACATGAAAAGGCATGAAAAGGCATGAAAATGCAAGAAAAGGCATGAAAAAGACAAGAAAAGGCATGAAAATGCAAGAAAAGGCATGAAAAAGTATGAAAAGGCAAGAAAAGGCCTAAAAAGGCAATAAAAGGCAAGAATAGGCAAGAAATGGCATGAAAAGGCAAGAAAAGTTATGAAAAGTCAAGAAAAGGCATGAAAAGGCAAGAAAAGGCATGAAAAGGCATGAAAAGACATGAAAAGGAAAGAAAAGGCATAAAAAGGCATGAAAAGGTAAGAAAATGCAATAAAAGGCATGAAAAGGCAAGAAAAGGCAAGAAATGATAAGCAAAGGCAAGAAAAGGGAAGAAAAGGAATAAAAAGGTATGAAAAGGCAAGAAAAGGCATGAAAAGGCAAAAAAAGGCATGAAAAGAAATAAAAGGCATGAAAAGGGAAGAAAAGGCATGAAAAGGCTTGAAAAAGAAAGAAATGGCATAAAAATGTAAGAAAAGGCAAGAAAAGGCATGAAAAGGCAAGAAAAGGCATGGAAAGGCATGAAAAGGCATGGAAAGGCAAGAAATGGCAAGGAAAAATAAGAAAAGGCATGAAAAGGCATGAAAAGGCAAGTAAAGGCATGAAAAGGATAGAAAAGGAATGAAAAGGCATGAAAAGGCAAGAAAAGTGATGAAAAGGCATGAAACGGCAACAAAAGTCATGAAAAGGCATGAAAAGGCAAGAAAAAGCGTGAAAAGGCAAGAAAAGGCCTGAAAAGTCAAGAAAAAGTAAGAAAAGGTATGAAAAGGCAAGAAAAGGCAAGAAAAAGCATGAAAAGGCAAGAAAAGGAATGAAAAGGCAAGAAAAGGCAAGAAAAGGCATGAAAAGGCAAGAAAAGGCATAAAAATGCAAGAAAAGGCATGAAAAGGCAAGAAAAGCATGAAAAGTCATGAAAAGGCATGAAAAGGCATGAAAATGCAAGAAAAGGAAAGAAAAGGCAAGAAAAGGTATGAAAAGGCAAGAAAAGGCATGAAAAGGCATGAAAAGGCATGAAAAGTCAAGAAAAGGCATGAAAAGGAAAAAAAAGGCATGAAAAGTCACGAAAAGGCAAGAAAAGGCATGAAAAGGCAAGAAAAGGTATGAAAATGCAAGAAAAGGCAAGAAAAGGCTTGAAAAGGCAAGAAAAGGCATGAAAATGCGAGAAAAGGAAAGAAAAGGCATGAAAAGGCAAAAAAAGGCATGAAAAGGCAAGAAAAGGCAAGAAAAGTCATAAAAAGGCATGAAAAGGCAAGAAAAGTCTTGAAAAGGCATGAAAAGGCAAGAAAAGGAATTAAAAGGCAAGAAAAGGCATAAAAAGGCAAGTAAAGGCATGAAAAGGCAAGAAAAGGCATGAAAAGGCATGAAAAGGCAAGAAAAGGCATGAAAAGGCAAGAAAAGGCATGAAAAGGCAAGAAAAGACTTGAAAAGGCAAGAAAAGGCATGAAAAGGCAAGAAAAGGCATGAAAAAGCATGAAAAGGCAAGAAAAGGCCTAAAAAGGCATGAAAAGGCACGAAAAGGCATGAAAAGTCATGAAAAGTGATAAAAAGGTATGAAAAGGCAAGAAAAGTAATGAAAAGGCATGAAAAGGCAAGAAAAGGCATAAAAAGGTAAGAAAAGGCAAGAAAAGGAATGAAAAGGCAAGAAAAGGCATGAAAAGGCATGAAAAGGCATGAAAAAGTTAGAATAGGCATGAAAAGGCATGAAAAGGTATGAATAGGCAAGAAAAGGTATGAAATGGCATGAAAAGGCAAGAAAAGGCAAGAAAAGAAAAGAAAAGGCATTAAAAGGCATGAAAAGGCATGAAAAATCAAGAAAAGTCATAAAAAGGCAAGAAAAGGCAAGAAAAGGCATGAAAAGGTATGAAAAGGCAAGAAAAGGCATAAAAAGGTAAGAAAAGGTAAGAAAAGGCAAGAAAAGGCATGAAAAGTCAAGAAAAGGCATGAAAAGGCATGAAAAGGCAAGAAAAGGCAAGAAAAGGCATAAAAAGGCATGAAAAGGCATGAAAAATCATGAAAAGGCAAGAAAAGGCCTAAAAAGGCTTGAAAAGGCAAGAATAGGCAAGAAAAGGCATGAAAAGGCAAGACAAGGCTTGAAAAGGCAAGAAAAGGCATGAAAAGGCCAGAAAAGGCCAGAAAAGGCATGAACAGGCAAGAAAAGGCATGAAAAGGCAAGAAAAGTCATGAAAAGGCATGAAAAGGGAAGAAAAGTCATGAAAAGGCATGAAAAGCAAGAAAAGGTAAGAAAAGGCATGAAAAGGCATGAAAAGGCATGAAAAGGCAAGAAAAGGAAAGAAAAGGTAAGAAAAGGCATGAAAAGGGAAGAAAAGGCATGAAAAGGCAAGAAAAGGAAAGAAAAGGCATGAAAAGGTAAGAAAAGGCATGAAAAGTCATGAAAAGGCAAGAAAAGTCATGAAAAGGCATGAAAAGGCAAGAAAAGTGATGATAATGCATAAAAAGTCAAGAAAAAGCAGGAAAAGGCATGAAAAGACAAGAAAAGGCAAGAAAATGCATGAAAAGGCAAGAAAAGGCAAGAATAGTCATGAAAAGGCAAGAAAAGGCATGAAAAGGCAAGAAAAGGCTAGAAAAGGAAAGAAAAGGCAAGAAAAGGCATGAAATGGGAAGAAAAGGCATGAAAAGGCAAGAGAAGGAAAGAAAAGGCAAGAAAAGGCAAGAAAAGGCATGAAAAATCATGAAAAGGCAAGAAAAGTCATGATAATGCATGAAAAGGCAAGAAAATGCAGGAAAATGCATGAAAAGGCAAGAAAAAGCATGAAATGGCATGAAAAGGCAAGAAAAGGCATGAAAAGGCCAGAAAAGGCATTAAAAGGCAAAAAATGGCATGAAAAGGCATGAAAAAGCATGAAAAGGCAAGAAAAGACATGAATAGGCAAGAAAAGGTATGAAATGGCAAGAAAAGGCATGAAAAAGCATGAAAAGGAAAGAAAAGGTAAGAAAAGGCAAGAAAAGGCATGAAAAGTCAAGAAAAGGCATGAAAAGGGAAGAAAAGGCATGAAAAGGCAAGAATAGGCAAGAAAAGGCATGAAAAGGCAAGAAAAGTTATGAAAGTCAAGAAAAGGCATGAAAAGGCAAGAAAAGGCATGAAAAGGCATGAAAAGACATGAAAAGGAAAGAAAAGGCATAAAAAGGCATGAAAAGGTAAGAAAATGCAATAAAAGGCATGAAAAGGCAAGAAAAGGCAAGAAATGATAAGCAAAGGCAAGAAAAGGGAAGAAAAGGAATAAAAAGGTATGAAAAGGCAAGAAAAGGCATGGAAAGGCAAAAAAAGGCATGAAAAGAAATAAAAGGCATGAAAAGGAAGAAAAGCATGAAAAGGCTTGAAAAAGAAAGAAATGGCATAAAAATGTAAGAAAAGGCAAGAAAAGGCATGAAAAGGCAAGAAAAGGCATGGAAAGGCATGAAAAGGCATGGAAAGGCAAGAAATGGCAAGGAAAAATATGAAAAGGCATGAAAGGCATGAAAAGGCAAGTAAAGGCATGAAAAGGATAGAAAAGGAATGAAAAGGCATGAAAAGGCAAGAAAAGTGATGAAAAGGCATGAAACGGCAACAAAAGTCATGAAAAGGCATGAAAAGGCAAGAAATGGCAAGAAAAAGCATGAAAAGGCAAGAAAAGGAATGAAAAGGCAAGAAAAGGCAAGAAAAGGCTTGAAAAGGCAAGAAAAGGCATAAAAATGCAAGAAAAGGCATGAAAAGGCAAGAAAAGCATGAAAAGTCATGAAAAGGCATGAAAAGGCATGAAAATGCAAGAAAAGGAAAGAAAAGGCAAGAAAAGGTATGAAAAGGCAAGAAAAGGCATGAAAAGGCATGAAAAGGCATGAAAAGTCAAGAAAAGGCATGAAAAGGAAAGAAAAGGCATGAAAAGTCACGAAAAGGCAAGAAAAGGCATGAAAAAGGCAAGAAAAGGTATGAAAATGCAAGAAAAGGCAAGAAAAGGCTTGAAAAGGCAAGAAAAGGCATGAAAATGCGAGAAAAGGAAAGAAAAGGCATGAAAAGGCAAGAAAAGGCATGAAAAGGCAAGAAAAAGCAAGAAAAGTCATAAAAAGGCATGAAAAGGCAAGAAAAGTCATGAAAAGGCATGAAAAGGCAAGAAAAGGAATAAAAAGGCAAGAAAAGGCATAAAAAGGCAAGTAAAGGCATGAAAAGGCAAGAAAAGACATGAAAAGGCAAGAAAAGGCATGAAAATGCATGAAAAGTCTGAAAAGGCAAGAAAAAGACATGAATAGGCAAGAAAAGGTATGAAATGGCATGAAAAGGCAAGAAAAGGCATGAAAAAGCAAGAAAAGGCATGAAAAGGCAAGAAAAGGCAAGAAAAGGCATGAAAAGTCAAGAAAAGGCATGAAAAGGCAAGAAAAGGCATGAAAAGGCAAGAAAGGCAAGAAAAGGCATCAAAAGGCATGAAGAGGCAAGAAAAGGCATGAAAAGGCAAGAAAAGGCATCAAAAGGCAAGAAAAGGCATGAAAAGGCAAGAAAAGACTTGAAAAGGCAAAAAAGGCATGAAAAGGCAAGAAAAGGCATGAAAAGGCATGAAAAGGCATGAAAAGGCAAGAAAAGGCATGAAAAGCATGAAAAGGCAAGAAAAGGCCTAAAAAGGCATGAAAAGGCACGAAAAGGCATGAAAAGTCATGAAAAAGTGATAAAAAGGCATGAAAAGGCAAGAAAAAGTCATGAAAAGGCATGAAAAGGCAAGAAAGAAAAGGCATAAAAAGGTAAGGAAAAGGCAAGAAAGGAATGAAAAGGCAAGAAAAGGCATGAAAAGGCATGAAAAGGTTAGAATAGGCATGAAAAGGCATGAAAAGGTATGAATAGGCAAGAAAAGGTATGAAAATGGCATAGAAAAGGCAAGAAAAGGCAAGAAAAGAAAAGAAAAGGCATTAAAAGGCATGAAAAGGCATGAAAAATCAAGAAAAGTCATAAAAAGGCAAGAAAAGGCAAGAAAAGGCATGAAAAGGTATGAAAAGGCAAGAAAAGGCATAAAAAGGTAAGAAAAGGTAAGAAAAGGCAAGAAAAGGCATGAAAAGTCAAGAAAAGGCATGAAAAGGCAAGAAAAGACTTGAAAAGGCAAGAAAAGGCATGAAAAGGCAAGAAAAGGCATGGAAAAAGCATGAAAAGGCAAGAAAAGGCCTAAAAATGCATGAAAAGGCACGAAAAGGCATGAAAAGTCATGAAAAGTGATAAAAAGGTATGAAAAGGCAAGAAAAGTAATGAAAAGGCATGAAAAGGCAAGAAAAGGCATAAAAAGGTAAGAAAAGGCAAGAAAAGGAATGAAAAGCAAGAAAAGGCATGAAAAGGCATGAAAAGGCATGAAAAGGTTAGATAGGCATGAAAAGGCATGAAAAGGTATGAATAGGCAAGAAAAGGTATGAAATGGCATGAAAAGCCAAGAAAAGGCAAGAAAAGAAAAGAAAAGGCATTAAAAGGCATGAAAAGGCATGAAAAATCAAGAAAAGTCATAAAAAGGCAAGAAAAGGCAAGAAAAGGCATGAAAAGGTATGAAAAGGCAAGAAAAGGCATAAAAAGGTAAGAAAAGGTAAGAAAAGGCAAGAAAAGGCATGAAAAGTCAAGAAAGGCATGAAAAGGCATGAAAAGGCAAGAAAAGGCATGAAAAGGCATAAAAAGGCATGAAAAGGCATGAAAAATCATGAAAAGGCAAGAAAAGGCCTAAAAAGGCATGAAAAGGCAAGAATAGGCAAGAAAAGCATGAAAAGGCAAGACAAGGCTTGAAAAGGCAAGAAAAGGCATGAAAAGGCAGGAAAAGGCCAGAAAAGGCATGAACAGGCAAGAAAAGGCATGAAAAGGCAAGAAAAGTCATGAAAAGGCATGAAAAGGGAAGAAAGTCATGAAAAGGCATGAAAAGCAAGAAAAGGTAAGAAAAGGCATGAAAGGCATGAAAAGGCATGAAAAGGCAAGAAAAGGAAAGAAAAGGTAAGAAAAGGCATGAAAAGGGAAGAAAAAGGCATGAAAAGGCAAGAAAAGGAAAGAAAAGGCATGAAAAGGTAAGAAAAGGCATGAAAAGTCATGAAAAGGCAAGAAAAGTCATGAAAAGGCATGAAAAGGCAAGAAAAGTGATGATAATGCATAAAAAGTCAAGAAAAAGCAGGAAAAGGCATGAAAAGACAAGAAAAGGCAAGAAAATGCATGAAAAGGCAAGAAAAGGCAAGAATAGTCATGAAAAGGCAAGAAAAGGCATGAAAAGGCAAGAAAAGGCTAGAAAAGGAAAGAAAAGGCAAGAAAAGGCATGAAATGGGAAGAAAAGGCATGAAAAGGCAAGAGAAGGAAAGAAAAGGCAAGAAAAGGCAAGAAAAGGCATGAAAAATCATGAAAAGGCAAGAAAAGTCATGATAATGCATGAAAAGACAAGAAAATGCAGAAAATGCATGAAAAGGCAAGAAAAAGCATGAAATGGCATGAAAAAGGCAAGAAAAGGCATGAAAAGGCCAGAAAAGGCATGAAAAGGCAAAAAATGGCATGAAAAGGCATGAAAAGCATGAAAAGGCAAGAAAAGACATGAATAGGCAAGAAAAGGTATGAAATGGCAAGAAAAGGCATGAAAAAGCATGAAAAGGAAAGAAAAGGTAAGAAAAGGCAAGAAAAGGCATGAAAAGTCAAGAAAAGGCATGAAAAGGGAAGAAAAGGAATGAAAAGGCAAGAATAGGCAAGAAAAGGCATGAAAAGGCAAGAAAAGTTATGAAAAGTCAAGAAAAGGCATGAAAAGGCAAGAAAAGGCATGAAAAGGCATGAAAAGAACATAAAAGGAAAGAAAAGGCATAAAAAGGCATGAAAAGGTAAGAAAATGCAATAAAAGGCATGAAAAGGCAAGAAAAGGCAAGAAATGATAAGCAAAGGCAAGAAAAGGGAAGAAAAGGAATAAAAAGGTATGAAAAGGCAAGAAAAGGCATGAAAAGGCAAAAAAAGGCATGAAAAGAAATAAAAAGGCATGAAAAGGGAAGAAAAGGCATGAAAAGGCTTGAAAAAGAAAGAAATGGCATAAAAATGTAAGAAAAGGCAAGAAAAGGCATGAAAAGGCAAGAAAAGGCATGGGAAAGGCATGAAAAGGCATGGAAAGGCAAGAAATGGCAAGGAAAATATGAAAAGGCATGAAAAGGCATGAAAAGGCAAGTAAAGGCATGAAAAGGATAGAAAAGGAATGAAAAGGCATGAAAAGGCAAGAAAAGTGATGAAAAGGCATGAAACGGCAACAAAAGTCATGAAAAGGCATGAAAAGGCAAGAAATGGCAAGAAAAGCATGAAAAGGCAAGAAAAGGAATGAAAAGGCAAGAAAAGGCAAGAAAAGGCTTGAAAAGGCAAGAAAAGGCATAAAAATGCAAGAAAAGGCATGAAAAGGCAAGAAAAGCATGAAAAGTCATGAAAAGGCATGAAAAGGCATGAAAATGCAAGAAAAGAAAGAAAAGGCAAGAAAAGGTATGAAAAGGCAAGAAAAGGCATGAAAAGGCATGAAAAGGCATGAAAAGTCAAGAAAAGGCATGAAAAGGAAAGAAAAGGCATGAAAAGTCACGAAAAGGCAAGAAAAGGCATGAAAAGGCAAGAAAAGGTATGAAAATGCAAGAAAAGGCAAGAAAAGGCTTGAAAAGGCAAGAAAAGGCATGAAAATGCGAGAAAAGGAAAGAAAAGGCATGAAAAGGCAAGAAAGGCATGAAAAGGCAAGAAAAAGCAAGAAAAGTCATAAAAGGCATGAAAAGGCAAGAAAAGTCATGAAAAGGCATGAAAAGGCAAGAAAAGGAATAAAAAGGCAAGAAAAGGCATAAAAAGGCAAAGTAAAGGCATGAAAAGGCAAGAAAAGACATGAAAAGGCAAGAAAAGGCATGAAAATGCATGAAAAGTCATGAAAAGGCAAGAAAAGACATGAATAGGCAAGAAAAGGTATGAAATGGCATGAAAAGGCAAGAAAAGGCATGAAAAAGCAAGAAAAGGCATGAAATGGCAAGAAAAGGCAAGAAAAGGCATGAAAAGTCAAGAAAAGGCATGAAAAGCAAGAAAAGGCATGAAAAGGCAAGAAAAGGCAAGAAAAGGCATCAAAAGGCATGAAAAGGCAAGAAAAGGCATGAAAAGGCAAGAAAAGGCATCAAAAGGCAAGAAAAGGCATGAAAAGGCAAGAAAAGACTTGAAAAGGCAAGAAAAGGCATGAAAAGGCAAGAAAAGGCATGAAAAGCATGAAAAGGCATGAAAAGGCAAGAAAAGGCATGAAAAAGCATGAAAAGGCAAGAAAAGGCCTAAAAAGGCATGAAAAGGCACGAAAAGGCATGAAAAGTCATGAAAAGTGATAAAAAGGCATGAAAAGGCAAGAAAAGTCATGAAAAGGCATGAAAAGGCAAGAAAAGGCATAAAAAGGTAAGAAAAGGCAAGAAAAGGAATGAAAAGGCAAGAAAAGGCATGAAAAGGCATGAAAAGGTTAGAATAGGCATGAAAAGGCATGAAAAGATATGAATAGGCAAGAAAAGGTATGAAATGGCATGAAAAGGCAAGAAAAGGCAAGAAAAGAAAAGAAAAGGCATTAAAAGGCATGAAAAGGCATGAAAAATCAAGAAAAGTCATAAAAAGGCAAGAAAAGGCAAGAAAAGGCATGAAAAGGTATGAAAAGGCAAGAAAAGGCATAAAAAGGTAAGAAAAGGTAAGAAAAGGCAAGAAAAGGCATGAAAAGGCAAGAAAAGGCATGAAAAGGCATGAAAAGGCAACAAAAGACATGAATAGGCAAGAAAAGGTATGAAATGGCATGAAAAGTCAAGAAAAGGCATGAAAGGCAAGAAAAGGCAAGAAAACGCATGAAAAGGCAAGAAAAGGCATGAAAAGTCAAGAAAAGGCATGAAAAGGCATGAAAAGGCAAGAAAAGGCAAGAAAAGGCATAAAAAGGCATGAAAAGGCATGAAAAATCATGAAAAGGCAAGAAAAGGCCTAAAAAGGCATGAAAAGGCAAGAATAGGCAAGAAAAGGCATGAAAAGGCAAGACAAGGCTTGAAAAGGCAAGAAAAGGCATGAAAAGGCCAGAAAAGGCATGAAAAGGCAAGAAAAGGCATGAAAAGGCAAGAAAAGTCATGAAAAGGCATGAAAAGGGAAGAAAAGTCATGAAAAGGCATGAAAAGCAAGAAAAGGTAAGAAAAGGCATGAAAAGGCAAGAAAAGGCATGAAAAGGCAAGAAAAGGAAAGAAAAGGTAAGAAAAGGCATGAAAAGGGAAGAAAAGGCATGAAAAGGCAAGAAAAGGAAAGAAAAGGCATGAAAAGGTAAGAAAAGGCATGAAAAGTCATGAAAAGGCAAGAAAAGTCATGAAAAGGCATGAAAAGGCAAGAAAAGTGATGATAATGCATGAAAAGTCAAGAAAAAGCAGGAAAAGGCATGAAAAGACAAGAAAAGGCAAGAAAATGCATGAAAAGGCAAGAAAAGGCAAGAATAGTCATGAAAAGGCAAGAAAAGGTAAGAAAAGGCATGAAAAGGCAAGAAAAGGCTAGAAAAGAAAAGAAAAGGCAAGAAAAGGCATGAAATGGGAAGAAAAGGCATGAAAAGGCAAGAGAAGGAAAGAAAGGCAAGAAAAGGCAAGAAAAGGCATGAAAAGGCAAGAAAAATCATGAAAAGGCAAGAAAAGTCATGATAATGCATGAAAAGGCAAGAAAATGCAGGAAAATGCTTGAAAAGGCAAAAAAAAGCATGAAATGGCATGAAAAGGCAAGAAAAGGCATGAAAAGGCCAGAAAAGGCATGAAAAGGCAAAAAATGGCATGAAAAGGCATGAAAAAGCATGAAAAGGCAAGAAAAGACATGAATAGGCAAGAAAAGGTATGAAATGGCAAGAAAAGGCATGAAAAAGCATGAGAAGGAAAGAAAAGGTAAGAAAAGGCAAGAAAAGGCATGAAAAGTCAAGAAAAGGCATGAAAAGGGAAGAAAAGGCATGAAAAGGCAAGAAAAGGCATGAAAAGGCATGAAAAGGCAAGAAAAGGCATGAAAAGGCAAGAAAAGACATGAAAAGGCAAGAAAAGGCAAGAAAAGGCATGAAAAGGCAAGAGAAGGAAAGAAAAGGCAAAAAATGGCATGAAAAGGCATGAAAAGGCATGAAAAGGCAAGAAAAGACATGAATAGGCAAGAAAAGGTATGAAATGGCAAGAAAAGGCATGAAAAGGCATGAAAAGGCATGAAAAAGCATGAAAAGGCATGAAAAGGCATGAAAAGGCAAGAAAAGCATGAAAAGGCCAAAAAAGGAATGAAAAGGCAAGAAAAGGCATGAAAAGGCAAGAAAAGGCATGAAAAGGCAAGAAAAGTCATGAAAAGACATGAAAAGGGAAGAAAAGTCATGAAAAGGCATGAAAAGGGAAGAAAAGTCATGAAAAGGTAAGAAAAGGCATGAAAAGGCAAGAAAAGGAAAGAAAAGGCATGAAAAGGCATGAAAAGGCAAGAAAAGGTATGAAAATGCAAGAAAAGGCAAGAAAAGGCAAGAAAAGGCATGAAAAGGGAAAAAAGGCATGAAAAGGCAAGAAAAGGAAAGAAAAGGCATGAAAAGGTAAGAAAAGGCATGAAAAGGCCTGAAAAGGCATGAAAAGGCAAGTAAAGTCATGAAAAGGCATGAAAAGGCAAGAAAAGTTATGATATGCATGAAAAGGCAAGAAAAAGCATGAAAAGGCATGAAAAGGCAAGAAAATGCATGAAAAGGCATGAAAAGGCATGAAAGGCATGAAAAGGCAAGAAAAGGCAAGAAAAGGTATGAAAAGGTAAGAAAAGGAAAGAAAAGGCATGCAAAAGGCAAGAAAAGGCATGAAATGGCAAGAAAAGGAAAAAAAAGTCATAAAAAGGCATGAAAAGGCAGAAAAAGGCAAGAAAAAGAAAGAAAAGGCATGAAAAGGCATGAAAAGGCATGAAAAGGCAAGAAAAGGCATGAAAAGGCATGAAAAGGCAAGAAAAGGCAAGAAAATGCATGAAAAGGCAAGAAAAGGAATGAAAAGGCATGAAAAGGCAAGAAAAGGCCTAAAAAGGCATGAAAAGGAAAGAATAGGCAAGAAAAGGCATGAAAAGGCAAGAAAAGGCATGAAAAGTCAAGAAAAGGTATGAAAAGGCAAGAAAAGGCATGAAAAGGCAAGAAAATGCATGAAAAGTCAAGAAAAGTCATGAAATGGCATGAAAAGGCAAGAAAAAGTATGAAAAGGCAAGAAAAGGCATGAAAAGGCAAGAAAAGGCATGAATAGGCCAGAAAAGGCCTAAAAAGGCATGTAAAGGCAAGAATAGGCAAGAAAAGGCATGAAAAGGTAAGAAAAGGCATGAAAAGTCAAGAAAAGGCATGAAAAGGTAAGAAAAGGCATAAAAAGGCATGAAAAGGCCAGAAAAGGCATGAAAAGGCATGAAAAGGCCAAAATAGGCATGAAAAGGCAAGAAAAGGCATGAAATGGCTTGAAAATGCAAGAAAAGGCATGAAAAGGCAAGTAAAGGCATGGAAAGGCAAGAAATGGCAAGGAAAAATAAGAAAAGGCATGAAAAGGCATGAAAAGGCAAGTAAAGGCATGAAAAGGATAGAAAAGGAATGAAAAGGCATGAAAAGGCAAGAAAAGTGATGAAAAGCATGAAAAGGCAAGAAAAAGTGTGAAAAGGCAAGAAAAGGCCTGAAAAGTCAAGAAAAAGTAAGAAAAGGTATGAAAAGATAAGAAAAGGCAAGAAAAAGCATGAAAAGGCAAGAAAAGGAATGAAAAGGCAAGAAAAGGCAAGAAAAGGCATGAAAAGGCAAGAAAAGGCATAAAAATGCAAGAAAAGGCATGAAAAGGCAAGAAAAGCATGAAAAGTCATGAAAGGCATGAAAAGGCATGAAAATGCAAGAAAAGGAAAGAAAAGGCAAGAAAAGGTATGAAAAGGCAAGAAAAGGCATGAAAAGGCATGAAAAGGCATGAAAAGTCAAGAAAAGGCATGAAAAGGAAAGAAAAGGCATGAAAAGACACGAAAAGGCAAGAAAAGGCATGAAAAGGCAAGAAAAGGTATGAAAATGCAAGAAAAGGCAAGAAAAGGCATGAAAATGCGAGAAAAGGAAAGAAAAGGCATGAAAAGGCAAGAAAAGGCATGAAAAGGCAAGAAAAAGCAAGAAAAGTCATAAAAAGGCATGAAAAGGCAAGAAAAGTCATGAAAAGGCATGAAAAGGCAAGAAAAGGAATAAAAAGGCAAGAAAAGGCATAAAAAGGCAAGTAAAGGCATGAAAAGGCAAGAAAAGGCATGAAAAGGCAAGAAAAGGCATGAAAATGCATGAAAAGTCATGAAAAGGCAAGAAAAGACATGAATAGGCAAGAAAAGGTATGAAATGGCATGAAAAGGCAAGAAAAGGCATGAAAAAGCAAGAAAAGGCATGAAAAGGCAAGAAAAGGCAAGAAAAGGCATGAAGAGTCAAGAAAAGGCATGAAAAGGCAAGAAAAGGCATGAAAAGGCAAGAAAAGGCATCAAAAGGCATGAAAAGGCAAGAAAAGGCATGAAAAGGCAAGAAAAGGCATCAAAAGGCAAGAAAAGGCATGAAAAGGCAAGAAAAGACTTGAAAAGGCAAGAAAAGGCATGAAAAGGCAAGAAAAAGCAAGAAAAGTCATAAAAAGGCATGAAAAGGCAAGAAAAGTCATGAAAAGGCATGAAAAGGCAAGAAAAGGAATAAAAAGGCAAGAAAAGGCATAAAAGGCAAGTAAAGGCATGAAAAGGCAAGAAAAGACATGAAAAGGCAAGAAAAGGCATGAAAATGCATGAAAAGTCATGAAAAGGCAAGAAAAGACATGAATAGGCAAGAAAAGGTATGAAATGGCATGAAAAGGCAAGAAAAGGCATGAAAAAGCAAGAAAAGGCATGAAATGGCAAGAAAAGGCAAGAAAAGGCATGAAAAGTCAAGAAAAGGCATGAAAAGGCAAGAAAAGGCATGAAAAGGCAAGAAAAGGCAAGAAAAGGCATCAAAAGGCATGAAAAGGCAAGAAAAGGCATGAAAAGGCAAGAAAAGGCATCAAAAGGCAAGAAAAGGCATGAAAAGGCAAGAAAAGACTTGAAAAGGCAAGAAAAGGCATGAAAAGGCAAGAAAAGGCATGAAAAGGCATGAAAAGGCATGAAAAGGCAAGAAAAGGCATGAAAAAGCATGAAAAGGCAAGAAAAGGCCTAAAAAGGCATGAAAAGGCACGAAAAGGCATGAAAAGTCATGAAAAGTGATAAAAAGGCATGAAAAGGCAAGAAAAGTCATGAAAAGGCATGAAAAGGCAAGAAAAGGCATAAAAAGGTAAGAAAAGGCAAGAAAAGGAATGAAAAGGCAAGAAAAGGCATGAAAAGGCATGAAAAGGTTAGAATAGGCATGAAAAGGCATGAAAAGATATGAATAGGCAAGAAAAGGTATGAAATGGCATGAAAAGGCAAGAAAAGGCAAGAAAAAGAAAAGAAAAGGCATTAAAAGGCATGAAAAGGCATGAAAAATCAAGAAAAGTCATAAAAAGGCAAGAAAAGGCAAGAAAAGGCATGAAAAGGTATGAAAAGGCAAGAAAAGGCATAAAAAGGTAAGAAAAGGTAAGAAAAGGCAAGAAAAAGGCATGAAAAGGCAAGAAAAGGCATGAAAAGGCATGAAAAGGCAACAAAAGACATGAATAGGCAAGAAAAGGTATGAAATGGCATGAAAAGTCAAGAAAAGGCATGAAAAGGCAAGAAAAGGCAAGAAAACGCATGAAAAGGCAAGAAAAGGCATGAAAAGTCAAGAAAAGGCATGAAAAGGCATGAAAAGGCAAGAAAAGGCAAGAAAAGGCATAAAAAGGCATGAAAAGGCATGAAAAATCATGAAAAGGCAAGAAAAGGCCTAAAAAGGCATGAAAAGGCAAGAATAGGCAAGAAAAGGCATGAAAAGGCAAGACAAGGCTTGAAAAGGCAAGAAAAGGCATGAAAAGGCCAGAAAAGGCATGAAAAGGCAAGAAAAGGCATGAAAAGGCAAGAAAAGTCATGAAAAGGCATGAAAAGGGAAGAAAAGTCATGAAAAGGCATGAAAAGCAAGAAAAGGTAAGAAAAGGCATGAAAAGGCAAGAAAAGGCATGAAAAGGCAAGAAAAGGAAAGAAAAGGTAAGAAAAGGCATGAAAAGGGAAGAAAAGGCATGAAAAGGCAAGAAAAGGAAAGAAAAGGCATGAAAAGGTAAGAAAAGGCATGAAAAGTCATGAAAAGGCAAGAAAAGTCATGAAAAGGCATGAAAAGGCAAGAAAAGTGATGATAATGCATGAAAAGTCAAGAAAAAGCAGGAAAAGGCATGAAAAGACAAGAAAAGGCAAGAAAATGCATGAAAAGGCAAGAAAAGGCAAGAATAGTCATGAAAAGGCAAGAAAAGGTAAGAAAAGGCATGAAAAGGCAAGAAAAGGCTAGAAAAGAAAAGAAAAGGCAAGAAAAGGCATGAAATGGGAAGAAAAGGCATGAAAAGGCAAGAGAAGGAAAGAAAAGGCAAGAAAAGGCAAGAAAGGCATGAAAAGGCAAGAAAAATCATGAAAAGGCAAGAAAAGTCATGATAATGCATGAAAAGGCAAGAAATGCAGGAAAATGCTTGAAAAGGCAAAAAAAAGCATGAAATGGCATGAAAAGGCAAGAAAAGGCATGAAAAGGCCAGAAAAGGCATGAAAAGGCAAAAAATGGCATGAAAAGGCATGAAAAAGCATGAAAAGGCAAGAAAAGACATGAATAGGCAAGAAAAGGTATGAAATGGCAAGAAAAGGCATGAAAAAGCATAGAAGGAAAGAAAAGGTAAGAAAAGGCAAGAAAAGGCATGAAAAGTCAAGAAAAGGCATGAAAAGGGAAGAAAAGGCATGAAAAGGCAAGAAAAGGCATGAAAAGGCATGAAAAGGCAAGAAAAGGCATGAAAAGGCAAGAAAAGACATGAAAAGGCAAGAAAAGGCAAGAAAAGGCATGAAAAGGCAAGAGAGAAGGAAGAAAGGCAAAAAATGGCATGAAAAGGCATGAAAAGGCATGAAAAGGCAAGAAAAGACATGAATAGGCAAGAAAAGGTATGAAATGGCAAGAAAAGGCATGAAAAGGCATGAAAAGGCATGAAAAAGCATGAAAAGGCATGAAAAGGCATGAAAAGGCAAGAAAAGCATGAAAAGGCCAAAAAAGGAATGAAAAGGCAAGAAAAGGCATGAAAAGGCAAGAAAAGGCATGAAAAGGCAAGAAAAGTCATGAAAAGACATGAAAAGGGAAGAAAAGTCATGAAAAGGCATGAAAAGGGAAGAAAAGTCATGAAAAGGTAAGAAAAGGCATGAAAAGGCAAGAAAAGGAAAGAAAAGGCATGAAAAGGCATGAAAAGGCAAGAAAAGGTATGAAAATGCAAGAAAAGGCAAGAAAAGGCAAGAAAAGGCATGAAAAGGGAAAAAAGGCATGAAAAGGCAAGAAAAGGAAAGAAAAGGCATGAAAAGTAAGAAAAGGCATGAAAAGGCCTGAAAAGGCATGAAAAGGCAAGTAAAGTCATGAAAAAGCATGAAAAGGCAAGAAAAGTTATGATAATGCATGAAAAGGCAAGAACAAGCATGAAAAGGCATGAAAAGGCAAGAAAATGCATGAAAAGGCATGAAAAGGCATGAAAAGGCATGAAAAGGCAAGAAAAGGCAAGAAAAGGTATGAAAAGGTAAGAAAAGGAAAGAAAAGGCATGCAAAAGGCAAGAAAAGGCATGAAATGGCAAGAAAAGGAAAAAAAAGTCATAAAAAGGCATGAAAAGGCAGAAAAGGCAAGAAAAAGAAAGAAAAGGCATGGAAAAGGCATGAAAAGGCATGAAAAGGCAAGAAAAGGCATGAAAAGGCATGAAAAGGCAAGAAAAGGCAAGAAAATGCATGAAAAGGCAAGAAAAGGAATGAAAAGGCTGAAAAGGCAAGAAAGGCCTAAAAAGGCAGAAAAGGAAAGAATAGGCAAGAAAAGCATGAAAAGGCAAGAAAAGGCATGAAAAGTCAAGAAAAGGTATGAAAAGGCAAGAAAAGGCATGAAAAGGCAAGAAAATGCATGAAAAGTCAAGAAAAGTCATGAAATGGCATGAAAAGGCAAGAAAAAGTATGAAAAGGCAAGAAAAGGCATGAAAAGGCAAGAAAAGGCATGAATAGGCCAGAAAAGGCCTAAAAAGGCATGTAAAGGCAAGAATAGGCAAGAAAAGGCATGAAAAGGTAAGAAAAGGCATGAAAAGTCAAGAAAAGGCATGAAAAGGTAAGAAAAAGGCATAAAAAGGCATGAAAAGGCCAGAAAAGGCATGAAAAGGCATGAAAAGGCCAAAATAGGCATGAAAAGGCAAGAAAAGGCATGAAATGGCTTGAAAATGCAAGAAAAGGCATGAAAAGGCAAGTAAAGGCATGGAAAGGCAAGAAATGGCAAGGAAAAATAAGAAAAGGCATGAAAAGGCATGAAAAGGCAAGTAAAGGCATGAAAAGGATAGAAAAGGAATGAAAAGGCATGAAAAGGCAAGAAAAGTGATGAAAAGGCATGAAAAGGCAAGAAAAAGTGTGAAAAGGCAAGAAAAGGCCTGAAAAGTCAAGAAAAGTAAGAAAAGGTATGAAAAGATAAGAAAAGGCAAGAAAAAGCATGAAAAGGCA